>OX608081.1:52814938-53237025 GCA_951509765.1 Sphenella marginata | reverse complement strand
GTTTCAGAGTTTCCAACAACAAACAAAAATAGACCGCAAAATCCAACAACAAAATACATTGAAACCAAAGCACGGGTTTACGTACATATGTAAATATGTACAAACAACAAGACCAACACACATCATAACATAAAGACTGCATGTCTTAAGAAATTTTGTGTATACTGTTGGCAAGAACAAACAAACAAAAGGGAATTAATTGAAGTGGAGATAAGTGCATTGTGACGTCACAGGGCATCATTGCTGAGTGTTGGAATTTCTAACAGCGGCTTTGGTGCAGACACGAGTTTCGAATCCGTGTCCGAAAAGGGATCTGATGATGAGCCTGGAAACTCTGAAACATGTAATCCTATCCATCGCTGTAGATTTGTTCTTTGTAATTTTTCTCCAATTATCAATTTTCCCAAAAACTGACAATATTAATTCGTTTAGAATTATTGTTAACTGGTCTCGAGCTTGCTCATAACTTACAAATTTGTAAACAAAATAGACCGCAAAATCCAACAACAAAATACATTGAAACCAAAGCACGGGTTTACGTACATATGTAAATATGTACAAACAACAAGACCAACACACATCATAACATAAAGACTGCATGTCTTTAAGAAATTTTGTGTATACTGTTGGCAAGAACAAACAAACAAAAGGGAATTCATTGAAGTGGAGATAAGTGCATTGTGACGTCACAGGGCATCATTGCTGAGTGTTGGAATTTTCTAACAGCGGCTTTGGTGCAGACACGAGTTCGAATCCGTGTCCGGAAAAGGGATCTGATGATGAGCCTGGAAACTCTGAAACATGTAATCCTATCCATCGCTGTAGATTTGTTCTTTGTAATTTTTCTAGAATTATCAATTTTTCCCAAAAACTGACAATATTAATTCGTTTAGAATTATTGTTAACTGGTCTCGAGCTTGCTCATAACTTACAAATTTGTAAACAAAATAGACCGCAAAATCCAACAACAAAATACATTGAAACCAAAGCACGGGTTTACGTACATATGTAAATATGTACAAACAACAAGACCAACACACATCATAACTGTTGGCAAGAACAAACAAACAAAAGGGAATTAATTGAAGTGGAGATAAGTGCATTGTGACGTCACAGGGCATCATTGCTGAGTGTTGGAATTTTCTAACAGCGGCTTTGGTGCAGACACGAGTTCGAATCCGTGTCCGAAAAGGGATCTGATGATGAGCCTGGAAACTCTGAAACATGTAATCCTATCCATCGCTGTTGATTTTTCCTTTGTAATTTTTCTCCAATTATCAATTTTTCCCAAAAAACTGACAATTAAATTCATTACGAATTATTGTTTATTTGGTCTCGAGCTTGCAAAAACTTACAAATATGTAAACAAAATAGACCGCAAAAATCCAACAACAAAATACATTGAAACCATAGCACGGGTTTACGTACATATGTAAATATGTACAAACAACAAGACCAACACACATCATAACATATAGGCTGCATGTCTTAAGAAATTTTGTGTATACAGTTGGCAAGAACAAACAAACAAAAGGGAATTAATTGAAGTGGAGATAAGTGCATTGTGACGTCACAGGGCATCATTGCTTAGTGTTGGAATTTTCTAACAGCGGCTTTGGTGCAGACACGAGTTCGAATCCGTGTCCGAAAAGGGATCTGATGATGAGCCTGGAAACTCTGAAACATGTAATCCTATCCATCGCTGTTGATTTTTCCTTTGTAATTTTTCTCCAATTATCAATTTTTCCCAAAAAACTGACAATTAAATTCATTACGAATTATTGTTTATTTGGTCTCGAGCTTGCAAAAACTTACAAATATGTAAACAAAATAGACCGCAAAAATCCAACAACAAAATACATTGAAACCATAGCACGGGTTTACGTACATATGTAAATATGTACAAACAACAAGTCCAACACACATCATAACATATAGGCTGCATGTCTTAAGAAATTGTGTGTATACAGTTGGCAAGAACAAACAAACAAAAGGGAATTAATTGAAGTGGAGATAAGTGCATTGTGACGTCACAGGGCATCATTGCTTAGTGTTGGAATTTTCTAACAGCGGCTTTGGTGCAGACACGAGTTCGAATCCGTGTCCGAAAAGGGATCTGATGATGAGCCTGGAAACTCTGAAACATGTAATCCTATCCATCGCTGTTGATTTTTCCTTTGTAATTTTTCTCCAATTATCAATTTTTCCCAAAAAACTGACAATTAAATTCATTACGAATTATTGTTTATTTGGTCTCGAGCTTGCAAAAACTTACAAATATGTAAACAAAATAGACCGCAAAAATCCAACAACAAAATACATTGAAACCATAGCACGGGTTTACGTACATATGTAAATATGTACAAACAACAAGTCCAACACACATCATAACATATAGGCTGCATGTCTTAAGAAATTTTGTGTATACAGTTGGCAAGAACAAACAAACAAAAGGGAATTAATTGAAGTGGAGATAAGTGCATTGTGACGTCACAGGGCATCATTGCTTAGTGTTGGAATTTTCTAACAGCGGCTTTGGTGCAGACACGAGTTCGAATCCGTGTCCGAAAAGGGATCTGATGATGAGCCTGGAAACTCTGAAACATGTAATCCTATCCATCGCTGTTGATTTTTCCTTTGTAATTTTTCTCCAATTATCAATTTTTCCCAAAAAACTGACAATTAAATTCATTACGAATTATTGTTTATTTGGTCTCGAGCTTGCAAAAACTTACAAATATGTAAACAAAATAGACCGCAAAAATCCAACAACAAAATACATTGAAACCATAGCACGGGTTTACGTACATATGTAAATATGTACAAACAACAAGTCCAACACACATCATAACATATAGGCTGCATGTCTTAAGAAATTTTGTGTATACAGTTGGCAAGAACAAACAAACAAAAGGGAATTAATTGAAGTGGAGATAAGTGCATTGTGACGTCACAGGGCATCATTGCTTAGTGTTGGAATTTTCTAACAGCGGCTTTGGTGCAGACACGAGTTCGAATCCGTGTCCGAAAAGGGATCTGATGATGAGCCTGGAAACTCTGAAACATGTAATCCTATCCATCGCTGTTGATTTTTCCTTTGTAATTTTTCTCCAATTATCAATTTTTCCCAAAAAACTGACAATTAAATTCATTACGAATTATTGTTTATTTGGTCTCGAGCTTGCAAAAACTTACAAATATGTAAACAAAATAGACCGCAAAAATCCAACAACAAAATACATTGAAACCATAGCACGGGTTTACGTACATATGTAAATATGTACAAACAACAAGTCCAACACACATCATAACATATAGGCTGCATGTCTTAAGAAATTTTGTGTATACAGTTGGCAAGAACAAACAAACAAAAGGGAATTAATTGAAGTGGAGATAAGTGCATTGTGACGTCACAGGGCATCATTGCTTAGTGTTGGAATTTTCTAACAGCGGCTTTGGTGCAGACACGAGTTCGAATCCGTGTCCGAAAAGGGATCTGATGATGAGCCTGGAAACTCTGAAACATGTAATCCTATCCATCGCTGTTGATTTTTCCTTTGTAATTTTTCTCCAATTATCAATTTTTCCCAAAAAACTGACAATTAAATTCATTACGAATTATTGTTTATTTGGTCTCGAGCTTGCAAAAACTTACAAATTTATTTATTTATTTTTTAAACCATATGGATGTGACAGTAAGACAAAGTCTTTTATAGCACAATATCTGCATTAAATTACATTTTAAGATAATTAAGTATAATTAAACCTAAAATTAAAACTATAGTTAAAGGGAATATTTGTGTTCAAACAGAAATTGCAGTGAGTAAATTTAGTTTTTGTTTCTATATAAATATTCAGCTAGTTGCACATTAAATCTCATAATATTATATATACTAGACATGTTGATAAGAGAAAAGAAGAAAGAATAGCAGAAAGGGAGAGAATTATAGTTATGCAGTTAAGTTTCAATTACATACATCGCACTAAACTGAAGTAATCATAGATCACCCTCTTGTAGTTGCTCCTAGTAGAATAGAATCAGGAATAGAGTTCCAACGCCTTACAGCATTTACGAAAAATAGCCTCGAGGAAGACAAATAACGATATCTAGGAATGATTAAATTACGGTGCCTACAAGATTTCGGAAATTTCAGCTTCTCGTAAAGATATCGAGGTATTTTGCACGCAATGAGCCTAAACATAAATATACAATTTCGAGCCGCAATGTAATTAAAAATACTGCACCCTAAGACTGTGCACTTCCATGGGGAGATGTGATCATATTTTCTAAGACCATAAACATACCGTGTGACATTATTGAAAGCAACATCAACTTTATGGCGCGAAGCAGAATCCAAATGACTATAAACGACCTCAGTAGCGCGATTCTGTAACTTTTTTAACGCCAAGTGTTAGCGTTAACTTCGCTTAACACCATTTTTAACACTTTTTGCGATTCTGTAACCTTTTTAACGCCAAGTGCTAGCGTTAACTTCCCTTAACACCGAAAAGTGTTAGCTAACACCTTGTACTGAGGTTAGTTAACGCAAAAAAATTTTGTGGTGTTAAAAGTTATAGAAAATAAGTTCTCCGAACATGAAACCGAACTCGCGACGCGCACGTTGTAGTCCAAACGCTTATCACCGGCGCTACTGCGACATGAACGTCGGCGCTGTCAAATGCTGTACTAAAGATGAGTGCAGTTTTCCCCTCAATTTTAACAGATATACATACATAAAACAGCTAACACTACAAAGTGTTAAGGAAAGTTACAGAATCGCATTTTCGTTAAGAGCAAACGCCAAAATTCGGCGACAAGCTTAACACTCGGTGTTAAAAGTTACAGAATCGCACTACAGAGTCCGTAAAGTGTGGTACAATTAACTGGATAGCTAGCTTTTTTCTTGTTTCATGGGGCGTAAATGATGCAGTCATTCTCAGCCTTCTTAGGATGGCGTAAACATTACCCACTATCTTGTTAACGTGATCGACACAATTTAACTTTGAGTTAATCACAAAGCCTAAATTTCTGATCTTGTCTGTGAAAGACAGTGCGGTATTACCAACAAACAGTTTGGGTATTTATTCAACATGCACCGCATTGCTACTAATAGGTAACACATAAGACTGTTTGGCGTTTAAGCAGAGACCTTTATCGTACGCCCATTTTGAAATCGCAGATAGGTCACTATTTATTTTATCGCACAGATCCTCAACGAGACCAACGCGGTTAGACAAATGAAGTTGAACATCGTCTGCATAGGCATGAACATTTACAAACTGACAAATAGAAAGAACATCATTGACAAATATACTAAATAGAAGAGGGCCAAGCACAGAGCCTTGGGGAACACCAGAGGAAACAATACACGATTTCGACGCAGAGCCTTTGCATACCACTTTCTTCTTCCCGCTAAATAACTGGTCATAAGTTGGATAGAACTATTAGAGAACCCAAAGTAGTGTTAAAGTTTTTTACAAAGGAGATTATGGCTCACAGAATCAAACGCATTGAAAAATCTAGAAGGCACAGTAGAGTCAGTTCGCCATTATCATAATGCATTCTTATGTCATCAAGAATTTTTACTATAGCGGTAGAGCAACTGTGGTTGGGTCTAACACCTGATTGAGCTGGACTGAGCAGTTTGTTCTTTTCGGCATATGTTGAAATTTGGGCTGCCATTAGAGACTCACACACTTTAGCAAAGGCAGGTAATATGCTAATTGGCCTATAATTACTCGGTTCTACTTACTTGGCAACAGGAATGATTAATGCCTTTTTCCATTCCATAGGAAAACATGAGGTAGTAAAGCAATGATTGATGATATGTGTGAGAGTTCCTAAGATAAATGGCAGCACAAGTTTCACGAACTTCAGGGATATTCCGTCCTCTCCAATCGCGGTTGACTTGACCCTCATAAGAGATTTGAAAACGTCATACTCAGTTACGACCCTAAACTCGAATTTATTTACCGGCTCAAAAGTACTAGAGATATTTTGCAAAATAGGAGTGTTCCGAAACTCACTGCAGCTAACAAAGTAGTCGTTAAGAGTATCAGGGTCAACCTGGCATTCTAATGGCATCTTCCCATGCATATTCAGATTTTTTAAGTTACGCCATAAGTCTTTAGACGGAATTGACGGGTTTAGTTTACTCTGACAGTACATATACTTAGCTTTTCGGGTAATAATTGTGGCTCTGTGTCGGGCAACCCTGTATTGTAACCATGCAGACTCCGTTTTGCTCCTCTTCCATTTAGTATAAAGCTTATTGCGTGTTTTGATGGCGGATTTAACTTTAGAGTTGTACCAAGGAACGCAATTTGTAGTTATACGAACTAGTTTTAAGGGAACATGCTTTTCATAAAGCGTACAGATTATTTTATTTAGAAAGTTAAGTTTCTCATCCATCGTCGCAATAAACCAACACTGAGTCCAGTCAATCTGGGACATATCAAGAGACAACATATCAACATTCACAGACTTAAAATCACGATACATAGTCGTGACAGTATCAGGTGGACAATTAAAAATAACATCTTGGGTACAAAAGGTTAAGTCGTGGTCTGAAATCAAGCTCATTTGTTCAAGTTTGAGAATATGTTCCTGCATAGACGTAATAATGAGGTCCAACAAGCTAGGGGTAGAATTAAATGAAAATCGTGTAGGTACCAGTTTATTAATAATAGTGAGACCTGCGGCTGAGACATGATCATATAACTTCCCTGGTGGCTCTGCGAATCTCTTTTTCCAACGGAGGATGCATTACAAATTGTCGGCAGAAAGCGCTCGCGCATCTTTTAGGCTTCGACTGACCCTTATCGCCGAAGGCGATGGATATTTTGTCGTTGTGTTTAGTCGGGTTGGACAAAGATTTCACCGTCGACCATAATTTGCCAACTCCGGCCGAGAGGTTGCAATACCTTAGGTGCTCTTCCTACTTAGCGCGTTTGGGTTTATCTACTAAGCGTCTGATTTCCGCATTAAGATCCTTTATTTGAGGTGTGCGTTGAAGTCACCAAGGATAACACTATTCTCGCCCCTCGTCGGGGTGGTAATCCCTTGGACAGCAGGTGACTATGGTAGGTGGTCTGAAGCAAGCGTCAGCATCGGTCGCCATTCAACGCAGTTTATTAGGCCTGCGCTGACTATGGTGATGTCTTGCGAGCTAGAGCAGTTTACCGCCACTCTAGTGGGGGCATCCCCATTTACTGTGCAGAACGTCGAATCATCTATTTGATCAGCCAGCTCCTGTCCCCTACCATCGGCCTGCAAGCTGGAGTGCCACAGGTCATGGTGTGCCTTGAAGTCACCAAGGATGACGCGGTTCTCGCCCCTGAGTAACGCTTGAATGTCGGGGTGGTAATCCCTTGGACAGCAGGTGACAGGAGGTATGTAAATGTTTATGATTTCAAGGTCGACATCGCCTGACCGGACAACCATACCTTGACGTTCTAAGGTGGTGTCCCTCGGGTCGATGTCAAGCTCACATAGACGATACTGCACAGATTGATGCGTGATGAATGCCAGACCACTCCCAAGACCTCTCGCGCGATCGCAACGGTGTACGTTATAACCATTGCAGGTCTGAAGAGTCGACCTTCCACCGAGCTTTGTCTCAATTTATAACCTCATTAATTTTACCGGATAAGCCGATGCAATTAAATTGCAGGATACCGAAATGCAAAGGGGGAGCAGAGTTGATGCTGGGTGTCAAGGACTGGTGCGTATGCCTAGGTGGTAATAGGCTGGGTCGCGCACTACGGCGCATTCTTGAACGGTTTAGGCAGGGGGTAGCGAAATAGCAGCCCTTGGTCGGGGAAACCCCGAGTCATTCCGGTACGTAGAACCGGCTGTCGTGGGAATGTCTTTTGCTTGCTCTCCTCTATTTGCTGAATAATTGCAAGATAACGCGTAACTATAAGCACATTACTGCTTGAATTTGCAGCGCCTTCTGCGTCTTTATGGGCGTACAAATGGCGATGGTAATTGCGGTTGTTTGCAAATTTTTCTTCACATATATTACACTTAAACATATTGTTTATTAACTTACACTTAATTTTAAAAAAAGGCCTATTAAGTTTAAAACTATTTGATAAATACATATATGTACTTTTAATTTCTTTGTTTGCTTTTGGCCACAAATTTTTATTAGCTTCAACACATGCGGCTGCACCGATTTGACGTAGAAAACTGAGAGAGAGACCTTGTTGAAGAGAGCTCGATGAGCGAGTTTAAACATTTTTCTATGTACGCTTGAATTTTGCGCTAAATGCTGTGTAATTCATTGCTCATTTTTGGTGATAATTAAAAGTTTGAATCATTTTACGTTTTTTATTAAACATTTTTGGAAGTAAAATAAAATTTTCATGTGATTAATGTCTAAAATTATGCCTTTTGCGACTCTTTGCAGAATATAAGCAGAAACGATTGTAATTTCAAGCAACAGCAAGAGAGTAAACAAAAATTTACTATATTAATCTCTGTAAATTTGCTCAAAAAGTTTAGAGTGTGTACTGCTCCACCTCTCATTACTTCTATACTCGTGTTAGTAGACTCCATAGCGAGCGCAAACTGACATGCATTGTCAAAATTCTCCAATTTGCTTTCGCCAAGTAGCCGGATTTTATGATTGATCAAGCCACAAACAAATTTTATGAGTAATGCTCTGAGCTAACTGTTTTAAATAGTTCAACAATGAACTCTGAAATCGTTTCTGATGCATTTTGGTCCCGTTTGAAAATTTAAAGCACTCAAATATAATTTGACTATAGGGAAATGCATCTTCGTTTTTTCGAGCTAACACAGATTTTTAAGTTTTGTACAGGTCCACGGCTCCAAGTCTAATAAGAAATGGCACATAGCAGCGTTAGTTATTTTATTTAATGACAGCAAATAATTCAATCTGCTCACGTACAGGTTAAAATCATCGCCCAAGAGAAACGAACCAATTAATGCCACTGCATTTTCAGCCATTTTATTTTGAAAAAAGTCTCTTGTATTTATAACCTTTGTTATATTAAGCCAGAATTTTCTTCGAAAATTTAAGCAAATAAATTTAATTAACTACAACAGTTTACTTCAATTGATTATTCCGCGTTTACTAACACTAGAGGTCGCCTCGTTCGCCCAAATTGGACGAAAATCTAAATTGGCAAATATATAAATACGAAATGATAAGAACACAACTGCTCCGCTTGACACACACACTGAATATACCGAAAAAAACATGTGAGAGGTAATTACCACGTGTCCGAAATCAGCTTACCCGATTCGTAGTGAGCATGCAGTAAAAGAGAAACAACGAATACTTGTGTGCGCACACACAGCATGTTATACCTAAGCGCTATGCGAACAATGTACAATAATAATGTAACAATGGAATAATAAAGAAAAAGCAAAACAAAACAAAAATACATATACATAAGTAACTAAGCAAAGAAAAAATTAGATATAGTAACACAAAATCATTATAAATGTAATTTACAAAAAAAAAAAAGGTAAAATACCTTAACGAAAATATAATTAAAACATTTAAATAGAGAGGTAGTTTGAGAAAGAAGAGAAGGGATAGAAAAAAAAAAAACAAAAGAAAAATAATTTAACCAAATTAAATGTTTTTTTTTGAAATAAATGAGAAACAACGAACCTGTGCAATGAAAACAAAAAACGTTTACGATTCTGCAAACCAGACGTTCAATACAAACATTTTAATATAGGTATTAATAATAGGGATAACAACGTGATTTTTCTTACCGTATTTATACATATATAGATGAACTTCTTTTCAAATTGCATAATTAATTTTTGTTCACGGTTTCCTTTTAAGTCGTCGCCAGCTGATATGTATGTAGATACATACATATGTAAAGAAATGAAGTGAAGACGATGAAGGTTAGTGTTAGACTAAAATCAATTTATTAAAACAAGAACATCTTACTCTCTACTTAAACGTACGATTATGTTACGCTCTAAATAATTTTGATAATACTTATGAAGTATGTATACATATTTATATGTATCACAGAGTACTGCGCTTTGCGTGCTGTGTATGATCATCTACCGAAAGCACAGTCAAACGATAAAATATGGTCACATTTTTTTTACAGATTCAAAGACTGAAAAGTAAAAAAAAAATTTTAAAAAAATAATATCATTTATTTTTTCCATACAAATAAGCAATACTTACTGTGAGAAAGTGTTTAGCGTAATGAATAACTTTTATACGAAAGACAGAAATTGTATGCTCTAGAATCTAGATCTTATTAAGTCAGAACTTGTCATAAGACTTAATTTTGATGATAACACAAATATACACGGTTTTGGTTCTGGGCAACTAAAAGCGGTTTTTAAGTCAATTTATGACGCTGAATCCGAATCTGCATTCCGTTTTTTAAGATTGACTTAAGATTTCGAGATATCGGCAATTTTGTGTTTTTTTAGGTATCACTTCATTCAAAAAATCGTTTCGCCAATTTAACAAATGCGACGAACGGAAGCAATAGCTTGTTCGAAAGGAAATTAAAATACGCTTCTAACGACGTATAAAATGTAGAGAAAGGTCAAACCATCGCTGAGCAATAGCTGGCCAAAGTCGAAATTTGGTCGAATTTTTACGATTTTTGAAAAAATTTTGATTTTGAAAATGTTTTTTTCGTACGAAGTTGTGAAAATCAGGATTATTTTTTTTTCTAAAATTGGTGTGTTTAACAGATCCAGCAAAAACTCTATTTTTGGGGATTCTTTTTGTAATTTTCAACAAAATTCAAATTCATTTTTTAAGATTTTTGTCAAATAATATTCATTTTATTAACTTAAAAGTAACAAATCAGAAATTAAGATTGGTGGAACTTTGCCTTTTGTATTGTTTAGTATCTGTTTCGCGTATAAGAGTCCAACAATAGTCGCTCATCATGCCTTCATCCCAAAATCCTTGGTATCGTCTTTCAATTTTGGCTAGAACTTGATGTGACCGCTCTCCCTGTTCGTCGCTCGTATCACTCAAGTTTTCGGGAAAGAAATCGAGATGGGAATGCAGAAAATGCATCTTTAGAGACATCCGAGCTCCAATCTTTCGATAATTTTCCAACATATCGCCAATCATTTCCACAAAATTAGGGGATTTGTTATTACCAAGAAAGTGGTGAATGATATTTTGAGAAGATGTCCACGCGGCTGCTTCATCGGGCGTTAAACATTTTGTAAATTCTTTATCAGCCATTCTAATATCAGGTCCCACAAATATTCCTTCTTTGATTTTTGCATATGACAATTTAGGAAACAACTTGACTAAGTACTGAAAAGCCGGTCCTTCACGATTTAATGCTTTGACGAAGTTCTTTATAAGGCCAAGTTTGATGTGAAGAGGTGGCAGGAAAATGTCTTGTGGATTTACAAGTGGTTCAGCGGAGACGTTTTGCTGTCCAGGCTCATATTGAGTACGACTTTGCCATTCTTTCCTCACATAATGATGTTCAGTTGCGCGGCTATCAAACAAGCATAAGAAACAACAAAATTTGGTGAATCCAGATTGCATCCCAGTTAAGATGCCTGTTGAAATAATATAAAAAATAAGTGTTTTCGATTTAATTGGAATTAATGTTTATACCTTTAGATCACCACATATTTTCCATTTATGATCATTGTATTTGATGAAGCACAGGATCTTCCGCATTGTTTCGTAGCATTCCTTCGTTTGTACTGCATGAGCAATCGGAATAGATGGTTTGTTATTCCCGTTGTTTAGAAGAGCAGCTTTTAGGCTGTATTTGGAACCATCAATGAATAAACGCCATTCGTTTCGATCGTAGGGTGCATTCATTTCATTAAATAAACCATTAATATCGTTACAGAAGCTTATGTTGTCTTCTTTTTTGAAGAACGGTCGAAGTGCCTCATTTCTGTTTCTGTATACAGTAACTTGTGTTCGAGAGTCTAGATTTTTCCATTGCTGCAGCCGTGATGCTAGCAACTCTGCTTTTTGTTTGGACAAACTCATGTCACCAATCAAATCGCTTAGTTCACCTTGCGAAATTAAATGTGGCCCTTCCATGACAAAGTCGCTTTCACTGCTCGGGGGTGGTGGAGTTAATATTATCTTAAATTCTAGTGGACTGTATAAATTTACTTATTTTAGAGCGGCGTAGTTATATGTTCATACTTTTATGAACATTCTGCCATTTTTACTTACTTATCAAGCAGTGCCACGATTTAAAAGCTGCTATAACAGCACAATGGTGCTATCATGCGAGATCTCGGAAACTAGAATCAATCTTGAAAAACTGAATGCAGATTCGAATTGAGCATATCAAATATAGTTAAGAATCGCTCTTATCTGCTCAGATGCAAAAGTTGACCTGAATTTGTAAACTTGTGTATTTATAGTTCATTTATTAATTTATTGAAGACCCCTAGTGGTACAAATTTAATCCAAGCTGTTAATATCTTTGTTAAATCGTTGTAGCTTTACCCCCATATTCATAAAAAATAAAATTGGTTTATAAAGCTTTTTAAAATGACATTTGCATAAAAATTTTGGATTATAAGAGCTCAATAAATTTTTTTTATTTTTTTATGAATAAGGGGATCAGAGTACAATGTTTGAATTTAAAAATATAACTGCTGCGACAGCAGACAGATGTGTGGAGGGCGCGCAAGAAACGTTTAGTTGAATCAAACACTGAACGTAGTATTTAAAATACAAAATGTGATCGTTGCTCTAAGACTGGTTTAATGATTATTAAAATTCTGTTAACAACGTTGAGTTCAAACTTAAAGCTAAATACTCAAAGTTAGCGGTAAATCATATTTGAAAGTGAGAGCGTGGAAGGAAAGAGTTTGACATCTATACTACTTATAAAATAAAGTCACTAAAAAGCTATGTACGGAATTGGCTTCGCACATAGTGCTCCGATTTGAAAGCGGTTTTTTTCATTTTAAAGCGTAGCTGTGTGAGATGGACTTTTTTTATATAGGAATATGTAAAGGGGGCGTGGCAATCGGACAAAATGTGGTAAAAAACATAAATTTTTGGTTTACACAGCCATAAATCATAACCTAATCAACCGATTAGAATGATTCTTTCTTGAAGTTAAACTTTGAAATATGTACTTTTGTTCTGCATCAAAAAAAATAGTTAATTTCTTTCTAATTTAATAAAAATTGTTTAAACAAAAGCAGCACTTTTTCCAAAAAAATCTGTTTGTGTGTTTGTTCGCTGCCAACCGAATAAGTCAGCGTGCTTTAAGCGACAGCTATGGTGAGCCATTCATTTTATGAATTCGCGAAAGAGCTCGGTAGCGTTACTTCACTTCGAACGTATGTATGTTGCATAATTTCGCTTTTATTTCGGCTTCACATACATATTTATGCATGGTACCAGATTAATGCAACAAAAAAAAAAATAATGCATGCCTATTTTCTAAACATACATACATATATGCTCCTAAAGTTTAAACATTTGTTTTATCCAAATTTGTATGATGATTTTCAAAGATTGAGTACCGATCCATTTTAATTTTTTTTGTTCGGCAACCACGAACATCTTTCTTCAAAAAGAACCGTTGCTTTTCACGAATTATGCTATTAAAATTTGCATGTTAGTTGCGGGAGTAGGTACATTAAGACGATCGCAGCTCATAAAATTTTATTTTGTAGTTTTGTACATTTTTATTAATCAAAAGTGCACATTCAATAAATAATTTGACTTTTGAGTGGTAAGAACATTACAGTGCAATTTTTTATATTATTTAGTGTAATTTTACAACCAAATTTTCCTCAGGGACATTTTCACAATTGGGAGTTAAACTTACATTCCGCAGTTAACTATGAATTTTCGATTCAATTTTAGTAATTTAACTAAATATTCACTTGCCAATGTACGATAGGCAACATTTTATTTCTAACAAGAGGTTAACTCACCAATATTGGGCAGTTAAACTTGAGAAAAGTAGACATGCAAATCGAAAATCGAGAGTTAACTGTGGAATGTAAGTTACATCTGTGAAAATGACCATTAGAAAAATAGGTGATTTCTATGAAAGTAAGTTGTTACTCAAAGCTTACAGATTTCTATAAAATTTATAAAAGTTCTCAAAATTAGAGAAAAATATAATTTCGTATTTTTTATTATAGTCTAAGATACAACAAAGGGGCGACCTTCACTCATCGCGTATATGCATGAAATGCCCCTTATATGAAATTTCGTATGTTATGAAACATTTTGTATGTGGGTTGACTGGAAAAATCCGTTCAAGGATATTTTTAAATAATTTTTGAAAAGTGCATTTTTTATGGTTTCTTCACCCACGGCGTATATGAACAAACTTTATATCAGTGTAAAGAGTATTGCGTTGCGAACTCAATGATATACGGTTGCCTTCAAAAATACTTCTATCTTAATATATAAAAATCACGTGTCACATGTTCGATCAGGGTGAGCTCCTAAACTACTCAACCGATTTTAATGAAATTTGCACAGCATCTACAGTTTGATCCAACTTGAAAGATAGGATACCTTATATCTCAAGGGGGAGTGGAAATCGGTAAAAAATCATAAATTTTTTTGTTTACATAGCCACAAATCATAATCGGATCCACCGATTAGAATGAAACTTACTTGAAGTTAAACTTTGAAATATTTACTTTCGTTCTGCATCAAAAAAAATAGTTGATTCATATATTATTTAACCAAAATTGTTTAAACAATAGGAGCACCTTTTCTAAAAAAAAGCTGTTTGTGTGTTTGTTCGCTGTCAACCAAATGAATCGATTTAAGTTAAGCGAGCGCTCGGTATGGATGACGCTTTAAATAAAAACAAAATTAACATACATATGTACATACGTTTTCGTGTTGCTGAGGGATAAGTAAAAATCAAATACATATATGTACATATTTTGTAGTGAACGCATTTTCTGAAACCCCGTTATTCGTATTTTTACAATTGCTTCATTGTTCAAAAAATTGCTGCCTACTTATCATTTATAAGTTTAGGTATCACGTGTAACTTACTTACAACTTTGTAATATACTAATTTGTTCCAAACTTGAACACAAAAAATAAAAAAAATGTTAATAACATATTTCTTTTGTATTAATTTTTCCTCAACGGTGCATTTGGAAATTCATATCAACGGTGATAGGAAATCTTTCAAGGAGGTCGCCATGCTTTCTTACAATTAGCATTTGGGTAAAATAACACGGTGGTCCCCATGACTGGTGTTCTCCTACCGTTTACTCCTATGTAATATAACAAGAACCTTAGCCACAGCAACGCGTGGCCGGGTCTGCTAGTCTATATATATAAAAATAAGTCCCCGTATATGTACGTCGCCGAACTACTCATAAACGCGTCGTGCGATTTCAACCAAACTTATACACTACGTAGGCAGTGGTCCATTTATGGTTTATATGAAGTTTCAAGACCCTATGCGACCCGTTTTTCGAGATATCGACCAAAATATGGACCAGGGGTGACCCTAGAAGGTGTTTACGCAATATGGGTATCGAATAAAAGGTGTTGATGAGGGTTTTACCAGGAAGTGGTTCAAAGTCCAATATGGGACCCCATTTCCGAGATATTCACCAAAATGTGGACCAGGTGTGACTCTAAAAAGTGTTTGCACAATATGGTACCAAATGAAAGGTGTTGATGAGGGTTTTAATAGGAAGTGGTTCAAAGTCCAATATGGGACCCTGTTTCCTAAATGTGGACCAGGTGGGACCCTAGAAAGAGTTTGGATAATATGGATAGCAAATGAAAGGTGTTGACTAAGGTTCCAACAGGGAGTGGTTCAAAGTCCCATATGGGACCCCGTTTCCTAGATATCGACCAAAATGTGGACCAGGTCTGACTCTAAAAAGTGTTTACACAATATGCGTACCAAATGAAAGGTGTTGATGAAGATTTTAACAGGAAGTGGTTCAAAGTCCCATAGCACCCCGTTTCCAAGATATTCATCAAAATGTGGACAGGGTGTGACTCTAAAAAGTGTTTGCACAATATGGTACCAATGAGGGTTTTAATAGGAAGTGGTTCAAAGTCCAATATGGGACCCCCTTTCCTAGATATTGACGAAGATGTGAACCAGGTGTGACCCTAAAAAGTGTTAACACAATATGCGTACCAAATTAAAGCTGTTGATGACAGTTTAAAAAGGAAGTGGTTCAAAGTCCCATATGGGACCCCATTTCCGAGATATTCACCAAAATGTGGACTAGGTGTGACTCTAAAAAGTGTTTGCACAATATGGTGCCAAATGAAAGGTGTTGATGAGGGTTTTAATAGGAAGTGGTTCAAAGTCCAATATGGGACCCTGTTTCCTAAATGTGGACCAGGTGGGACCCTAAAAAGTGTTTACACAATATGCGTACCAAATGAAAGGTGTTGATGAAGATTTTAACAGGAAGTGGTTCAAAGTCCCATAGCACCCCGTTTCCAAGATATTCATCAAAATGTGGACAGGGTGTGACTCTAAAAAGTGTTTGCACAATATGGTACCAAATGAAAGGTGTTGATGAAGATTTTAACAGGAAGTGGTTCAAAGTCCCATATGGGACCCCATTTCCGAGATATTCACCAAAATGTGGACTAGGTGTGACTCTAAAAAGTGTTTACACAATATGCGTACCAAATGAAAGGTGTTGATGAAGATTTTAACAGGAAGTGGTTCAAAGTCCCATAGCACCCCGTTTCCAAGATATTCACCAAAATGTGGACAAGGTGTGACCCTTGGGTTTGGACAAAATGGATACCAAAAGAAAGGTGTTGACTAAGGTTTCAACAGGGAGTGGTTTGGTACGCTGACGGATGTCGTAGCGTATAAAAGTATAATATATCATTTATTTATTTATTTATTTATTTATTTATTTAGTCTATGGTATGCAAACCTTACAGACAGCGAATAATTTTAAAATTTATTGATAATACATATACAATGTTTCCTTAAATACAATTCGATTAGCAAATATATCTAAATCAAAATCTCTACATAAAAGATTAAATTCAGCTAACAGCCTGATAACTGGTTCATTTTGAGCATATTTTGTTTTACAAATATCAATAGCAAATAAGTCACAATGTCGCAAATTTCTGGCTGGAACATTAATTTTTATACAGTTTAACAAATATGAGCAATCAATGACCCCATTCAAAACATCACGTATAAAAACTAAACCAGCTATCAACCGCCTACTGGCAAGGGTGTGCAAGCCGATCAGTCTGCACCGCGGAACGTAAGATGGAATAGGTAAATCAAACCTAATACTGAATAATGCAAACTTTAAAAACTTTTTTTGAATTCGCTCTATTCTATAAGAATGTATTTCATAATAAGGATTCCAAATTATTGAAGCATACTCCAATTTAGATCTCACAAATGTGCTATACAGTAATTTTTTCGTATAGGGATCTTTGAATTCCAAGCTATTGCGCCTAATAAACGCTAGAGAGGAGTACGCTCTAGGTATCAAATAATTTAAATGATCTACAAATGTAAAATTCGAATCAAACACCACTCCAAGGTCTTTTATCTTATTAGACGAGCTAAGAGCGGTATCAGAAACAAGGTACACTGAAGAAAGGGGAAATCTGATTTTACTGTAGGTAACCGAGCAACATTTAGTAATATTAATGGCCAATTTATTACAGCGGCACCACTCATGAAACTTATTTATCTCACTCTGCAATATTTCGATATCAGACTGGTTTTGTATCCTTTTAAAAATCTTTAAGTCATCAGCATAGAGTAAATGTTCACACATATTAAAGCACTCGGAGCAGTCATTAATAAAAATTACAAAAAATAATGGACCCAAGATACTTCCTTGTGGAACTCCTGATGTTGCTTTGTATAAAGCTGATTGCACACCATCAACTACTACATAGTTGACTCTATTTATCAAATAAGATTTGACCCAGCACAAGAAAGAGGAACTAAATCCGAATCTCTCTAGTTTGTGGATTAACAGAGTGTGAGACACTCTATCAAATGCTTTAGACAAATCTGTGTAGATTGTATCTACCTGGAAGCCATCCTTAAATGCAGAAATGCAATAATTGGAGAAAACAGTCAGATTAGTAACTGTTGATCGCCCTGGAATAAAACCATGTTGAGATAATGAGATATAAGGCTTAATAGCGAAAGAAAGTTTAGAGCTGATTATTTTTTCAAATAATTTAGCTATATTAGCTATTTTAGAAATTGGACGGTAATTTGCAGCATCAGTCTTTCTCCCAGATTTAAAAACTGGGGAGACAGAGGTAATCTTCCAATCATCCAAGAAACAACCTGATCTCAGCGATAAATTAAAAAGAAGCAGAAGCGGTTCAACAATAGATGAGCTGCATTTCTTGAGAAAAAATGATGATAACTGATGAATATCTACTTGTTTGGAAGATTTTATGTCTGTTATTGCGTCCAAGATGTCTTCTTCAGTTAAAACTAAGGTGCCAAAATCTACTGGAGACGCCAATTGACCAAAAGTAGAGATATCATTTGACGTACAGTCCACAACAAAATTGGATTTAAAAATTGATAATATATCATTTTGACAAGAAAATTAAAAACTTTTTATTTATTGTAGCTTTTGTATCATAAACCTTGTTTAGTATTACCGCGAGGTAAGAAAGCTTTCACTGCCCCCCATCATCTCAATCAAAATATTTTAACATTTGACAAATTTTTATTTCAAATTTGATTGGGGAAAAAACAATTAAATCAAATGAGCATATTTTCGCTTTTGAATAATTTTTAATTTAAAAAAAAGTTTATGTGTTGTGATTATATTACCATATTGGCTATTGAATAATTTGTTATAGAAAAAAAAAGTTTATGTGCTGTGGATGTATTATTGGCTAATTAAATCATTTTATATAACCGTTATTTTTTAAAGAAATACAATGAATTGAGAAAATTAGTGGTGTTTTTTTCATAGTTTTCTTTTTAACAGAGGCTCACAATGATATTAGGTTCATAATGATCCTAGGTATACAATAACAAAAAAACAAAGGCAAAACAACGTTTGCCGGGCTCAGCTAGTATATGTATACAAAATTCAAATTATGTATCTATCTATATATGGGCACACTTGGCTCCTAAACCAAATTTTACACACCCACTGTACATCTTCCAGGGATGGTCACAGGCTAAAAAATATTTTGATATATATAGGGGGCGTGGCACCTCCCATACAAATGGAATTTTCCATTGTCCGTATCTCTGGAAGTATATATGTTAGACCATTGAAACACGGTAAGGGGTTATATGGGATCGATCCCTACAACCTCCAAAAAAACTGGGTATAACGAAAAAGTGGGCGTGGCACCTCCCATACAAATGGAATTTTTCATTGTCCGTATCTCTGGAAGTATTCGGGTTACACCACTGAAATTTGGTGAGGGGTTGTACGAGATCGATCCCTACCACCTCCAAAAAAATTGGGGATAACGGAAATAGGGGCGTGGCACCTCCCATACGAACTTAATTTTTTAAGCTGAATATCTCTAAAAGTATTTAAGGCAGGGGCCTGGAAATTGGTACAGAGCAATATGATATCAAAACAATTTTTGCGCATAAAAGTGGGGGTTATCGGAAAAGGGGGCGTGGCACCTGCCATATAATCTTAATTTTTTCAGGACCTGAAAATTGATCATGAGATTAATGATATCAATAGCTCTATGTGGCGTGTTCCCGTGTAGGAAAACGTTTTTCGCTATTTATTTAAGCTCCGGGACAGAAAACTAAAAATTTTGTGTATCGTGCAGCCTTAAACTAAATACTAAAATTATATATTTTTGAAGTTGCATGCACAATGAAGTATGTAGTGAAAAATTAATAAAAAAAATATATTTTGGGCAGAACGAAGTTTGCCGGGTCAACTACACCTTTTTCAGTTTAAGTTCAGAAAAGTACAATTCATATTCAGAAAGTTACAATTCAAGTTCAGAAATTCCACTTTAAGTTCAGAAAAATACAGTTAATATTCAGAAAGTTGTAATTCATATTCAGAAAGTTACAATTCAAGTTCAGAAAATTACAATTCAAGTTCAGGATTTCCATTTTAAATTCAGAAAGTTAAAATTCATATTCAGAAAGTTACAATTTAAGTTCAGAAAATTAAAATTCAAGTTCAGGATTTCTATTGTAAATTCAGAAAGTTAAAATTCATATTCAGAAAGTTACAATTCAAGTTCAGAATTTTCATTTTAAATTCAGAAAATTGTAATTGAAGTTCAGAAAATTACAATTGAAATTCAGAAAACTACAATTGAAATTCAGAAAATTACAATTGAAATTCAGAAAACTGTTCAGGTATTTTATTATACTGTGGGAAATATTTTATGCACATAGGCAAATACATATACATATACAAGAATGAATTACCAGTATACTATTTATTGCACGTGACAACCAAATACCAGCGATGAGAGAGTGCAAAAGGAAGTTTGGATTTTGAAGGGTAAATATGTGAAAAGCCTACATAGACAAATAATACAATAATATATATATTTGTAGTATATATGTATATAGCATTCAGATTTATTATTTATTTTTATATACTGAAAAGAGTAACAATCCAGGTAACAACAGTAGTTAGTAACAAAAAAAAAGAAAACAAGAAAAAAAACTACCTAAACATTCGAAATGTTTTTGTATGTATGAATAAATGTATATGAAATTACGCGTTTATATGTTTATTATTCACCAGCCGGCATATCACGTAGCGAAAGTGCATCTGCATGAAAGCTAAAGCAGTGCTGCGTTGCTCGTGCGCAATCTCCACCTGTTATCGCTACCTTAGCTTCATCAATTTTGGCCTCTAAATACTGCAGCCTCTGCTCAGCAAGGCCTGGACCTTGCACATTGGGCACATCCATACTCGACTTAACAATAGTTTTTATTTTGGACCATATCGCCTCTACTGGATTTAGCATGGGCGAATATGGTCCCAAACGAAGGACACTTGCCAGCCCATTGGAGTGCTCAAGTACGGCAGCTTCAACGGTCGAGTGGCAAGGTGCGTTATCACAAATAATAACCAAGTCACTAAAGTTGTTGCCGAAATCGCGCCACTTCTGCAAGACCGTACCAATCCAGCGCCTGAACGAGGCTGCAGTAAAAGAACCACGTTGTTTATCAAACGTTATGACTGATGAAGCCGAGATAGCCCCAATTAAATGAACGTTTGCACCACGGGAGGCTGGCAACATCTGTACTGCTCGGTCTCCGCGTTTGGACCTACCGCGTGAATGTCGGCAAAATAAATTAAAATTTGTCTCGTCTATATAGACGAGTTGCTTACCAGCCTGTATGTATGTGTTTAGTTGTGTTACATACTGTGCTCTTTTTGTCTTATTTTGTACTGAGTTTAGCGTTACGGGTTGTGAGTGTATTTTCTTTAATGTATACAATTTACCTTCAAGGTAATTATTAATAGATGATAGCGACAGAGATATATTAAAATTTTCAAAAACTTTTCCCTTTATTTGGCGAAGGGTTAGGCTACTCTCTTGCTCCAACCAGCTCAGCAATTCCTCCACCTGAGCTTCAGAAAGTTTGGTGGGCTTGCTACCACCCATAGGTTTTCTCTCTGACCTGCCACTCAATACCCAGGTATACGCAGTTTTATATACTATACCTAGAGATAAAGCTAAAGCAGGCCAATCTTCTCCGCGATTTGCTGCATGCAAAATTCTCTCCCTATCTTGATTTGAATATTTTTTATATTTTTTTCGCTGGATATCTTCAGTGTCTGTGGCAAAGCAAGGAGTTATTGTTAGATTAAATAAATACTCTTGTGTATTTCAAATTTACCTTCAATTTCAGCTCTGCATATTGCACAAAGCTTTGGTTCCCTACATAAAAGGGATTCAGCACACGTTTTATGATACAGATGCCTGCACGGTATAGCGCGGCATACGATTTTGTATGTCATTATTGACAAACATATCGCGCAGTTATCCTTTAATTCCATTTGTAGGTACTTGTATGCGGTTTTATAATTTGCTGTACTAATTTTTTATTTAAACCAAACTGAGCGACTGTTCATATACAATAAATATACAAACTGAAATTTCATATAATAAATTTTCTTGGAATACATGCTAAAAAAATTTTCAGGCCTACAGTGAATTTTTCTGAACTTGAATTGTAATTTTCTGAACATGAATTGTAATTTTCTGATCTTAAATTGTAATTTTCTGAATTTGAAATGAAAATTCTGAAGTTGAATTGTAATTTTCTGAACTTAAATTGCAACTTTCCGAAATTAAAATGTAAATTTTGAACTTTAATTTGAAATTTTCGAACTTGAATTGTAATTTTCTGAACTTGAATTGTAACTTTCTGAAAATGAATTAGAACTTTCTGAATATTAACTGTAATTTTCTGAACTTAAAGTGGAATTTCTGAACTTGAATTGTAACTTTCTGAACATGAATTAGAACTTTCTGAATATTAACTTTAATTTTCTGAACTTAAAGTGGAATTTCTGAAGTTGAATTGTAACTTTCTGAATATGAATTGTACTTTTCTGAACTTAAACTGAAAAAGGTGTAGTATTTATATATAACTCGCCGTCCCATATTAAATTCGAGTCCCATCGAATTTAGTGAAAATATATTAAAAAGGGATAGAGAAAAAAAATGTTGTTTACTTTATACATACATATGAAAATTAAAATTTATATATAAAAATCATTTCACAGAATTTTTTTTTTCAATTTATCATTTTTGTTGACATTTTTAATACATTGTAGTTTTGGGAACAATTTTTCTTATTTCTAAGTTATATATCAACAAGTAAGGAAGTCTAAGTTCGGGTGAACCGGACATTAAATACCCAGCGTTAGTTTTCCTACTCAATCTTTACTCAAGTTATGTTAATTTATGTGATTTTCGAAATTTTCGATATCGAAAAAGAAGCGCGGTTATGATCCGATTTCGTCCATTTTCAACAGCAACCTACCTTGGCCAAAAAGTAACCTGTATAACAAATTTCATGCAAAGATCTACATTTTTACGAAAGTTATGTTAATTTATGTGATTTTAAAAATTTTCGATATCGAAAAAGGGGCGTGGTTATAATTCGATTGCGACAATTTTCAACAGCAGCCTACCTTGGCCAGAAAGTAACCAATACACCAAATTTCATGCAAATATCTCAGTTTTTACTCAAGTTATGTCAATTTATGTGATATTTGAAATTTTTGATATCGAAAAAGAGGGCGTGGTTATCATCCGATTTCGCTCATTTTCAATAGCAACCTGCCTTGGCCAGAAAGTAACCTGTATGCAAAATTTCATGCAAATATCTCAATTTTTACTCAAGCTATCGTGTACAGGGACCGACATGCCTTAATCAATTCCTCTTTTCAACCTAAGAACTTTCAACCTGGAACTCTATATCTAACTCGATTATTTTGCTCCGTTACGTAGTACCGTTATGTGGACAAAATTATAATACCCTTGTACTAGTACTAGTACGCTGGGTATAAAAAAAAGTTGTAATACAAATAGTTTTCCATTTATTTAACCATTTTTTTCAACTCAGTTCATAGGCTTTAATGCTCTTTTGAACTGTGCAGCATCTACTTTATTGGGATTGCTGTAGTGGTATTTATGAAATCTTTTAGCAGTTTTTTGCCTGCCTCGAGCAGGATTTTTAATGAATAAATTTTGATAAATCAAGCGTTATATTTTCTCTTAATCTTTTCCGGTATGAGAGTTCGGTGTAGTGAAATGAGTTTCTATATTATTTTCTTGACAGAATAGTTTTATAAGAACATTATTAAATTCATTGTCCATAACAAGTTTATCAGGTTTGCCCCTAGAAATGCGATTCGCTCTTCAATTTTAATTTTTATTGTTTAATTTATGTTCTGTGCCCAACTTAGTGAATTTATCGATTGTTGTTAAAAATGAGGTTTTTTGTATTTGAAAAATTGTCTATATGTATTATTTGATTTGGTTTTTCTGGTGTTATAGTATGTTGAAATTTTTTATTTACGGGTTTTTTATCGTATTTATTTTCATTGCAAACTCTGCAGTTATTGCAGTATCTATTTATTAATTTTATCAATTTAGGATTAAAATAGTTATCTTTTAGTTCTTCATAGTTTTCGTGAATTCCTCTGTGATTACCTTTCGTGTGAGTATCATCAATTATACTCAACAAAGAGATATAAAAGTTCATTTTATTATTATAAGAAAATAATTGTGTTAATTTATTTTAAATTATATTGTATTTATTATCTTCGAGTTCAGATTATATACCAACTTTACCATTTTTTAACTCTCGTCTGAACAAATCATTTAAATAATGTGTATTATTTAAATCATTTTCAGACACGTATAATATTTTATATTTTTTGAAAATTGTTTCTTTTTCCTTATGTTTATTTTTTACTAGTCTAACTTGTGTTCTGTATTTGTTTACAATTTTATTTGTCATGAAAAATGTATTATTCAAACTTTCCTCCACACTGTGAAGCTTCAGCCAAAGACGGTTGAGTCAGCTGCACTCTGCTCAAAAAGTCCGCCACGTTATTTTCCTTGCCTTTTATGTATTCGATATCAAAAAAAAACTCGACTAGTAAAATTTCCACCTGATGATTCGCGAATTTGGGTCCTTAAGCGAATAAAACCATTTCAAGGGCTGGTGATCAGTCTGTACTAGAAACTTTCAACCATAAAGGTATGGACGATAATATTTTACTGACCACACAATGGCTAACAGCTCCTTCTCTAGCGTTGAGTAATTTTGTTCGTGTCCATTCAGAGTCCTACTGGCATAACTTATCGGTGTTCCTTGCTGGCTTAACACGCGCCAATGGCAACATTACTAGCATCAGTAGTTAACACGAACTTTTTATTAGAATCGGGATAGCGCAATAATGGCGGATTTACTGAAATATTTTTTAACTTTTCGAAAGGCTCAATGTATGATTTATCGTAAAAAAAAGAAATGCTAATTAAAAAAAAAAATTCTGTGAAATTGATATATGAAATAATTTTAATTTTCATATGTATGTATAAAGAATCAAAATTTTTTATTCTCTATCCCTTTTTAATTTTCACTAAATTCGATGGGACTCGAATTTAATATGGGACGGCGAGTTACATATATATAAATATGTCAAACTCTTTCCTTCCACGCTCTCACTTTCGAATACGATATACCGCTAACTTTGAGTATTTAGCTTTTAGTTTGAACTCAACGTTGTTAACAGAATTTTAATAATCATTGAACCAGTCTTAGACCAACGATCGAAGAATAAAGTTCACATTTTGTATTTTAAATACTACGTTCAGTGTTTGATTCAACTAAACATTTCTTGCGCGCCCTCCACACATCTGTCTGCTGTCGCAGCAGTTATATTTTTAAATTCTAACATTGTACTCTAACCCCCTTATTCATAAAAAAATATCAAATTTTTATTGAGCTCTTATAATCCAAAATTTTTATGCAATGTCATTTTAAAAAGCTTTATAAACTAATTTTATTTTATATGAATATGGGGGTAAAGCTACAATGATTTAACAAAATTATTAACAGCCTGGATCAAATTTTTACCACTAGGGGTCTTCAATAAATTAATAAATGAACTGTAATTATCATCAAAATTTAGTTCTGACTTAATAAGATCTAGTAGCATACGATTTCTGTCTTTCGTATAAAGGTTATTCATTAGGCTAAACACCTTCTCACAGTAAGTATACAGACTTTATTAACAAAATCGGATAAATGTAGCTCAGCATTCGCTGGAATGTGGCAGGCGCATTCTTGAGTCCAAATGGCATTCGAATGAACACAAAATGCCCCATAGGAGTAGAAAAGGTAGTTTTTTCGATATCGCTTTCATCCGTTAACACTTGATGAAAGCCCTTCGCCAAATCCAAAGATGAAAAATACTCGGTATGGGAAATTTGCCGTCTACCGTAATTTCTTTAATTTCATAAACTCTATTACTAATCGCCATTTTTTTCATTCGAATTATCTGATCTTTTCTTCACTATCCACAGTGGAGATTTACTAGGGCGTATTATGTTTTCATTCAACATTTCATTTATTTGTTTTTCTATTTCATTCTCTAGAATTAGTTATTAGTTATGATTTTATGTTTTACAGAAGTGGTTGTTGTTAAGTTTTGCCCTTTAATATAAAATGCCTTTTTATTTTTATGTAGAAAGTTTTCTAATAATTTACTTTCTTCGATATTTAAAGTTGTTGGTATTAATTCTTTAAATTTATCCAGCTCAAATTTTTCTAAATAGTTTATTTCCTCATAGGTTATATTAAAGTTATTGTTATTTAAATTTATTTTCTTGTTTTTGAATATAAGATTATTATTATGAAAGTCTATAATTGCTCCGAACGGATGCAAAATATTTATTCCTATTATGCAATCAAATTTTGTATCAATAAAGCTTACTAACTTAACGGATATAGTACTATTATTCTCTTTGAATTCACTTGGCACATTAACAACGACTTCTTCTTCTAGTATATTATCACCTACTAGGTTTAGTTAATTTTTTTGGTAGCAGCGCCACTATCGATTAGGCACCTTGTTATTTATGGTTAATGTAATTATGGGTAATGATAATTTCGAGGCTGAACAGGAAAATTTCCTGTAAAATTTATTGCATCTATTTCCATTGACTCCGAATTATTACGACCGTTATAGTTATACTCTTGAGGATTTGGTACTAATTGAACTGTAT
Source organism: Sphenella marginata (assembly GCA_951509765.1). Lineage (NCBI taxonomy): Eukaryota > Metazoa > Arthropoda > Insecta > Diptera > Tephritidae > Sphenella > Sphenella marginata. The sequence continues at coordinate 53,210,302 of OX608081.1, read as the reverse complement.
TGCGGAAATTATAATTATTACTTTGTGGATCACAATTTTGGTTCTGAAAATATCCTTAGTTTTTATTGAAATTATTATGGTTATTAGTATTATTTTGGCTATTTCGAAAATTATGGGAATAATTTTTGCTGCTTGAAAAGCTATTATTATTTTGCAAATTATATGGAAAGCTATTTGCATTTCTATAATTTACTAATTGAATATCTTTCAATAAATTATTTTGTAAATAAAACGTATAAGCTGAATTTATTGGGCTTATATTGGTTTGCAGTAAAACAGATTTAATATGTACTGGCAGATAATTAACATAAACATAATTTTTCATTATTTATTCATTATCATTGGGAGTCAACTGGAGAACGGTTGAGACGTCTCTAAATTATTTACTAAGTGAGTACTCACTACTTCCAGTAAATGGCGTGTCGCCGAATAAGAACCATATTTTCAAATATCATTTTTTTACCATAAACACATCATAAAATATGATAAGTTCGAAATTAAGTTTCCTTTAATTCATAAGTATGGTCTCCTTTCTTACAACATAAATAGTTCGTTAAAATCAGAAATAGAACGAAGCGTGCCTTCGTCAAATTTAAATCGCTTCTTTCAATTTAATTTTTTCATTTTAAAAATTAACGTTCGAGGAAATAAAAACGAAAAGAAGGAATCTGCTGAAATTAGTTTATAGATACATATATTTACTTATTGTCACTTTCTTTAGATATTAAAAATCGAAATAAACAACCTCGTTTGTAATATAAGTTTTGTTTCCTTCGGGTGTTAAAGTTGCAGCCGTAACATTTTTTAATATTTGTTCTGAAACAAAATCGCTAAATCCATTTGGAACCACATAAACATCCATGAAACGCTACAATTTAAGACGCCACAAATACGAAACACCTTCAGCAGATACTGCAAACGCCTTAATGGATGCATCAGAAACCAGTATTGAAATCTCTTCAGCCAGCGAGGGAGAAATGGATGAAACGGTAACCATAAAAGATAAGTCAATTTGTGAACTAAAAACCCAAATAAGAGAACTGTGGCGCTCATTGGCAGCTGCAGAAATATAAAAGTTAGACTTACAAGCAACCAAGTCGCAATCGAAACTTAGTGCACAGATCACTAATAGTCCAGGGTCAAGCTTTGTCAACCCCCAATTTGCTAACATCAACTGTGCAGATGTTGTCTCTGTTAACGTCACCTCTGCCGCCCTGAACCAGGGCTGAAAAATAACGTTATTTTTATTAATAAACGAAAAAAACTTTTTATTTCGTTTTGTTTTTCAATAATAATGACGTTAAAAGCTCAACAAAAAATATATCGTTGCGTTGAAAATCAAAAAATAATTATCAAAATAAATTTCGTTTCGGTTTTTATCAAAACAATTCACAAAAATATTTGAAATTTTTCAAAATCATATTGGTTAATATGGGTCGCAAAAGAGAGGGGGAATTAGTGCGGTCGTGCTTTATCAATGAGAAGTGTATATTTTGTAATTTTGTAATTGCAAAAGACCTCTTAGGAAACAAAAAAAACCATTTGCTGCGAAAGCACAAAAAACAATTTCTTGCGAGGTGGTTGAAAAAAAAAGAAAAGTGTGTCTAAACATGAGCAAAGGTGATGTTGTCAATGTATGTACCGGTTTCGTGACGGAATGTGGTGTGCCACTGACATTTTTTAATTCCAAAAGTTTTCAAACGGTATTTGAACCGATGTGTGCACAGCTAGAAATACATCGTAATAACATTGGTGAACTAATTGCACACAAATTTGATAGTGAAGTGAATCATTTAAAAACGAGTTTAAAAAACAGATTTATATCAATAAAAATAGACAGCGCTCGTCGACTTTTTCGGAACGTCGTATGTTTAAACGCACAGTACCTATTAGATGGTGAAATTGTTGTTAAAACATTAGCTGTCAAAAATATGCAAGAAAAACATAGTGCGGAAAATATAAAGACCCTTATTTTGGACACCCTGCACAGGTGAGAATAAAAAGTTTTATGTATAAAAATGTTTTCCCTTTTCTACTTCTCCCTTTATGGCCTCTTTTTAGACACCCGAATAATGCTCTTCTATCCTGTATCTATCCCTTCCCCTTCCGTAATCGCATTCATATTTAAGACATATCTGTGGTCACAAACCACAATAGCCTAAGTCCAGTGGAGTATTGATGCCATCGTGGTCAAATCTACAGGCTTTCAACTTTTTTTCTTGAGTTTTTTTGAAACAAAATTATTCAGATTATTATTGTCTGTTTTGTTATAAAAGCCAAACTCCAGTTAGGTTTTTCCTTAATCGAATAGCTAGTAGCCTATCTCAAGTAAAGTTCACCATATATTTACAGCTTTATCGTGTACTTGATAAACTTGCTTATTTGTCAAGTTTTACTATTTATCAAGTTTTTCCTATTCTGTGTCAAAATTAGAAAGCTTGTGTCTTTAGTTAAGCTGTTATTCTAAATTACTATAATGAACTTACTTTTAATTTATTAAAAAACTAGGTATGATATAAGTATTAACCAGATATATAGTATCACAAGCGATAACGGCAGCAATATGGTATGCTGTGGGGTTCTTTTACAACGCGAAGCTATGGAAGAAGTAGAGGATTCACAAATAAGTAGGAATGAAGACTACGAAGAATGCGAAGCTATGGAAGAAATAAGTGCGAATGAAGATATCGAAGATAACTTTTTTCAAAATTTTGAAACCATTTTCGACGACGAAGAGTTTAATATGTGTATTTCGCAAAATTTTAGTAAGCTATCTCCCAGTTATGATAATATATTAACAATAACAAACTCCTAATTTTAGGCTCTCTGACATGTATAAGGCGCGCCGCGCACACCGTTCAGTTGAGTTTTAGTGATGTTTTAAAGAATGTGGAAATCAAACAACGTTTTGTAGAATGCCGCAGCGTTATGAAAAAGCTTCGCACACCTGCTATGTACAGACTGTTATCTTCTCAAAATTTAATGCCCCCTATAGTTGATTGTACGACTCGTTGGTCGTATTCCTACGAGCTGCTTAAAAGATTGCGAAACCTGGAGATATTTATTTTAGAAAATATAAAAGAATCAAAAATCGACTGGACTTTTGTAGATAATTTTTTAAATACCTTCAGCTGCGTTAAAAAACTTACGGAGCAACTCCAAAACAAAAATTTGCTGTTTGGAGATTTCATCAAATATTATTTAGAAATGTACCTGCATGTCAAAAAAGACTCAGAAACGTCACACATTTCCAAACTTTTATTGCAGTCCCTCAACCAAAGGAAACATAACTTGCTGCAAAACCAAACTGTAGCTGTAGCAATGTACCTCGATCCTCGTGTGAGGCGATTGCTTCAGCTTCCGGAGTTTGCAAGCTTAAAGCCAGTAGCTGTTGCTCATTTAAAAGCGTTGTACTCGAGGATGCATGACACTGAGAATAATGTAAGTTTCTTTATATCTTTCGGTTACTTAATTTACCAATTATTTTTGTTTTCAGACACCTGAGTCTTTTACTACCAATTCCGTAGAATCATCCGAAGATGATGGTAATTTACTGAATACTTTAATGAGCCAAATAGGACATTCTGAATCGGACATCCCAAGCAGAAATGAAGCATTTTCTATAATTGAAAACTTCAATGAATCGTCTAATTTGAACACAAATCTGCAGGACTTTTGGGAACCAAAACGATTTAGTCATAGTACTCTATACCAGTTGTATCAAATAATCCATGCAACTCCCGCTACCCAAGTCAGCGTGGAGTGCGCGTTTTCTACATTAAAATATATTATTAATGACTACAGGGCAGCTCTAAGTGACGATCTCACGGAAGCTATTTTAATATTGCGTCTAAACTAATTAAGTTGTTTTCATTAATTAATTAATTATTCTTCTTAACAAAATAAATTAAAAATATGAATTTTCGATCGAGCCTAATGTACATGCGCCAATTTAGTACTTAGTAACTATGTTTTTTTGTGGTGTTCCTTAATTTATTAATTAAATTTTCTACTTGACAAATAAATTCAAATAAAGTGGATTTCCGACCCAGCCTAATTTGCAAAATGAATAAACGAAACGAAAAAATTTTGTTTGTTATTTTTTGAATTGATAATCAACGAAACAATTTTTTTTTGATTTTGATATTCACCAAAATTTTTTTTTTTTGATATTTATCAAAACGAAATATATTTTTGATATTTTTTTTTGATATTTAACAAAACGAAATTTTTTCGTTTATATCGTTGTGCAGCCCTGCCCTGAACTCTGCCAATGCCTTTTCTCCCCATGTCACTTCTGCCCACACTCCTGTAGCCAGTCGTAGCTTTGCCAACACAGCCATAACTGAAGTAAACTTCGCCGACCGCATTGCTGTAAGCGGTACCTTTCCAAACAGTAGTCTTTGTAACACATTTCCCAATTCTAATTTTACCTTAGCCTATGGTAATGTTCCCGGTGTATATACTACTGCAGCATATTCTGGTGTACAGCCAACGTATCTTACCTATGCCGACGTCATGAATGCAAAAGTTAGTACACCGAGGGAAAAAACAGTCTAAAACAGTGGTGCACAGCGCCAGCAGAGCTACTAATACATGCGCAACAATATTGTCGTAGTGTGTGTGAATGAGCAGAACACTGCAACCCAACTAACCAAATGTGCAAAAAAAAGACTCCTTTCGGAGCCATAAAAATAATAATAAAAAGTAATTAAAAAAAATTTAATTCTGCAATGAGTTCATATTAATTCTATTACAAAAAATATATTTATATTTATTAAAAAAAAAAAAATGGTTAAAATTCACCATGGGAATTTTTTTTTTATTTGATGTTTTTTCAATGATCAATCATATTCAGTGGAGCTCAAAATTTTTTAAATTGATGTTCAAAACTCAATACATGTTCAAAGAATATTCAGGGCAAATCAAAAACAAAAGTGCTACAGGGGCATAGGGCCTGAGTGCCTCTTATCACATTAAATTAAAAAAAAACGATATTCAATATTTCTTTAAAATTATCATATACATAAATATTACTAGTATAAAATTTGCTCATGCGTTGTTTGCTATTTGAAATTCAAAGCCCAACTGACCTGACTGTCTTCAAATGCAAACTGATCGATCGCTGCTATCGCGTCGAAAGTCAGTAGCTGCGCTCACACGACGTGTAGGTGAGAGCAGAATGCTCTTAATTGCTCCGGAGGGTAACACTGGTCTAAAATCAAGAAAAGCGGTCTTAATTTAAGCCCATACGTTGTTAATAGTCTGTTAAGCTTGAAAATTCTTAAACTAATACCCAAAATCTTATTTCTAGACCGTATCAATTTAAGATTGTTTCGGTCTCTTTTTAAGAACCAAATTCTTTAAAAGAGAATAATTGTTTCTATTAGAAGATTGTGATATTCTTAGTCCAAGAACGCGTGTTCTGATGTGAATCTGTCTTGTTCTTGAATTAATCTGCTTTGTTCTTATTTCATGAACGAGTATTCTTAATTTTAACCTGCTTTGTTCTTAAATTAACTTTCGAAATTAGAATTTGGAATTGCAACTAGCCTTGTAGGAACATAATGAAAACAATGGTAGAGGATAAATTTCAGTTTCAATTTATTAAAGTATTTTTAAAAAAATCACATTCAATGCTTATAATATGTATATATACATATACTTCAGTCTTACATACGTATAATTCTTATTTATATATATTTAAGTCTTCCATAGGTTTTTCCGTTATTTATATAGTATGAATGCAATGGAGGACTTATAAACTCGGATATGTTTTTTATTTGTTAAGTGTCATTACTAGAGCCTACTTCGTAAGACTGAAAATATTTTTGAAATTTCTTATAACTATTTGATTACATATTACATATATTATTATACTAGCAGGGTACCCGGCGTTGCTCGGGGTGTAAGTAGTTAGTGGGCCTTTCAAAATCAATAATATACTTTAAGATTTCATATTTATATAATATTATTGCCTACTGAAGAATTTACCAAATTCGAATATTTTGAAAAAAGAGTATTAAAAACCGGTTTTATAAAATTTTCTTTTGCCGTATTCGTTGGTAACGTTAGGGGGCCTTTCAAGAATTAAATTTTGACAAATTGTGTCAGGATGAATCGAAATTTAAAAGTTAATTTGATACCATATTGTAGGTAAATTTTAAGGTTTTAGGGCAATCACATTCTCACCGATAGCTAAATTAACGATAAATTTATCGAAATATATAGAAGTAAAAATGAAACCCGGGACCATCCCCATTCGTTTGATACCCATATTGTAGGGTAATATTTAGGTTTTCGGGAATTCGCATTTTGACCGATGACTCAGTTATCGATCAACTTATCGAAATATATTGAAGTACAAATGAAACCTGGGGCCTTCCCCTTTCGTTTGATACCCATATTGTAGGCAATTTTTAAGGTTTTTGTGCAATCATATTTTGACCGATAACTCAGCTATGGAAAAATGTATCGAAATATATCGAAGTATAAATGAAACCTTTGGACCTCCCCTTTCATTTGATATCCATATTGCAGGGAAATTTTAAGATTTTTGGATTTTCTGACGTATAATTAAGTTATCGATAAATTTATCGAATTATATCGAAGTTTAAATGAAAAAAGGGGACTTCCTCTTTCGGTTGATACTCAAATTGTAGGAAAGTTATGAGGTTTTAGGGCAACCTTATTTTCGCCGATAACTCTCTTATCGATTAATTTATCAAACAAATATCATCTCTATGAATCCTTCCAGGTCACAGAGCATACGTGTACAAAGTTTCATACTGCTAGGTGCATTAGTTTTGGCGTGAAACCGTAACAAACATTGTTACTTTAACATTTATATATTAGTATGATATGCTGATACCCACATAGGGCGGCAGTGTACCTATGCCATTGATTTTTGATTTAGCAGACATTGAAAAAAAAAGTAAATAAAGAAGTTTAGAAAGGCACGCTTAGTTTTTTTTTTGACAAACTAAGTGAATTTTTCTTCATATAAATCTATTTAAGAAAAAAAAATGTCAGGTTCCTCCCTAAAAATTAGTATATCTTTTTTGTTTGTGATCCGATTTTGATAAAACAAAGTGCAGATCCCATTCTAAGCTTCAAGCAGTATATTTCTGAAAGTCTCATCAAAATCCATTGCTTAGTTTCCGAGATCCTTAAGTTCAAACAGACAAACAGACAGACGATAATTCTAAAAATGGGTCAGATGAACTCTATAGTATTCCCCAAGTCACCCCCAGTAATTTTTTCAAAGAAATTTTCAATGCACAGACACGACTTTTCTAGAGTTTTATTAAAGATATGCTGATACCCACATACATATTTATTTAAATTTATTTAAGAAAAACAATTTCATAGGTTCCTCCCTAAAAATTAGTATATCTTTTTGGTTTGTCGTCCGATTTTGATAAAACAAGGTGCAGATCCCTTTCCAAGCTTCAAGCAGTATATTTGTGAAAGTCTCATTAAAATCCATTGCTTAGTTTCCGAGATCCTTAAGTTCAAACAGACAAACAGACAGACGATAATTCTAAAAATGGGTCAGATGAACTCTATAGTATTCCCCAAGTCACCCCAGTAATTTTTTCAAAGAAATTTTCAATGCACAGACACGACTTTTCTAGAGTTTTATTAAAGATATGCTGATACCCACATAAATATTTATTTAAATTTATTTAAGAAAAACAATTTCATAGGTTCCTCCCTAAAAATTAGTATGTCTTTTTGTTTGTGGTCCGATTTTGATAAAACAAAGTGCAGATCCCTTTCTAAGCTTCAAGCAGTATATTTGTGAAAGTCTCATCAAAATCCATTGCTTAGTTTCCGAGATCCTTAAGTTCAAACAGACAAAGAGACAAACAGACAGACAATAATTTTAAAAATGGATCAGATGAACTCTATAGCATTCCCCAGGTCATCCACAGTCATCTTTTCAAAGAAAATTTCAATGTACAGACACGACCCTTCTAGAGATTTATTATAGTATAGATAGATATGTATGTAGATAGATATGCTGGCATCAGCCCACATAAAAAAAATATCTTAGGTTCCACCCTAAAAATTAGTACATATATCTTTTTTGTTTGTGGTCCAATTTTGATAAAACAAAGTGCAGATCCCTTTCTAAGCTTCAAGCAGTATATTTGTGAAAGTCTCATCAAAATCCATTGCTTAGTTTCCGCGATCCTTAAGTTCAAACAGACAAACAGACAGACAATAATTTTAAAAATGGATCAGATGAACTCTATAGCATTCCCCAGGTCATCCCCAGTCATCTTTTCAAAGAAATGTTCAATGTACAGACACGACCCTTCTAGAGATTTATTATAGTATAGATATGCTGATACCCACATAAATATTTATTTAAATTTATTTAAGAAAAAAAATTTCATAGGTTCCTCCCTAAAAATTAGTATATCTTTTTTGTTTGTGGTCCGATTTTGATAAAACAAAGTGCAGATCCCTTTCTAAGCTTCAAGCAGTATATTTGTGAAAGTCTCATCAAAATCCATTTCTTAGTTTCCGAGATCCTTAAGTTCAAACAGACAAACAGACAGACGATAATTCTAAAAATGGGTCAGATGAACTGTATAGTATTCCCCAAGTCACCCCCAGTAATTTTTTCAAAGAAATTTTCAATACACAGACACGACTTTTCTAGAGTTTTATTAAAGATGGTGCAGATCCCTTTCCAAGCTTCAGACAGTATATTTGTGAAAGTCTCATTAAAATCCATTGCTTAGTTTTCGAGATCCTTAAGTTCAAACAGACAAACAGACAGACGATAATTCTAAAAACCCTTCTAGAGATTTATTATAGTATAGATAGATATGCTGATGCCCACATAAACATTTATTTAAATTTATTTAAGAAAAAAATATCATAGGTTCCTCCCTAAAAAGGAGTACATATATCTTTTTTGTTTGTGGTCCGATTTTAATAAAACAAAGTGCAGATCCCTTTCTAAGCTTCAAGCAGTATATTCGTGAAAGTCTCATCAAAATCCATTTCTTAGTTTCCGAGATCCTTAAGTTCAAACAGACAAACAGACAGACGATAATTCTAAAAATGGGTCAGATGAACTGTATAGTATTCCCCAAGTCACCACCAGTAATTTTTTCAAAGAAATTTTCAATGCACAGACACGACTTTTCTAGAGTTTTATTAAAGATATGCTGATACCCACATAAATATTTATTTAATTTTATTTAAGAAAAAAAATTTCATAGGTTCCTCCCTAAAAATTAGTATATCTTTTTTGTTTGTGGTCCGATTTTGATAAAACAAAGTGCAGATCCCTTTCCAAGCTTCAAGCAGTATATTTGTGAAAGTCTCATCAAAATCCATTGCTTAGTTTCCGAAATCCTTAAGTTCAAACAGACAAACAGACAGACAATAATTTTAAAAATGGATCAGATGAACTCCATAGCATTCCCCAGGTCATCCCCAGTCATCGTTTCAAAGAAATTTTCAATGTAGAGACACGACCCTTCTAGAGATTTATTATAGTATAGAAGATATGCTGATACCCACATAAATATTTATTTAAATTTATTTAAGAAAAAAAATTTCATAGGTTCCTCCCTAAAAATTAGTACATATATCTTTTTTGTTTGTGGTCCGATTTTGATAAAACAAAGTGCAGATCCCTTTCCAAGCTTCAGACAGTATATTTGTGGAAGTCTCATTAAAATCCATTGCTTAGTTTCCGAGATCCTTAAGTTCAAACAGACAAACAGACAGATGATAATTCTAAAAATGGGTCAGATGAACTCTATAGTATTCCCCAAGTCACCCCCAGTAATTTTTTCAAAGAAATTTTCAATGCACAGACACGACTTTTCTAGAGTTGTATTAAAGATATGCTGATACCCACATAAATATTTATTTAAATTTATTTAAGAAAAAAAAATTTCATAGGTTCCTCCCTAAAAATTAGTATATCTTTTTTGTTTGTGGTCCGATTTTGATAAAACAAAGTGCAGATCCCTTTCTAAGCTTCAAGCAGTATATTTGTGAAAGTCCCATCAAAATCCATTGCTTAGTTTCCGAATTCCTTAAGTTCAAACAGACAAACAGACAGACAATAATTTTAAAAATGGATCAGATGAACTCTATAGCATTCCCCAGGTCATCCCCAGTCATCCTTTCAAAGAAATTTTCAATGTACAGACACGACCCTTCTTGAGATTTATTATAGTATAGATAGATATGTTGATGCCCACATAAACATTTATTTAAATTTATTTAAGAAAAAAAATTTCATAGGTTCCTCCCTAAAAATTAGTATATCTTTTTTGTTTGTGGTCCGATTTTGATAAAACAAAGTGCAGATCCCTTTCCAAGCTTCAGACAGTATATTTGTGAAAGTCTCATTAAAATCCATTGCTTAGTTTCCGAGATCCTTAAGTTCAAACAGACAAACAGACAGATGATAATTCTAAAAATGGGTCAGATGAACTCTATAGTATTCCCCAAGTCACCCCCAGTAATTTTTTCAAAGAAATTTTCAATGCACAGACACGACTTTTGTAGAGTTGTATTAAAGATATGCTGATACTGTTGTAAGTTTAGAATTCCACAGCGCTTATAGAAAAAGAAACACGACAGATTCGGTAGTAATTCAAAACCGGAAGGGGATATTTATTCAGATGAAGGTTGATACATGACATAAGCAGGGTTGCATTTAATGGGTTACAAATGTCGTTCTTTTTTACACTTCAATACTTTTCCTGAACGACATTCTTTTTTATTCAAATATTGATTAATATGTTTTTCTTTAATTACATTGCTTATGTGAAAGTTCATTAATTTAATTACTTTAATACATTTTCATTAATTGTATGTCAATTCATTTGTATTTACATTACTTAGGTGCAAGTTCATTAATTTAATACATTTTTATTAATTGTATGTCAATTCTTTTGTGAACTAAGCAATTTATTTTAATTTAATTTTTGTGGAGTCTAAGTGATTTACAAATATTGATATGATTTACTTTTTTCCGTCATCCCTTGTCAATATGATATGATTTACCTTGACTATACCTTTGGTTAGGATGTCTGCCAGCATTTCGTTAGTTGGTATGTATAGTAGCTTGATTTTACCGTCATCTAAGTGTTGACGAATAAATTTACCTTTAATATCAATATGTTTTGTGCGAGGTGAGTACGAGTTGTTCAAAGCCACTTGTATGGCACTTTTATTGTCGCAATAGAGAGTCGTGCCACTCGACATGTTTGGCACCAACTCTTCTTGTAATCGCAATAGCCACGTTGATTCTTGAATCGCTGATGTCATGGCCATGAATTCTGCTTCAGTTGATGATAGGGCAACAGTTCGCTGCCTTCGAGTACACCAAGATATCGGACCTCCTTGGAACATAAATATATAGCCCGTTGTTGACCGCCTTTCATCGATGTCACTAGCCCAATCTGCGTCGCAATACCCAGTGAGATTGCTTGCTTCCCTGCGAAACACAATGCTATAGTCTATGGTGCCCTTTACATAACGCATTACGCGCCTCACTGCAACCCAATGTGCTTTTCCCGGATTTGTTGAAAAACGACTGAGAAGGTTCACAGCGAAACTGATATCAGGCCGCGTTATTTGTGCAGCATACAATAGGCATCCAACGGCTTGCATATACGGGATTTTCGCCATATCTCGCTGTTCAGATTCGTTAGTAGGACACATTGTGGCACTCAAACGCTGATTCAAATCTATTGGTGTTGCCATGGGATTGCTATCAGTCATTCCAAAACGATTCAACATATCAGCTATATATTGAGACTGGTCGATTTCTATAGTGCCCTTCTTAATGTCTCTGGTAATACGCATACCCAAGACTGATGATACTTCTCCAAGATTTGTCATCTTAAATTGAGATGAGAGTTGCTCTTTCAGCATGCTCATGCTACATTCGTCGTTTTAAAATAATAGGACATCGTCGACATATACGGCAACAAATAACATTACGTTGTTGTGTACTTTATAATACACACACTGGTCCACGCTACTACGTGTAAGACCTATTTTTAGCAGAACGTGATTGAGTTTCTCATTCCATAATCGGCTTGATTGCTTAAGGCCGTATAAAGATTTTAATAGCTTACAAACACGACCGGAACCATCATCGAATCCGTTGGGTTGTACCATATAAATCTCGTCATTAATTTCAGCATTGAGAAATGCCGTCACTGCGTCCATCTGATGAATAAGTAGGTCATGTTTTGCAGCTAACGCCAGAAGAAAACGCAGCGAGGTGTATCGAACTACAGGAGCAAAGGTGTCCTCATAGTCAATACCCTTTATTTGACTGCACCCTTTAATCACTAACCTAGCTTTCCGTCGTGTTACTGCGCCACTTGCGTCGGTTTTGGTTTTAAAAACCCACCTGGACTTTAATGCTTTCTTGCCAGGAGGCAGTTCACTCAAACACCATGTGTTGTTCGAATAGTGAGAGTTCATTTCACTATTTACAGCGGCTTTCCACTCATCTGCATGATCGCCGGACATTGCCTCTTCTAGATTTTGAGGTTCATTCGATACAAAATCGGTTACACAAAAGTTGTGACCATCTCTTTTTGCCGCGATTCTTTTGGAACGTCTAATAATATGACCATCCGCAACATTGACTTCATCGGAGTCATTCGCACTTTCAAAACTAGAAGAGTCAGATTCTGCTTTATTGTCTACTGATACTAAATCACTATTGCGGTCTGTATTATAGTCTACTGTGGCCGAATCGCTTTCTGCCATATTCTCAACAATGGTCGACTCACTATCGCTATCGGGATCATGTTTTATCTTACTTTTCTTAACAATTGGTGATTCTTTGCTATCTGCCTCTTCTGAATTGCCAATGTTAAGGAGCTCATTCGCGTCTGGTATTTCAACTATACGGTTCATTTCATCCGAGTCGGTATCTTTATTTTCAAAGAAAACCACATGCCGACTTATTATAATTTTTCGCGTTTTAGGATTGAACAGTCTGTATGCTTTGGATCTGTTACAATAACCCAGCATAATACACTCAATAGACTTGGCATCTAGCTTCTTTCGTTTTTCTCGTGGCACATGTACCATGGCTTTACAGCCAAATACTTTTAAAAATTTCAAATTTGGTTTATTTTTTGTCCAAATTTCGTAAGGGCTTTTTTTACTTGTTGCGAACGGAATACGATTTAAAATATACGCGGCTGTGCTTGCAGCCTCAGCCCAAAATTTTTTATTTAGCCCGGAATCAATCAACATACACCGCACTCTTTCAATTATTGTCCGGTTAAGCCGCTCAGCCACACCATTTTGCTCCGGTGTATATGGTGAGGTAGTTTGATGCACAATACCTTCTGATAAACAAAAGTTCTTAAATTTTGCGTTAATATACTCGGTGCCATTGTCTGAACGGATTAATTTTATTTTGCGCGAACACTGATTCTCAACAAGTTTTTTAAACTTGATGAACTCTTCAAAAACTTCTGCTTTATCCTTAATTGGCACTATGAACAATTTATGAGAGTAGTCATCGACGAATGTTAATAAATAGCGAGCGCCGGAAAACGACTCTTCTGCAAATGGACCCATTACGTCCGTATGTATTAAATCGAGCAAGTTTTCTGCACGACTGTCACTGCTTTTAAATGAAGCACGCGTTTGTTTTCCTTTTACACAAACTACACAATTATCTTTGCTTATTTTTTCAAAATCAATGCCGACAGATGCGCATTTAACTTTTTTTACATGCTCTGGGCAAATGTGCCCCATTCTTCTATGCCAAAGCTGATAGTTATCGCGAGTATAAAACGCATTATTGTTTTTCAAATCTTCTTTATATTCTGTATCACAATTCAGTCGATATAAACCATTCACAACATTTGCGGTTGCGATTAACTTTTTGTAGTTGTTGTAAATTTCACATTTATTACCTTCGAATATAACTTTATTTCCATTCATAGTCATTTGTCGTACCGATAGTAAATTTGCGCACAGGTCTGGTACGTATTCAACATTCTTCACTACAGCATCGGTTTGTGTTTTATTCGCGTATAACCGCATATTCACATTACCTTTAGATTTTACTTTAATCGTTTTATTATTTGCAACTAGAATGTTTTTATTTTCAACCGGCACTTCATCAACGATCGCGCTACAATTTTTAGTCATATGTGAAGTTGCGCCGGAATCAACAAACCAATCGTCTTTATTACGAATGTCATTAAGAAGAAAAGATGCGAAAAGAACATTTTTACTCTTTCTGGTGTTGCCGTCGCGTTTGCTTTTGTTGTGACAATTTCTAGCAATGTGACCAATCTGCTTGCAAGAATGGCATCGAAATTGACTTGATGGATTTGACTTTTCCTTAAACTTAGACTTTGCTGAATAAAGCGCATTCTCACCACCTGTATTCGTGTTATCAAATTTAACATCTTGTAACAAAAGTGTCTTTATGCCATCAATAGTTAGTTTATCTTTTGTATTTTCGACGGCTAATACAAGTGAACGAAATTCGTCTGGAAGTCCAGCCAACATTAACGACGCGGTTAGCTCTTCGTCGATGTTGAGGCCGACATTTTGCACTTTAAGTGACGTCATCACGACCGAATTTACATATTCCTGCACTGATACGTAATCAGAAAGTTTACACTGCACCAATTGCTTTAACAGCTCTACTTTTCGCGTAAGACCGGTGTCTTCGTATGCGGAAAATAGTGCTTTCCATGCTTGATGAAAAATTGTTTGGCTCTATCATCAGCGTTATTTCAGCAAGAGCACGTTGATCGCTGTCTTTTTCCTTGTCTGAAGGTTCTGCGGGTAGCTCTGTTTCAACTACCTTCCAGCAGTTCTTTATTACCAGATAGGATTTGGCGTGGCGCTTCCAAATATCGAAGTTTTCGCGACCTTTTAATTTTTCGAACGGGAAAGTGACTGCGTTTGTCGCCATGTTTATAAAAAAATCACTGATTATTCGGTTAGTAACAATCAATCCGCGTTTAATAAATGTTCAGGCGCTTAGCAAATACACTTTCTCAAACTGTATAGAAATATTTCGTGTATTAAGGCCCATAAATATTTATTTAAATTTATTTAAGAAAAAAAATTTCATAGGTTCCTCCCTAAAAATTAGTATATCTTTTTTGTTTGGGGTCCGATTTTGATAAAACAAAGTGCAGATCCCTTTCTAAGCTTCAAGCAGTATATTTGTGAAAGTCCCATCAAAATCCATTGCTTAGTTTCCGAGATCCTTAAGTTCAAACAGACAAACAGACAGACAATAATTTTAAAAATGGATCAGATGAACTCTATAGCATTCCCCAGGTCATCCCCAGTCATCTTTTCAAAGAAATTTTCAATGTACTGACACGACCCTTCTACAGATTTATTATAGTATAGATAGATATATAGATAGATATGCTGATGCCCACATAAACATTTATTTAAATTTATTTAAGAAAAAAAAAATCATAGGTTCCTCCCTAAAAATTAGTACATATATCTTTTTTGTTTGTGGTCCGATTTTGATAAAACAAAGTGCAGATCCCTTTCTAAGCTTCAAGAAGTATATTTGTGAAAGTCTCATCAAAATCCATTGCTTAGTTTCCGAGATCCTTAAGTTCAAACAGACAAACAGACAGACAATAATTTTAAAAATGGATCACATGAACTCTATAGCATTCCCCAGGTCATCCCCAGTCATCTTTTCAAAGAAATTTTCAATGTAGAGACACGACCCTTCTAGAGATTTATTATAGTATAGAAGATATGCTGATACCCACATAAATATTTATTTAAATTTATTTAAGAAAAAAATTTTCATAGGTTCCTCTCTAAAAATTAGTATATCTTTTTTGTTTGTGGTCCGATTTTGATAAAACAAGGTGCAGATCCCTTCCAAGCTTCAGACAGTATATTTGTGAAAGTCTCATTAAAATCCATTGCTTTGTTTCCGAGATCCTTAAGTTCAAACAGACAAACAGATAGATGATAATTCTAAAAATGGGTCAGATGAACTCTATAGTATTCCCCAAGTCACCCCCAGTAATTTTTTCAAAGAAATTTTCAATGCACAGACACGACTTTTCTAGAGTTGTATTAAAGATATGCTGATACCCACATAAATATTTATTTAAATGTATTTAAGAAAAAAAATGTCATAGGTTCCTCCCGAAAAATGAGTATATCTTTTTTGTTTGTGGTCCGATTTTGATAAAACAAAGTGCAGATCCCTTTCTAAGCTTCAAGCAGTATACTTGTGAAAGTCCCATCAAAATCCATTGCTTAGTTTCCGAGATCCTTAAGTTCAAACAGACAAACAGACAGACAATAATTTTAAAAATGGATCAGATGAACTCTATAGCATTCCCCAGGTCATCCCCAGTCATCTTTTCAAAGAAATTTTCAATGTACAGACACGACCCTTCTAGAGATTTATTATGGTATAGATAGATAGATAGATATGCTGATGCCCACATAAACATTTATTTAAATTTATTTAAGAAAAAAAATATCATAGGTTCGTCCCTAAAAATTAGTATATATTTTTTGTTTGTGGTCCGATTTTGATAAAACAAAGTGCAGATCCCTTTCTAAGCTTCAAGCAGTATATTTGTGAAAGTCTCATCAAAATCAATTTCTTAGTTTCCGAGATCCTCAAGTTCAAACAGACAAACAGACAGACGATAATTCTAAAAATGGGTCAGATGAACTGTATAGTATTCCCCAAGTCACCCCCAGTAATTTTTTCAAAGAAATTTTCAATGCACAGACACGACTTTTCTAGAGTTTTATTAAAGATATGCTGATACCCACATAAATATTTATTTAAATTTATTTAAGAAAAAAAATTTCATAGGTTCCTCCCTAAAAATTAGTATATATTTTTTGTTTGTGGTCCGATTTTGATAAAACAAAGTGCAGATCCCTTTCCAAGCTTCAGGCAGTATATTTGTGAAAGTCTCATTAAAATCCATTGCTTAGTTTCCGAGATCCTTAAGTTCAAACAGACAAACAGACAGACGATAATTCTAAAAATGGGTCAGATGAACTCTATAGTATTCCCCAAATCCCCCCAGTAATTTTTTCAAAGAAATTTTCAATGCACAGACACGACTTTTCTAGAGTTTTATTAAAGATATGCTGATATCCACATAAATATTTATTTAAATTTATTTAAGAAAAAAAATTTTAAAGGTTCCTCCCTAAAAATTATTATATCTTTTTTGTTTGTGGTCCGATTTTGATAAAACAAAGTGCAGATCCCTTTCTAAGCTTCAAGCAGTATATTTGTGAAAGTCTCATCAAAATCCATTGCTTAGTTTCCGAGATCCTTAAGTTCAAACAGACAAACAGACAGACAATAATTTTAAAAATGGATCAGATGAACTCTATAGCATTCCCCAGGTCATCCCCAGTCATCTTTTCAAAGAAATTTTCAATGTACAGACACGACCCTTCTAGAGATTTATTATAGTATAGATTGTCATTTTGAAACAAAACGGAAATTTATTTTATAGAGTTCAATATTGTTTGGTATACTAATTGCTAAGTAATTGGAACTTTTATAAAAGGTCCCTTTAAAAGAAATAATATAACATCAATAAAAATATAATATCATTTATTTTTCTTTGGTAGCCATTAACTGAATTCAGCTGCAATACAAAGTTTTCTTGGGCGTCTATTATTTCCTGTCCTATAATTTTCCTGTTGCGCTTTCCATGCTCATTTTTATATCGTGCGGAAGATGGCATAACTGCATTAAGTATTATCGCACATATGTAATCCTGGACGTCTGATAATACAAAAATTTTGAAATTTGCATACTAAGAGTTTGTGAATTTAATACTACCTTTGTTAACTGACGACTTTACTTGCTAAAGTAACTGTTTGCAAAATTCATTATGGACATTGGCTTCATAAAACCGCAAAACTTGTTCTTTAAATATTTCCCATTTTGCAGTAGCAAATGTTCCTTGCCCGGATACATAATATTAAAATCAATTTTCATCTAAAATTAAAAATGTATTATTAGGTAGCGATATTACAAACATTTGAGCAGTTTTACCAAATCAGGAGCTCTCGAATCTAAAAGTTTTGGCCAGCTCTGCAAAAATTCATTAGTCTTCATTGACTTCAAATCCCTTTGCCGAATAGGATAGGTTTTCTTCCACTTATCGCAAATTTCTGTCCAGTCAGCATTACTTCTGCTTAAGGAAGTTTTTAAGCCTAGAGCTAGTCAATTTCCACATCTTGCTCATATGTTTCCTCAGATACTACTTGTTGCTTAGAAGAAGACTGCACATGTTCAGAAATAGAGCCTTCCAGTATCCTTTTTTTGCCTCTTTGATTTTTGTATTTCACATACAGTATGAAATAGTAATCCTATAGGACGTTTGTTTAGCATATAGTAACGTAAACAAAATTTAAATTAACTGAACCAACAAATATACCAACCTCAGCAGTTCTTTCTTTCTGAAAAATTGAGCAAATTTCATTGAACAAAGGTGCAAAATCATTGGCTTTCAGAGTAATGCCGTTGCGCACAACTTCTTCAACAATAATGTTGATTACTACATCTCTGAGGGCACTTGTTAATGTGTTGTTCTCTTTATAGTACTCCAGGATATTGATGCCTTTAGTTGTACGAGTCAGTAAAGCAGTGATATCCTTGGTTTAAAAAGTTTTTGAAATATAAAAACAAATGTAATAATATCGCCCACAAAAAACCACTTTTTTGTGTGCTGGTGTAATTAGGTGGTCCTTACATTACTGAATAGTCTTGTGCACAATAAGGCGTTCGTTGATGATAAGCAAGAAGATTTACTATGAGAATCGGTGCAGGCTTTGAACCAGTCATTTACTTTTGATGGCACCGAAATTGTTTCGTCGTCAACTCCTAACTTAAAAATCATTATTATTTTTTTCATTGGTACATAAATAAAATTAACAACTATTGTTCAATTTACCTTTTTTTTCTCCAAGCGAATAACTTGTCACGAAACTCTATGCGTAGGCCGAGATGTGAAACTGCTTCTTTAAAATCCTCTTTTTGAACGTATTTTAAGCATCTATAAGTGATTTGTGCAGCTAAAATACACTTATTAGAGTATACTTTTCATATATGCAAATAGGGAATATGTACTTACCTTTAAATTCTCAAAAATACATTCAAGTTAAAATTCTTTCAGCAACGTTTTAAGACTTTCGTCATCTTCGATTGTATTTAATGTATTTTCCTTTATTTCTGGCAGAACATAATTTTCTGTAGCTTCTATTGCTGCTTGACATGGGTTTGTATTTTCTTCTGCAGAGGTAACTGGTTGCCCCGTGGTAAGGAGAACCCAATTATTTACCAGGTTTTCATCACTAGTAGCGTCGTAAACACAATAGTTTTCCATCTTTTATATTATTTTTTCGATTAATAATCTAATAAGTTACCGCTTTTCGGGCACAAATAAAATGAAAACGTCTGCAAAGTAAGTGAATGTTGTGTCAAAATAGCTAAACTCTTACTTAAATCTTGTAGCGTTCTAAAATTAAGAACGTGGTATAAATCACAGAACGAATAGAATATATTTAAGAACGGATGGTCCAAAATTAAGATCGTGTGCTCTAATAGCAAGAACTTGGTTCTTAATACTAGAATTGTGACCTAAAAGCAAGAACTTGGGTCTTAATACTACAAAGGTGGTCTAATATTAAGAACTTGTTCTTGACTTAAGAACTTTTTGGTCTCCTATCAAGACCATTGGTTATCGAAAAAATTAAGAATAGTATAATCTATTTAAAATCCATTGCTCAGTTTCCGAGATCCTTAAGTTCAAACAGACAGGCGATAATTCTAAAAATGGGTCAGATGAACTCTATAGTATTCCCCAAGTCACCCCCAGTAATTTTTTCAAAGAAATTTTCAATGCACAGACACGACTTTTCTAGAGTTTTATTAAAGATGGTGCAGATCCCTTTCCAAGCTTCAGACAGTATATTTGTGAAAGTCTCATTAAAATCCATTGCTTAGTTTCCGAGATCCTTAAGTTCAAACAGACAAACAGACAGACGATAATTCTAAAAATATTTATTTAAATTTATTTAAGAAAAAAAATTTCATAGGTTCCTCCCTAAAAATTAGTATATCTTTTTTGTTTGTATTCCGATTTTGATAAAACAAAGTGCAGATCCCTTTCTAAGCTTCAAGCAGTATATTTGTGAAAGTCTCATCAAAATCCATTGCTTAGTTTCCGAGATCCTTAAGTTCAAACAGACAAACAGACAGACAATAATTTTAAAAATGGATCAGATGAACTCTATAGCATTCCCCAGGTCATCCCCAGTCATATTTTCAAAGAAATTTTCAATGTACAGACACGACCCTTCTAGAGATTTATTATAGTATAGATAGATATATAGATAGATATGCTGATGCCCACATAAACATTTATTTAAATTTATTTAAGAAAAAAAATATCATAGGTTCCTCCCTAAAAATTAGTACATATATCTTTTTTGTTTGTGGTCCGATTTTGATAAAACAAAGTGCAGATCCCTTTCTAAGCTTCAAGAAGTATATTTGTGAAAGTCTCATCAAAATCCATTGCTTAGTTTCCGAGATCCTTAAGTTCAAACAGACAAACAGACAGACAATAATTTTAAAAATGGATCACATGAACTCTATAGCATTCCCCAGGTCATCCCCAGTCATCTTTTCAAAGAAATTTTCAATGTAGAGACACGATTTAGAGATTTATTATAGTATAGAAGATATGCTGATACCCACATAAATATTTATTTAAATTTATTTAAGAAAAAAAATTGCATAGGTTCCTCCCTAAAAATTAGTATATCTTTTTTGTTTGTGGTCCGATTTTGATAAAACAAGGTGCAGATCCCTTTCCAGGCTTCAGACAGTATATTTGTGAAAGTCTCATTAAAATCCATTGCTTTGTTTCCGAGATCCTTAAGTTCAAACAGACAAACAGACAGACAATAATTTTAAAAATGGATCAGATGAACTCTATAGCATTCCCCAGGTCATCCCCAGTCATATTTTCAAAGAAATTTTCAATGCACAGACACGACTTTTCTAGAGTTTTAT
Organism: Sphenella marginata; assembly: GCA_951509765.1. Classification (NCBI taxonomy): domain Eukaryota; kingdom Metazoa; phylum Arthropoda; class Insecta; order Diptera; family Tephritidae; genus Sphenella; species Sphenella marginata. Next base: position 53,189,202 of record OX608081.1, on the reverse strand, counting down.
TAAAGATATGCTGATACCCACATAAATCTTTATTTAAATTTATTTAAGAAAAAAAATTTTAAAGGTTCCTCCCTAAAAATTATTATATCTTTTTTGTTTGTGGTCCGATTTTGATAAAACAAAGTGCAGATCCCTTTCTAAGCTTCAAGCAGTATATTTGTGAAATCCATTGCTTAGTTTCCGAGATCCTTAAGTTCAAACAGACAAACAGACAGACAATAATTTTAAAAATGGATCAGATGAACTCTATAGCATTCCCAAGGTCATCCCCAGTCATCTTTTCAAAGAAATTTTCAATGTACAGACACGACCCTTCTAGAGATTTATTATAGTATAGATTGTCATTTTGAAACAAAACGGAAATTTATTTTATAGAGTTCAATATTGTTTGGTATACTAATTGCTAAGTAATTGGAACTTTTATAAAAGGTCCCTTTAAAAGAAATAATATAACATCAATAAAAATATAATATCATTTATTTTTCTTTGGTAGCCATTAACTGAATTCAGCTGCAATACAAAGTTTTCTTGGGCGTCTATTATTGTAATTTTCCTGTTGCGCTTTCCATGCTCATTTTTATATCGTGCGGAAGATGGCATAACTGCATTAAGTATTATCGCACATATGTAATCCTGGACGTCTGATAATACAAAAATTTTGAAATTTGCATACTAAGAGTTTGTGAATTTAATACTACCTTTGTTAACTGACGACTTTACTTGCTAAAGTAACTGTTTGCAAAATTCATTATGGACATTGGCTTCATAAAACCGCAAAACTTGTTCTTTAAATATTTCCCATTTTGCAGTAGCAAATGTTCCTTGCCCGGATACATAATATTAAAATCAATTTTCATCTAAAATTTAAAAATGTATTATTAGGTAGCGATATTACAAACATTTGAGCAGTGTTACCAAATCAGGAGCTCTCGAATCTAAAAGTTTTGGCCAGCTCTGCAAAAATTCATTAGTCTTCATTGACTTCAAATCCCTTTGCCGAATAGGATAGGTTTTCTTCCACTTATCGCAAATTTCTGTCCAGTCAGCATAACTTCTGCTTAAGGAAGTTTTTAAACCTAGAGCTAGTCAATTTCCACATCTTGCTCATATGTTTGCTCAGATACTACTTGTTGCTTAGAAGAAGACTGCACATGTTCAGAAATAGAGCCTTCCAGTATCCTTTTTTTGCCTCTTTGATTTTTGTATTTCACATACAGTATGAAATAGTAATCCTATAGGACGTTTGTTTAGCATATAGTAACGTAAACAAAATTTAAATTAACTGAACCAACAAATATACCAACCTCAGCAGTTCTTTCTGTCGGAAAAATTGAGCAAATTTCATTGAACAAAGGTGCAAAATCATTGGCTTTCAGAGTAATGCCGTTGCGCACAACTTCTTCAACAATAATGTTGATTACTACATGTTGTTGTTTTAACACTACTTTTCCCTGCCTAGGTAGTCAGTATCAACCTTACCCAATATTGTCATCGAGCTCTTCTAACGGAAGTCCTAAAAACCTAGCGGCTTCAACAGGGGAGGACCAGAGGGATATGGGTGTTAGAAGAGTAGGCTCAGATGAGCAGACAAAAAGATGGTTAGTAGTATGGGGGGACAAGCCGCATGCCGGACAGACATTAGGCAAGTCGGGGTTCAGTCTGGATAGGTAAGAGTTTAACCTATTACAGTATCCAGACCGGAGTTGGGCCAGCATCACCCTAGTCTCCCTAGGCAGCTCGCGCTCCTCTTCGGCAACGGGTGGTGTTGCTGCCTGAAGAACGGCGTTCACCGGGAGAGAGCCAACATAGGAATTTACCGAATTTGTGTGGATGAGGGTGAGGGCCTGCCGGTGCACCTTAGGATCAAACGGCGTGGAAATCAGGTGCCGGATCTCATCGTAGTGTTTGCGTAGATGGCTCCTTATGCTCCTGGGGGGCGGATCCTCGTTGATCAGGCGTCCGTTCGGATGCTGCGGTTTGCAACAGTTGAACAGGAATTGCCTGGTCAACATCGCGCTAAGCTCTTTAACGGCGAGCATTTTCGCTTCATTATGTAAGTGATGCTCAGGAGACATAAGAAGACACCCAGTGGCGGTACGAAGGGCGGTGTTTTGGCAGACCTGTAGCCTCGTCCAGTGTGTGTCAGCTAGCCCCGGCGACCATATAGGCGTCGCGTAGCTCAGTACCGGCTGGCCAATTGCTTTATATGTAGCTAGTAACGTTTCTTTGTCTTTACCCCAAGTGCTGCCAGCTAGCGACTTGAGGATTTTGTTACGGCTTTGGACTTTATTGGCAATTGCGGTTACGTGAGCGCCGTATTTGAACATGTTATCAAACGTCACCCCTAAGATTTTGGGGTGTGAGACAGTTGGTAGCTTGACACTATCAACGTAGACGTCTAATTCCATGTTCACTTGCGTTGTCCACGTCGTAAATAGGGTGGCCGAGGACTTATTCGGTGACAATGCCAGGTTTCTCCCGGCGAAGAATTCGGACACGGCTGGGAGGTATGAGTTAATACGAGAGCAGAGTTCTTCTACGGAGGGGCCTGTTGCCAGAATCGTACAGTCGTCGGCGTAAGAGACGATCGAGACACCCTCTGGTGGGGGGGGAAGTTTCGATATATAATAGTTGAACAGGAACGGGGATAGGACACCACCCTGCGGCACCCCCTGTTTAACTATTCTGGGTTTTGATCTTGCGCCTCTGAACTCAACCGACGATTGACGACCACTCATATAGTTTGCAGTCCAACGTTTAAGACAGGGAGGAAGGGACGAATCTTTAAGGTCTTTCATTAGTTGCGCATGGTTGACCGTATCAAAAGCTTTGGCCAAGTCAAGCGCAACTAGCACTGTCCTGTGGTTTGGACGCTTTTGGTTTAGTCCGTCCCCTATCTGAGTGGTTATGGCGTTCAGCGCGGTGGTGGTGCTGTGATTTTTGCGAAATCCATGCTGATGTTCGGCGAGCCGCAGGTTTGCGGTGAAGTACGGCAACAAGGTGGCTTCCAACACTTTCACTACTGGCGAGAGGAGAGATATCGGGCGATATGACTCCCCTACGGCAGCTGGCTTGCCAGGCTTTAGTAGTGGGACCACCTTTGCTTGTTTCCATCTTTCAGGAATAACAAAGGTGGAAAGGGAAAGGTTGAAAATTTGTGTGAGGTAACTTATGCCTTCGTCGCCAAGGTGTTTCAGCATCAGCATGGAAATGCCATCGGGGCCGATATATTTGGTGTTCTTGGATCTCCGAATAGCCTCATGAACTTCTGTTGTGGAGATGGCAACGGGCGCATCGCTGTTTTTGTGTTTGTGCGCTTCCCTGGTGGCTCGGCGAATATCTTTGTTCAACGTAGGATGCATTACAAATTGTCGGCAGAAGGCGCTCGCGCATCTTTTTGGCTTCGACTGAACCTTATCACCGAAGGCGATGGATATTTTGTCGTTAGGTTTAGTCGGGTTGGACAAAGATTTCACCGTCGACCATAATTTGCCAACTCCAGCCGAGAGGTTGCAAGACCTTAGGTGCTCCTCCCACTTAGCGCGTTTGTGTTGATCTACTTTTTTTTTTTTTTTTTTTTTTTTTTAGCATCCAATATATTTTGCCAACTGTATACATAGAATACATCTAACAATTTTTTGATTTTTAAAAGGAATTCATAATTAATAACACTTAATAAACTTGATGAACATGGATGGATTGCTCTCAGTAGTGCATCCATTTTTTGCTAATTTATCAATATAATTCAATAAACTTCTGGGCATGGACTTATTGCTATCAGCAGTTCATCCATTTTAAAAATTCATTACCGTTGAAGGTCTGTGATTGACTTTCTTTTCAGGCGTATGAAATTGGTTGGTCTTGCTGACAGGGCTACAATGAACGGGTTGGGGTGAGCTAGAAGTCTCGTGTTGTATGAAATAGCATACTTTTTGATTTCTTCAGCTATAGTTGGAACCTTTAGATCCCGGTGTATCTGGTTATTAGTCACATAATAGGGTGCGTTTACTATCATTCTAAGAGTTTTAGATTGGAATCTTTGGAGAATCTCTATGTTTGAGTTTGCTGCAGTTCCCCACAGCTGTATTCCATATGTCCAAATGGGTTTTATGATGGCTGAGTAGAGCAGGACTTTGTTATCAACAGATAATTGTGAATTTCGGTTCATAAGCCAATACAGATTTCTTAGCTTGATACCAAGGGCTTTTCTTTTGGTGAATATGTGGGTCCTCCAAGTTAGTTTTCTGTCGAGGTGCATACCAAGGTACTTTGTTTCGTCACTTTGTGGTATATTGATACCGTTGAGTTTAACGGGTGGACAAGTGTTACGTCTAGTAGTAAACGTCACTTGAACGGATTTTGATTCATTGGATTTAATTCTCCATTCTTTCAGCCAATTTGTAATTTTATTTAAACTTCCTTGGAGCTTGAGCGAAGCCACGTTAGGGTTAGGGTCCACGGCCAACACGGCAGTATCATCGGCAAACGTGCCTATGGTGACTCCTTCTGCTATTGGAAGGTCATACGTGTAAAGTAGATAAAGTATTGGGCCCATTACGCTGCCTTGCGGGACGCCTGCTAAGCACTCATAAAGGGCAGTCTGCTCTTCACCTTGTTTAACGAAGAAATAACGATCTTTTAGATATGAGTGTATAAATAGGAAGTAGTTTACAGGGAGGGTGTGTTTTACTTTATAGAGAAGTCCTTCGTGCCATACGCGATCAAAGGCTTGTGAAATATCTAGAAAAGCAGCTGTGCAGTAGTTTTTCTTCTCAAAAGCGTCGTATATTTGCTCGGTGAGTCTGTGGACCTGCTCAATTGTTCCGTGCCCTCTTCTGAAGCCAAACTGGTGATTGGGTATAATTTTACGCTTTTCTATTATGGGTAAGAGTCTTTTAAGGAAGAGAATTTCCATTACTTTTGAGAGAATAGGCAGCAGACTAATAGGTCGGTAAGATGCAACTGTATCAGCTGGCTTTCCGGGTTTCAGAATCATTTTCATCTGCGAAACTTTCCACTGTGGGGGAATGAATTGAGTTGTTAGTGCTGCATTAAACAACTGTGTCAGGAATTTTATGCCTTCGTGGGGTAAATTTTTTAGAATAGTGCCGTTGATAAGGTCGTATCCCGGAGCTTTTTTTGGCTTGAGTTTTGCAATTATGGTTTTCACCTCCGACGATGAAAATTTTTTTATGGGTAGGTCCATTTGATATGGATGGCTTAAGGTAGTTTCCACTTCAGTAGTTATTCTTATTGGGGGTTCAATATCATGTGGAGTGAATACTTGTTTTAGGTGGCTCGCGAAAGCATATGCTTTTTCATCATCACTTTTTGCCCATTCGTTATTCTCCATTCGTATAGGTGCATTTGAGATAATTGGCCTCTTTAGCTTGCTGGCCGCTTTCCAAAGGGAGTAATCAGTTGCAGCTGTTGCATCAATATTACTAAGGTATTGTTGAATTTCTCTGTTGTGCTCCATACTGAGGATGGATTTAAGTTCGTTAGTTAATGCATTCAGCCGTTTCTTGTCATCGGGATGACGGGTTTGTTGCCACCTTTTCCGTGCGATACGCTTTTCTTTAAGCTTTTCTTTTACTTCGTCGGTAACCCCTATGGTTTTTTTCCTGCTGAGGGTGGGAGTTGAGCTCCAAGCGGCGTGTTGTATACACCTGTTAAAGTGTTCAACTGCTTCAGCCATATCTTTGTCGGATTTCAGGGATAGTTTTAAATCAATATTATGGGAGATAATGGATCGGAAGTACTCCCAATCGGTCTTCCGATTATAGAGGCTGCAATGAAAAGCTGTGGACGTGATATTTTTATCAATTGTTACCAGTATTGGGGAGTGGTCAGAAGACAATTCAAAGCACGACTCGCAAGTTATTTCTGAAGAAGATATTCCTTTTACCACACAGAAGTCGATCAAGTCGGGTAGTTTATTTCTATCTGAGGGCCAATATGTGGGTGTTCCAGTAGAGAATGGGGTTAGTTTGAGACGGCTAATAGCCTGATATAGTTGCCTTCCTTTCAAAGATTTCACCGTCGACCATAATTTGCCAACTCCAGCCGAGAGGTTGCAAGACCTTAGGTGCTCCTCCCACTTAGCGCGTTTGTGTTGATCTACTAAGCGTCTGATTTCCGCGTTAAGATCCCGTATTTGAGGATCCGTAGGGTCAAGGTGTCTAATATGGTCACGTTCATTTGCCAGGGCCGCTGCCTCTGCGGGGAAGAATGGACGCACTTCCTTTATTCTACCTGACGGAATGTGTTGGTGGGAGGCTGAAATTAGGGCCATACGAAACGCCTTTTCCCCTTCTCGTACGTCAGACGGGGTAGGAAGAGCAGCGAAGGCGCTCTCTGTGGTGTTGAGAAAACCCTCCCAGTCGGCTTTATTGAAGTTAGTGTAAGTGCGTTTCTCAGCGGTGACAAAGTCGGTGGGGCGATCGATTGAGAGCACTATGGGTAGGTGGTCTGAAGCAAGCGTCAGCATCGGTCGCCAGTCAACGCAGTTTATTAGTCCAGCGCTGACTATGGTGATGTCTGGCGAGCTAGAGCAGTTTACCGCCACTCTAGTGGGGGCATCCCCATTTACCGTGCAGAACGTCGAATCATCTATTTGGTCAGCCAGCTCTTGTCCCCTACCATCGGCCTGCAGGCTGGAGTGCCACAGGTCGTGGTGTGCGTTGAAGTCACCAAGGATGACGCGGTTCTCGCCCCTGAGTAACGCACGAATGTCAGGGTGGTAGTCCCTGGGACAACAGGTGACAGGAGGTACGTAAATGTTTATGATTTCAAGGTCGACATCGCCTGACCGGACAACCATACCTTGACGTTCTAAGGTGGTGTCCCTCGGGTCGATGTCAGGCTCAAATAGACGATACTGCACAGATTGATGCGTGATGAATGCCAGACCACCCCCAAGCCCTCTCGCACGGTCACAACGGTGTACATTGTACCCGTTGCAGGTCAAAAGAGACGACCTTCCACTTAACTTTGTCTCCTGGATCGCCGCGATCTTGATGTTCAGTCGCTTCATTAAATTTGTCACTTCAACAATTTTGCCAGTTAGGCCGTTGCAATTAAATTGCAGGATACCGAAGTGTGTAGGGGGAGCAGAGTTGATGCTGGGGGTCAAGGACTGGTGCGTATGCCTAGGTGGTAATAGGCTGGGTCGCGCACTACGGCGCAATCTTGAAGTCGAAGGAATCGCGTTACCAGAAGGTAGTGGCGAGTCGGACGACGTTGAAGGTTGCGTAGCTCGACAGCATGGCGCAACGTACGTATCAGTCCATAGGTTCCTGTTCGCGAGTCCAGAGCATATGAGCAGGTGACACAGGCCAAAGCAGTTATTGCACTTGACTGATGCCAACGGCGTATATAATCTTAACCGACAAACAGTGCACGTAGTATAAGGGACCAGGAGCTGATGGTTGTGGCTTATACTCGTGCTAATGCTGGAAGAAGAGGGGCTGACCGAGGGGGTGGGAGAGAGCGGACGCTCAGCATTGCTCAAATCCACTTGGGAAGTGCTGCGTAGGGAGTAGCTGTGAGCTGCTGTATGAGATGTTGACGCCTGTGGGCGTGAGCGGCCGCTCGAAAGGTCTACTTGCTGATGTGCATTGTTAGTGCTAGTCGTGGAGACTGACGTGACAGAGTCAGACATATGTGGCGGAGCGATACTTGATCGACGACGGCCACTGGACGTCATAGGACGTGAACAGCAAGGGGCCACAAAAGTTTTATAAAAACTAGCGGGTCTATGAGTAGAGGGATTTAGTCCGGAGCAACTAGTTAGATGCAACCATCTGCTACAGTTAGAGCATTGTACCGAATGTGAACGTTTCACATAAATTTTCTTCCAGCATACACAGCAGATCCATTCTCTAGGTCCGGGGTTGGATTCAATACCAGCCCGGAGCAGGAGAGTCTTGAGCAGTCCCGCTGCAAGGAGCTGCTCGGAGGATGACATTATTGGGGGGAGGATAACTGACGGTTTAGGCAGGGGGGTAGTGAAATAACAGCCCTTGGTCGGGGAAACCCCGAGTCATTCCGGTACGTAGAACCGGCTGTCGTGGGAATGTTGATTACTACATCTCTGAGGGCACTTGTTAATGTGTTGTTCTCTTTATAGTACTCCAGGATATTGATGCCTTTAGTTGTACGAGTCAGTAAAGCAGTGATATCCTTGGTTTAAAAAGTTTTTGAAATATAAAAACAAATTTAATAATATCGCCCACAAAAAACCACTTTTTTGTGTGCTGGTGTAATTAGGTGGTCCTTACATTACTGAATAGTCTTGTGCACAATAAGGCGTTCGTTGATGATAAGCAAGAAGATTTACTATGAGAATCGGTGCAGGCTTTGAACCAGTCATTTACTTTTGATGGCACCGAAATTGTTTCGTCGTCAACTCCGAACTTAAAAATCATTATTATTTTTTTCATAGGTACATAAATAAAATTAACAACTATTGTTCAATTTACCTTTTTTGTTCTCCAAGCGAATAACTTGTCACGAAACTCTATGCGTAGGCCGAGATGTGGAACTGCTTCTTTCAAATCCTCTTTTTGAACGTATTTTAAGCATCTATAAGTGATTTGTGCAGCTAAAATACACTTATTAGAGTATACTTTTCATATATAAATAGGGAATATGTACTTACCTTTAAATTCTCAAAAATACATTCAAGTTAAAATTCTTTCAGCAACGTTTTAAGACTTTCGTCATCTTCGATTGTATTTAATGTATTTTCATTTATTTCTGGCAGAACATAATTTTCTGTAGCTTCTATTGCTGCTTGACATGGGTTTGTATTTTCTTCTGCAGAGGTAACTGGTTGCCCCGTGGTAAGGAGAACCCAATTATTTACCAGGTTTTCATCACTAGTAGCGTCGTAAACACAATAGTTTTCCATCTTTTATATTATTTTTTCGATTAATAATCTAATAAGTTACTGCTTTTCGGGCACAAATAAAATGAAAACGTCTGCAAAGTAAGTGAATGTTGTGCCAAAATAGCTAAACTCTTACTTAAATCTTGTAGCGTTCTAAAATTAAGAACGTGGTATAAATCACAGAACGAATAGAATATATTTAAGAACGGATGGTCCAAAATTAAGATCGTGTGCTCTAATAGCAAGAACTTGGTTCTTAATACTAGAATTGTGACCTAAAAGCAAGAACTTGGGTCTTAATACTACAAAGGTGGTCTAATATTAAGAACTTGTTCTTGACTTAAGAACTTTTTGGTCTCCTATCAAGACCATTGGTTATCGAAAAAATTAAGAATAGTATAATCTAAAATTAAGCGCAACAGGCTTAAATTTAGACCGCGGTTTTTCCCTCAGTGTAGTTCCGTAAACTCGAACATTAATACGGCGGGTTGTAACATTTACACTGGCACAACCTCAAATTCGTCAAATACCAATGGAATGTGTTTCCCATTCGCCTTAAGTCAATCCCCATTCCGGCATTCAAGTGCACAGCCAAACCCACTGCCGCTATCAAATACAATACAGCAGCCGTATATTCGTAAATTGCAAGACCTTCCTGAGTTCAGCGGATCGCCGGAAGAATGGTCAATGTTCTTCGCTGCCTTTAAAGAAACTACCGCAATATATATGCACACAAATTTGGAAAATTTAGGGCGCTTTAATATCCACGCTTGAGTTTCATTTTGGGCGTCCACAGCTACTTATACGTAGCCAAATAGCGAAAGTACGAGCGTTTCCTGCCATAACCGATAGACATATGACGGAAATTGTAAACTTTAGTAAGATGGTAAGCAATCTAACTGCCTTCTTGGAAAACGCCGGCGCTACCTCCCATCTAACAAATCCCACGTTGTTGGACGAATTAATAAGTAAGCTGCCTATGAACAAACGCAAAGAATGGGCCAGATATGCTTTCTCCATCAAATTATGCTTCCCAAGTGTTCGCAATTTTAGTAATTGGCTACAAGAAGTCGCTATGTTTATTTCAATTGCTACAGATGTTTTGTCTGATGAAAATATGAAACCAAACGAACAGCTGATTCCAAAGACGAACAAGTCAGTTAGACCAGTTCTAGTGATGACAGAAAGTAAATGTGTACAATGCAAAGGTACCCACAATTTATACCAGTGTGAACAGTTAAAAAAAATGGAATGCAGCCAATGATGGGAATTTGTGAAAGCTAACCTCTTGTGTTTCAGTTGTCTGCGATCAGCCCACAGCTCTACCAATTGTAATGCACGTCGCGAATGCGTACTTAACCTTTGCCGTAGATATCATAACCGGTTACTGCACGAACCAGTTACCAAAACTTTCGTTAATACCATGCCAGATTCGGGTACAAACGATACAGACATTGTGAAGTGCGCGTCTAATACAGCAAATGTCGTCACTATACTTGCAAAAGAATTTGATAAGCAAACTTTATTCAAACTTCTGCCGGTTGAAATCAAAGGGCAGAAAGGTAGTTGTAATAAACTTGGATAATTGTTTTTCTGTTCACAAGTCAAAGTTAGGGTACATGCTGTTGGGATCCAACGAGGATAGTGTGAATTAGACATAATCAATGATAATGATGATGAAGCCTCTGCAGCCGGTTGCGTCTGAAGCAGATAAACGAGCTGAAAAAATTTTATTAGAGACAACCAGGCAAAATGGTTGCCGTTATGAAACTGGTTTATTGTGGCGAACTGACGAGGTAGAGTTTAGTGAAAGCTATGGCATGGCACTGCGTCGTCTGAAAACAATTGAAGCAAAAATTTCAAAGAATCCTGAACTTGGAAAGTGGTACGCAGATAAAATTAATGAATATTTAGAGACGTCATATGCGAGGAAATTGTAATGGACGGAAGCAATGGAGGTCAAACCTCACACATGGTATCTACCCCATTTTGCGGTTTGCAATAAAAATCAAGAAAAATAGCTTTTAGTATTCGATGTCGCTGCTTCAGAAAATTGCTTGTCCTTTAGTTCATGGTTAATGAAGCCTCCAGATGCTTATCAACCAAAACCTTTATTATTAGACTGCGGATGTTTATGCAAAAAAATTAAAATATTTTATTCAGTGTTTCAATGGTTTACGACAATAAGTTCACATATAAAAATTAATTTTAAGCTACCCTTAACGATATGCAACATATATGCAAGTTATATGCAAGTTGTATGCAAGTTATATGCAAAAATTAAATGGTACACAAAATAAGGAAATTTACTTGTAGTTAAGACAACAATATACTACAATTGTTTTCTCCAGATTTTCAATGGATAAGTTGTGACGCTTATCCGTTAAAATTAGCTTGTATGCCGAAAAGGAACGCTCAACATCACAAGATGTGACCGGAGCAAATTTAAATTTGCTCCAAAAGTGGCCGGGAATTTGTATCTCAGTTGCAAGCGTTTTTTCCCCTGCAAGTATTTTCGCCACTTTTACCATGTCCTCGAAAGCAGGGTTCCTTTTCAACACCGCATCAATTTTGGTGGCTACTACTTGACCACAGTGTCCAGGCGCAGCGTGAAGTCCTTGAAGCATTGATGATGTTAAGGCTATTGATTCTGTCAGAGGAACTCCTCCTGATTCTAGTTTGCTGATGCAATTTGGTAAACTACCAAAGTGGGCTTTTATGTAAGCCAAATCACCCAACAGAGTGTTGCTTTGCAATATGTTTTGAGCTGCAGCAATATAAGTGCTGTCATCCGCGTTTAAAAGCATAATAACCTAGGTACATGTGAATTTTTAATAAAAGAAATTATAACTTAAACTCCCTAACAAACCTCCTTAATTTTATTGAAGTTGTTGGCATAAAAAATAGCTGCTTCCAACCATGTACCCCATCGTGTTAGTATTGGTTCTGGTGGTAGCGGAGTATTTGGCAGTATTTCCCTATACATTTCAATACGCAGCGGGGCCTTTAAGAACACTTTTTTTACTGAAGAAATCAACTTGTTAACATTTGGAAAATACTCCCGGACTTTTTCAGCGACGCGGTTTATGCCATGTGCAAAGCACGTTAAGTGAATAAGGTTTGGATAAAAACATTTCAAATTTTCACCAGCCTTTAACATGTATGCGGCGGCATCTGTTACCAGCAACAACACTTTCTCGTCATTGTCACCGTTTGACCATAAGATCCTTAGAGCGTTGTTAACGAATCTAGCGATAGTGTCAGCGTTGGTTTTTGGTAGCTGCTTGCAGGCCAACAAATGTGGAGTTGGTGGTTCTTCCGCTTCACATAACTTACCAACTATTAGATTTGCAACATAGCGTCCAGCTGTATCCGTTGTTTCATCAACAGAAATCCATACGTAGCTGTCAGCGATATCATCTCTAATTGTTTTTATGGCCGATCTGTAGCAGTCATCCAAATAATTTTTTCGAAGCGTAGACTCGTTTGGTATGCTATGGTTAACATATTTCTGAAGAAAACCTCTCCATGTTTCATTGTCCAAGCTCCGCCATGGCATTCTAATTGCTATCATCGCTTGACACATATCTAAATAAAATTGATCTTTCTTCGTGTGTTCTATAGTTGAATCATTTTGAGCAACTTTAAATTCTAGATTCATTTTGTGGGCGGCGGTGTTTAGATGCTGTACTAGCTGAGACTTTCGAGTAGATATTAACTAAACAGATAAAATTATAAGCCCGTGCCTGAGGATACAATATTTGAACAGTTTAATATGTATACCTTCTTATTGCAAGCTTTACAAGATACGGTTTCACCGTCCAGAACTAAAATTGGATCTTTAATAATCTCAACCCAATTTCTAATCTTGACACACATTTTTTTTTTTGCTTTTCCCATAGCTAATGACGAAAAATAAATCTCTAGAACTTTATGAATTGCTGAATCAAAAATTACTAATCTATTAATTTTTGAGTAATTGCGAATAATAAAAAGTTTTTAGACAGCATTCTTAGATTAAAAATTCAAAGTATGTATTGCACACAGCATTTTTTTTCATTATGTGCACCGTCGTATTCATTTATGCGAAAAATAAAAAAAATATGCAAGTAATATGCAATATATGCAAGTTATATGCAATATGCAATTTATATGCAATTATGCAATTTATATGCAATATGTCAAATATGCAAAAATAAATATACCTATTAAGAATATTTGACTAAAATCATGCACTTTTCTCTTTATAACCATAGCTCTATCTCTTTTCCTTAAAAATATGCAATTGCATAAACATCCGCAGTCTATTTATTATATACTAGCTGCCCGTGTGCGACGTTGTTCGCAATACCATTGTGTTTTGTTTATATATTAACATGCTATACATATTAAGTGTAATAAATTGTTTAAAGATATCTCACTTCAAACCCAGAATTTACCAACTCAAATAATTGCTAACTTACACTAAATGCACGTTTTTAAAAATCAAAAACACATTTTTATAATTCAAGTAATCACATTTTTATAATTCAAGATCCAATCAGGATCAGATACACTCATACATACATATAAATGTGTAAAATAAAAAAAGGAGTGCATCACTTATCCCGTTTTTTTATTGATTTCTGCTAATGTATCGTTGCGAGGTATGTGTGTCACCTCTCCAGCCGCAGGACATGTAAGGATTGTTGTCTCTAAGATGTTACTATGCATTTGTTTCGCTTGCAATCCTGTTCCGTTACATAGATTCGATGGCTTAAGGTTGCGCAGTAATATAATTGAAATATTTTGTTTTAATTTTATTTTGTAAGGTGGTAAGCCCGAGGGATTTGGGGAATTCAAGAACTGAATCGGGTAATGTACTGCATTTTCGCTTTGACATATACTCTCTGACTTCGCCGGGTACTTTATCAAGGATAACGTTATTAATATCGTCATCTGTTTTGTTTCTTGGTGCAACAATAGTCCGTTGACATAGCCATGTATACGGTTTACTTGATAGTTCTTCTATATTCGGGTAAACTTTTGATATTAATTCGTCGACGTTATACACCATATTCCCAATATTTGAATCTATTAATAACTCAATGGCAGCATAGTAGACCTACCTGTTCATTTACAAAAGTTTTTTACTGAAATTGATGAATTTTTATTTTTTATTTAAGAAATTATTTCCATTAATAATTTTTTTGTAAATGAGCAGACGTAGTGTCAGATTAAAAAAATAAAAAAGGAGAGCTATTTTACATTTATTGGGTCTATTAAATGGAATCGCTGCATTTAATTTGACGCCGGCTAGCTGATGCTAAAACGATAGGGAACATCTGTCGATATAATCGGAGTTCGAGAGATAATTGAAATTCCCTCATGATCACGAAATAAGCAGGCCAATTCTAAATATCTTTGGAAATTTTCCCAGACGTTGAGCAGTTGTCTTCTCCCACTTTTCTTTCTCCCTCTTCCTTTCATTTGCTACCCATATCGTATAAACACCTCACGGCCCACACTTCGATCGATATCTCAAATACAGCTTCGCATTAAAACCTGAAAATTACTCCCTGTATGAAGATATTCCGGGTAGCACCGGTCCAAGATTTAACCGATGTTCAAAACAAATTTTTTCACAAATAAAATAAAAACAGCATTCAAAATATATATTATGTATAGGTAACGCATACTGGGTTCACGCTCTATCCACATTTTGGTCGACATCTCAGCAACGGGCTCAAATATGCACATAAAAACCACTAATTCTTAAAACCCTCATTAACACCTTTAATTTGATACCCATATCGTATAAACACCTCCTGGGGTCACCCCTGGTCCAAATTTTGGTAAGTATCTTGAAAACGGGTTCACATATGGACCTGATATTCACATTTCTTTGAAGCACTCATTAATACCTTTCAATTGATACCAATATTGAGACAATTCCTTCAAGGATAACCACAGTCAAAATTTTTACCAATATCCCGAAAAGCGGGAAAATTTGTAATTTTTTTTTTAGCCTATGTCCGCCTCGTGCACACACCCGGGTGGGCTGTTGTCAATTTTTGCGCTAAGAAAAAAAAAACAGCTTTCAAGATATACATATATTAGTATAGATTATGTATGGGTAACGCATACTGGGTTCACCCTCTATCCACATTTTGGTCGATATCTCAGCAACGGGCTCAAATATGTACGTAAAAACCACTAATTCTTAAAACCCTCATTAACACCTTTAATTTGATACCCATATCGTATAAACACCTCCTGGGGTCACCCTGGTCCACATTTAGATCGATATCTCAGAAAACGGGTCGCATAGGTTATTGAAAATCACCTCTTTTTTAAATACTCATCAACACCTTTTATTTGATACCCATATTGTAGAAAACCTGTCTGTAGTCACACCATATATGTATATCCATATTTTGGGAAATACCTCGAATACGGTGTCTTATATTGGACTAATAACTACACCATGTTCAAGCACTCGTCAACACCTTTCATTTGACACCCATATTGTGGGAAACCAGTCTAGGGCCACACCTGGTCCATATTCTGGGCAATACTTCGAAAACGGGGTTTCATATGGGACTAATAACTACACCATATTAAAGCACTCGCCAACACCTTTCATTTGATACCCATATTGTATGAACACGTTATAAGGTTACCCTGGTTCAGATTTTGCGGGATATCTCCAAAACCTTCCCTTATTCAAATATTTTTTGTGGCCTATAACCATGTATGGCTCCAGCAAAAACTACGTGCAAAATTTCATCTAATTCGGTTCAGCCGTTTTTGAGCTTTGCGGTCCAGAAGAAAACGGCTTTCAAAATATGTATGACTGATTCCTTGGAAACTGATATATTTGTGTTCACCGACTTTAATGTCAAAAATTTATAGCAAACCGACATTTTTTTAAATAAACTAATATGCAGTCTTATTAATCTCATCGAGTAATATAAATCAAGTGCAAAATTTAATCATTTAATACCATGGACTACTTTAAAACACACAAAAAAGAAAAAAAAAGTCCCAATTTGTAGTGTCCCCTAAATTGTGATCAGAACAAAATTTGCATGAAGAAGCTTTGAAAGTGGATTAAGTGCGTAACAATATGCCACAATTGTTTTTAAAATAATTTGCTTTACTAGGGTCCTATGGAGGACTAAACTTTGTTCTCCAGTCACAGTCGGCGTGTGCGTATATTAATTAACATATAATCTTAATTTTTTTGACACATGTTCAGACTAATTTCAACATTTACCTGTGGTAGAGCAGCTCCCATTTTGAAGACGGGTTGGAAAGATGCTGCGTTTAATATATGTGTCACACTTTCTCATGTCACAACTTTACCACAGCTTTTCTTCTATACTAGGTGTAATTTTTTCTTCAAAATTACAACACATATACATAGACCTTGGTGGCACACATCGAATTTCAAACGGAAGTCCAAAAATATCAAGCCATATTAAAATGAGAATAGATTAAACATGAAATGTCACAACCCTAAAATGTCACAACTTTTTTTTTCTACTGGTTTTGATACAGTAACAACTGTTATTTAGTGTTAATACATGAATAAACCGATTTTGGAGCATACTGTTCACATATATATATGGCCCAACGTTAAAAAAACACAAAAAAATACAATAATTCTTGTTTCAATTTCCAGCAAATTAATATGTGTTCTCATAAGGGGTTATTAGTTTAAGTATGAAACTGAATAATTTACTTGCGTTCAAAGCAGTTTATGCCATGGTTGTAGCAAAACTATATATTTTCGATATTTAGAATGCACACAATGCGAAACAGGGGCTATTTCTTATACCCCATTTACACTGTATACACTTTCAAAAGTCATCTATCGTAACATTGACATTTCCCAAAAAGTCGATGTGAAATATATCAGTTTCCAAGGAATCAGCCATATTAGTATAGATATTATTTAAATTCCGACAGGGTGTCGTTGGCGTATGCACAGACATACGAGAGATGTTCAGTAGAGTTCAGATGAGCAAAGCAGGCCAGGAGGCACATCGCTTTTTGTGGCGTGATGGAGATACGTCAAAAGAACCAGAGGTATATGTCATGAGCTCAAGACATATACATATGTGTCATTATTTTACAAATCGTACGGATTTGGAGAAAAAATAATATGCGCTGACCTTTCATCTAAAAGAATAAATTTTTTCCAGGATGGAGACTTTTGTAGTTAAAAAGTTATTAAATCATTTCTGATGTGACATCATCATCCCCTCACCATAATCTAATTCCCAAGTTACTATGCACTCAATATGTTCTCATTACGCAATTTTAATAGCTCAATATGTACTTAATAGTACTTTCGAATGATTTCCAATATTTTATCTATTTTACTTATGAGTAACGGTCTCATAAAAAATCTATAAAGAGATCTTAAGTCAGTGATTTATTTATTTATTTATTTATTCAAATGAGTCTACTGTACAAAGTACCTTACAGACTAGAGCACCCTTAATGACTAATTAAGTACAAGCACGTAATTATCTATTCAAAATAAATTAGTAATTATAGATTTAAAAGTATCCCTAGAAAAGGAAAAATCAATGGCTAGAGAATTAGGGATATTATTGAATTCTAACATTGCTCTAACGATCGGAGCTTTAGATGCATAAGTGGTTCGAACAACATCCGTATAAAAAATGTTGCTATTACGGAGAGATCTGTTAGGAACATGGAAGCAAATGCTTTGAAGTAGAGATGGTGCATCAATTGCACCAGTTATAATGTCAAACACAAATAGTTCTTCTACTAACAAGAGATTGAAGACTCATAAGAGCACATCTAGCCTCATAAGAGGGTATTGGATCTGAAAAATTCAGCGAGTGTAGCGCAAACCGAACAAAAACTTTTTGAATTCTTTCAAGCCTTTTAATGTGGCAGTCATAATATGGTCGCCAAATGAAGCAGGCATACTCCAGTTTAGACCGAACTAGCGAGGTAAACAATGTATTTCGGGTATAAGGATCTGTGAATTCAGAACTAAAACGCCGGATGAAAGACAGTACGGCGTAGGATTTCGCAATAATTGAGTTTAAATGAGTAGCGAACGAAAATCTGGAGTCAGCGACGCGGTTTATGCCATGTGCAAAGCACGTTAAGTGAATAAGGTTTGGATAAAAACATTTCAAATTTTCACCAGCCTTTAACATGTATGCGGCGGCATCTGTTACCAGCAACAACACTTTCTCGTCATTGTCACCGTTTGACCATAAGATCCTTAGAGCGTTGTTAACGAATCTAGCGATAGTGTCAGCGTTGGTTTTTGGTAGCTGCTTGCAGGCCAACAAATGTGGAGTTGGTGGTTCTTCCGCTTCACATAACTTACCAACTATTAGATTTGCAACATAGCGTCCAGCTGTATCCGTTGTTTCATCAACAGAAATCCATACGTAGCTGTCAGCGATATCATCTCTAATTGTTTTTATGGCCGATCTGTAGCAGTCATCCAAATAATTTTTTCGAAGCGTAGACTCGTTTGGTATGCTATGGTTAACATATTTCTGAAGAAAACCTCTCCATGTTTCATTGTCCAAGCTCCGCCATGGCATTCTAATTGCTATCATCGCTTGACACATATCTAAATAAAATTGATCTTTCTTCGTGTGTTCTATAGTTGAATCATTTTGAGCAACTTTAAATTCTAGATTCATTTTGTGGGCGGCGGTGTTTAGATGCTGTACTAGCTGAGACTTTCGAGTAGATATTAACTAAACAGATAAAATTATAAGCCCGTGCCTGAGGATACAATATTTGAACAGTTTAATATGTATACCTTCTTATTGCAAGCTTTACAAGATACGGTTTCACCGTCCAGAACTAAAATTGGATCTTTAATAATCTCAACCCAATTTCTAATCTTGACACACATTTTTTTTTTTGCTTTTCCCATAGCTAATGA
This sequence comes from Sphenella marginata, assembly GCA_951509765.1. Lineage (NCBI taxonomy): Eukaryota > Metazoa > Arthropoda > Insecta > Diptera > Tephritidae > Sphenella > Sphenella marginata. The sequence goes on along the minus strand of OX608081.1, from coordinate 53,170,375 downwards.
CGAAAAATAAATCTCTAGAACTTTATGAATTGCTGAATCAAAAATTACTAATCTATTAATTTTTGAGTAATTGCGAATAATAAAAAGTTTTTAGACAGCATTCTTAGATTAAAAATTCAAAGTATGTATTGCACACAGCATTTTTTTTCATTATGTGCACCGTCGTATTCATTTATGCGAAAAATAAAAAAAATATGCAAGTAATATGCAATATATGCAAGTTATATGCAATATGCAATTTATATGCAATTATGCAATTTATATGCAATATGTCAAATATGCAAAAATAAATATACCTATTAAGAATATTTGACTAAAATCATGCACTTTTCTCTTTATAACCATAGCTCTATCTCTTTTCCTTAAAAATATGCAATTGCATAAACATCCGCAGTCTATTTATTATATACTAGCTGCCCGTGTGCGACGTTGTTCGCAATACCATTGTGTTTTGTTTATATATTAACATGCTATACATATTAAGTGTAATAAATTGTTTAAAGATATCTCACTTCAAACCCAGAATTTACCAACTCAAATAATTGCTAACTTACACTAAATGCACGTTTTTAAAAATCAAAAACACATTTTTATAATTCAAGTAATCACATTTTTATAATTCAAGATCCAATCAGGATCAGATACACTCATACATACATATAAATGTGTAAAATAAAAAAAGGAGTGCATCACTTATCCCGTTTTTTTATTGATTTCTGCTAATGTATCGTTGCGAGGTATGTGTGTCACCTCTCCAGCCGCAGGACATGTAAGGATTGTTGTCTCTAAGATGTTACTATGCATTTGTTTCGCTTGCAATCCTGTTCCGTTACATAGATTCGATGGCTTAAGGTTGCGCAGTAATATAATTGAAATATTTTGTTTTAATTTTATTTTGTAAGGTGGTAAGCCCGAGGGATTTGGGGAATTCAAGAACTGAATCGGGTAATGTACTGCATTTTCGCTTTGACATATACTCTCTGACTTCGCCGGGTACTTTATCAAGGATAACGTTATTAATATCGTCATCTGTTTTGTTTCTTGGTGCAACAATAGTCCGTTGACATAGCCATGTATACGGTTTACTTGATAGTTCTTCTATATTCGGGTAAACTTTTGATATTAATTCGTCGACGTTATACACCATATTCCCAATATTTGAATCTATTAATAACTCAATGGCAGCATAGTAGACCTACCTGTTCATTTACAAAAGTTTTTTACTGAAATTGATGAATTTTTATTTTTTATTTAAGAAATTATTTCCATTAATAATTTTTTTGTAAATGAGCAGACGTAGTGTCAGATTAAAAAAATAAAAAAGGAGAGCTATTTTACATTTATTGGGTCTATTAAATGGAATCGCTGCATTTAATTTGACGCCGGCTAGCTGATGCTAAAACGATAGGGAACATCTGTCGATATAATCGGAGTTCGAGAGATAATTGAAATTCCCTCATGATCACGAAATAAGCAGGCCAATTCTAAATATCTTTGGAAATTTTCCCAGACGTTGAGCAGTTGTCTTCTCCCACTTTTCTTTCTCCCTCTTCCTTTCATTTGCTACCCATATCGTATAAACACCTCACGGCCCACACTTCGATCGATATCTCAAATACAGCTTCGCATTAAAACCTGAAAATTACTCCCTGTATGAAGATATTCCGGGTAGCACCGGTCCAAGATTTAACCGATGTTCAAAACAAATTTTTTCACAAATAAAATAAAAACAGCATTCAAAATATATATTATGTATAGGTAACGCATACTGGGTTCACGCTCTATCCACATTTTGGTCGACATCTCAGCAACGGGCTCAAATATGCACATAAAAACCACTAATTCTTAAAACCCTCATTAACACCTTTAATTTGATACCCATATCGTATAAACACCTCCTGGGGTCACCCCTGGTCCAAATTTTGGTAAGTATCTTGAAAACGGGTTCACATATGGACCTGATATTCACATTTCTTTGAAGCACTCATTAATACCTTTCAATTGATACCAATATTGAGACAATTCCTTCAAGGATAACCACAGTCAAAATTTTTACCAATATCCCGAAAAGCGGGAAAATTTGTAATTTTTTTTTTAGCCTATGTCCGCCTCGTGCACACACCCGGGTGGGCTGTTGTCAATTTTTGCGCTAAGAAAAAAAAAACAGCTTTCAAGATATACATATATTAGTATAGATTATGTATGGGTAACGCATACTGGGTTCACCCTCTATCCACATTTTGGTCGATATCTCAGCAACGGGCTCAAATATGTACGTAAAAACCACTAATTCTTAAAACCCTCATTAACACCTTTAATTTGATACCCATATCGTATAAACACCTCCTGGGGTCACCCTGGTCCACATTTAGATCGATATCTCAGAAAACGGGTCGCATAGGTTATTGAAAATCACCTCTTTTTTAAATACTCATCAACACCTTTTATTTGATACCCATATTGTAGAAAACCTGTCTGTAGTCACACCATATATGTATATCCATATTTTGGGAAATACCTCGAATACGGTGTCTTATATTGGACTAATAACTACACCATGTTCAAGCACTCGTCAACACCTTTCATTTGACACCCATATTGTGGGAAACCAGTCTAGGGCCACACCTGGTCCATATTCTGGGCAATACTTCGAAAACGGGGTTTCATATGGGACTAATAACTACACCATATTAAAGCACTCGCCAACACCTTTCATTTGATACCCATATTGTATGAACACGTTATAAGGTTACCCTGGTTCAGATTTTGCGGGATATCTCCAAAACCTTCCCTTATTCAAATATTTTTTGTGGCCTATAACCATGTATGGCTCCAGCAAAAACTACGTGCAAAATTTCATCTAATTCGGTTCAGCCGTTTTTGAGCTTTGCGGTCCAGAAGAAAACGGCTTTCAAAATATGTATGACTGATTCCTTGGAAACTGATATATTTGTGTTCACCGACTTTAATGTCAAAAATTTATAGCAAACCGACATTTTTTTAAATAAACTAATATGCAGTCTTATTAATCTCATCGAGTAATATAAATCAAGTGCAAAATTTAATCATTTAATACCATGGACTACTTTAAAACACACAAAAAAGAAAAAAAAAGTCCCAATTTGTAGTGTCCCCTAAATTGTGATCAGAACAAAATTTGCATGAAGAAGCTTTGAAAGTGGATTAAGTGCGTAACAATATGCCACAATTGTTTTTAAAATAATTTGCTTTACTAGGGTCCTATGGAGGACTAAACTTTGTTCTCCAGTCACAGTCGGCGTGTGCGTATATTAATTAACATATAATCTTAATTTTTTTGACACATGTTCAGACTAATTTCAACATTTACCTGTGGTAGAGCAGCTCCCATTTTGAAGACGGGTTGGAAAGATGCTGCGTTTAATATATGTGTCACACTTTCTCATGTCACAACTTTACCACAGCTTTTCTTCTATACTAGGTGTAATTTTTTCTTCAAAATTACAACACATATACATAGACCTTGGTGGCACACATCGAATTTCAAACGGAAGTCCAAAAATATCAAGCCATATTAAAATGAGAATAGATTAAACATGAAATGTCACAACCCTAAAATGTCACAACTTTTTTTTTCTACTGGTTTTGATACAGTAACAACTGTTATTTAGTGTTAATACATGAATAAACCGATTTTGGAGCATACTGTTCACATATATATATGGCCCAACGTTAAAAAAACACAAAAAAATACAATAATTCTTGTTTCAATTTCCAGCAAATTAATATGTGTTCTCATAAGGGGTTATTAGTTTAAGTATGAAACTGAATAATTTACTTGCGTTCAAAGCAGTTTATGCCATGGTTGTAGCAAAACTATATATTTTCGATATTTAGAATGCACACAATGCGAAACAGGGGCTATTTCTTATACCCCATTTACACTGTATACACTTTCAAAAGTCATCTATCGTAACATTGACATTTCCCAAAAAGTCGATGTGAAATATATCAGTTTCCAAGGAATCAGCCATATTAGTATAGATATTATTTAAATTCCGACAGGGTGTCGTTGGCGTATGCACAGACATACGAGAGATGTTCAGTAGAGTTCAGATGAGCAAAGCAGGCCAGGAGGCACATCGCTTTTTGTGGCGTGATGGAGATACGTCAAAAGAACCAGAGGTATATGTCATGAGCTCAAGACATATACATATGTGTCATTATTTTACAAATCGTACGGATTTGGAGAAAAAATAATATGCGCTGACCTTTCATCTAAAAGAATAAATTTTTTCCAGGATGGAGACTTTTGTAGTTAAAAAGTTATTAAATCATTTCTGATGTGACATCATCATCCCCTCACCATAATCTAATTCCCAAGTTACTATGCACTCAATATGTTCTCATTACGCAATTTTAATAGCTCAATATGTACTTAATAGTACTTTCGAATGATTTCCAATATTTTATCTATTTTACTTATGAGTAACGGTCTCATAAAAAATCTATAAAGAGATCTTAAGTCAGTGATTTATTTATTTATTTATTTATTCAAATGAGTCTACTGTACAAAGTACCTTACAGACTAGAGCACCCTTAATGACTAATTAAGTACAAGCACGTAATTATCTATTCAAAATAAATTAGTAATTATAGATTTAAAAGTATCCCTAGAAAAGGAAAAATCAATGGCTAGAGAATTAGGGATATTATTGAATTCTAACATTGCTCTAACGATCGGAGCTTTAGATGCATAAGTGGTTCGAACAACATCCGTATAAAAAATGTTGCTATTACGGAGAGATCTGTTAGGAACATGGAAGCAAATGCTTTGAAGTAGAGATGGTGCATCAATTGCACCAGTTATAATGTCAAACACAAATAGTTCTTCTACTAACAAGAGATTGAAGACTCATAAGAGCACATCTAGCCTCATAAGAGGGTATTGGATCTGAAAAATTCAGCGAGTGTAGCGCAAACCGAACAAAAACTTTTTGAATTCTTTCAAGCCTTTTAATGTGGCAGTCATAATATGGTCGCCAAATGAAGCAGGCATACTCCAGTTTAGACCGAACTAGCGAGGTAAACAATGTATTTCGGGTATAAGGATCTGTGAATTCAGAACTAAAACGCCGGATGAAAGACAGTACGGCGTAGGATTTCGCAATAATTGAGTTTAAATGAGTAGCGAACGAAAATCTGGAGTCAAAGACTACACCAAGGTCAGTTACTTCGCTAAGAGATGCAAGGCGAGCTCAATCTATGGAATATGCAGTAGGAAAGGAGCAGCGCGATTTTGTAAACGTAACGTGGAAACACTTCCCAACATTCAGCGGCAGGTTATTTTTAGAACACCATTCAGCGATATTATTCAGATCAGACTGCAACCTATCTGAGTCAGAAGGATCAGATGTGATAGAGTAAACTTTTAAATCATCGGCGTATAGCAAAAAATTTGAATGTAGAAAACATTCCGAAATATCATTAATGAAAATTACGAATAACAACGGCCCCAAAATACTACCTTGTGGCACCCCCGAAGTGGCAACAAAAGGATACGAATGAGCATTATCAACCACTACCACGCAAGTCCGTTGATTTAAGTATGATTTCATCCAAGCCAAAAACGTAGAATGAAAGCCCAGATTGACTAATTTGGATATTATTATAGAGTGACTGACTTTATCAAAGGCTTTCGAGAAGTCCGTGTACACGGTATCAACTTGTTGACGATTATTGAATGCAGATAAGCAGAATTCAGAGAAAATTGATAAGCTAGTAACGGTAGATCTACCGGACATAAAACCGTGCTGATTGCCGGTGATAAAGCGTCTAACAGTGAAATATATTTTATGTTTGACAATTGCCTCAAACAGTTTGGAGGAAGCTGATAACTTCGCAATGGGCCTGTAGTGGGCTACATTGTTTTTATTACCACTCTTAAAAATTGGATTAATAAAAGTTATTTTCCAAGCGTCAATGAAATCTCCTTTCTCGAGAGATTTATTGAAAATTAAGAGGAGCGGGGCTGCCAACTCTAAAAATTTTTTAAAGAGATAAGACGATAAACCGTCAATATCGGTCTGAGTTGATACTTTAATGTTCTTTATTCCTTCGATAACGTCATCAACGAACCAAAGTTAATAGGAGAATTATCATTTAAATGGATTTCAGAAGGAAGATCCGAGTGCGTAACAAAATTAGAGCGAAAGAAATCTGCGAAAAGATTAGCCACCGCAATAGGTGATGAGGCATGCTCGGAGTTATAAAATACAGAAGAAGGTACGCTCGCGCACATTTTTTTCGATTTTACGAAATTCCAGAATGCCTTGGGATTATCTTTGATATCCGCTTCAACATAACGGACATAATTACTGTGGAGCCTTTTCTCCAATGCCTTAAACTTCCTGGAATAGCCCAGATACTTGGCCTTGTGTAACTCAGATTTATAACGTTTAAATCTCTTAAAATACTTATTCCTCAAATTCTTTAGCCTCTTTAATCTTTTGGAATACCATGGAATTTTATAACAGCGCTTTTTCATCTGTGGAATATTGTCAAAACAGATTTGATTTATAACATTCTTGAAAACATTAAAGCAGTCATTGGGATCTTTACCTAAAAAAAGAGCCTCCCAATCAACAGAAGATACTTCCTGAGAAATAAGGTCGTAATTGCCACGTCTAAAAGAGAAACTACAAGCTTCATCGACGGTTACAGCACTTTCAAACTTGTAAAATTCAACGCACAGATTAAGCGGAATATGATGCAACACAGCAGGAGACAGCGAATCAAGACATTCCATCAAAGTACAGTTAATGTTGTTACTAATAAAAACAAGATCGAGCAATCGCGAGGCTATTAATTTGGCAAAGATTTACACTTAATAGACTGTCAATAACATATAATTCAGAGGTGGTATTTACATTTTTAGGAGTCATAGTAAATCTATTGTCAACATGCGACCATTCGACATAAGATAGATTAAAATCCCCTAAAATACAGAAATTGTGACCATCATTGTTACAGACTAAGTCGGTAATATTATCGGCGTGCGATTTATAAAGCGAATCCGAACTACATGGCGGTATATATGAAACGCACAAAAATATTTTAGAGGCACCTTTAACCGAGACACAAAGTTGGTCTAGTAAAGAGTCGCTGTTAGCAAGTTCCACCAAAGAAGATAATAGAGACCGCTTCACAGCTATTAAAACCCCACCGCCTCTAAGACAACCAGTTTTAAGGGGATCTCTATCCTTACGATAGGTTTGAAACAAATTACTATCAAAAAATTCAACATCAAAAAAGTTAACATTCAGCCAAGTCTCAACAAAGATATACACGTCGTATTCGCAACGTGATGTGGCTTAAAATATAGTAGTACTTTTTGTTCTCATGTCAGACATATTTTGATAGTAAACACGCAAACCATTCGGACCTATATTCAAATGATCAACTAGGTCGTGACACTTTGACCCCTTGCCTTCTGAAAAAAACGAAAGGGCCTAATCTTAACATCTGATGGCCACAACGAGGGCACGAGCAACTTATTATAAATAGATGGGGAGACACCAAGTTTGAAACTACATCTCGAGTACAAACCAGGTTCTGAATCTCTCTTAGTTAATTTAAAACAATGAAGTAGAGACGGAGAGATGTCTGCATTCGTCGACACTTATTCAACAATGTCACTGGGGTTAACAGTCGACTTAAACGACGACAAATGCAGCCACTTCAACCTAACAGCTACATTAAGATTAACATTTGTATTAGAGCCCACAATAATAATAACGTTTTGACTGAAGCAGAGCCATGAACATCAGATGCAGCAATCTCAGCATATGTGATCTTAGGAAGAACAGTATCCGTAGTAACATCACAATTATTAGATTCGGTAGGATCAACCGGATTAAGCGACGATGCCGGCTTAGGCATCGACAACACTTTCGAAGCCGACCCAACGTCAGATGCAGCAGGCGAAGAAAGATCGAGCAGAAGAGAGTTGCCAGTTGAGCATTTATCAGTAGCAGCGCTATTGATTAGAGCAGCCGCTTTGTTTATATTCGCAGCCGAAATATTATTATTATCACCTTGGCTTTTAGTTGGTTGTGGTTGTTTATTAGGTTTCTGTTTTCCTTTACTTACGCCATTAGTGCACGGCAATTTGAGCTCTTTTGCTTGTTTAGATCCACTCACATGGTTAGCAACAACACTACGAAGATTTTTTATTTCCAATGACAGTGACGAAATTGCATCATTCCTTGACTCAACGATTGAGTGCAGAGAGCGTAATTCCATAAATAGAGAATCACATTTATTTGTGAGATCCGAGTTGTAAGCTTTAAGTGAGTTAACAACTGAAAGAATCTTCTCATTATCGGAGCGCAGATTAGATATAAGTGTAGCAATGTCAGCCAATGATAATTGTTGGTAGTTATTGTTGACACTAGAGGTGGAAAACTATCGACGATAGTATCGATATATCGATGGTTTTCCCCCATCGATACTAATATCGATGGTTTGTGACTATCGATACTATCGGCTAACTTTTGAAACCCCATTCCTAGCTTCATTTTCAATTTTTCGAGAACCAACCCTATTGTGAAAAGTAAAACGTGTGTGTAAAAATTGTTTAACATGGCGCAGGTGCAAAATAAAAAAGCTAAAATATTTGGAGTATGGTCCCATTTTTGTAAAACGGCTGATAATAAGTCAGTGTGTTGTTATTGCAAAAAAGGGTTTAAATCCAGTGGTAACACGAGCAACTTATGGGACCACCTTAAGCGTTGCTCAAGCTATAAGCAAACTGAAACGTGTGCATCCGCGCCTTCCACTGCTTCCAGACCGGCACAGAGGTATGAAATAATTTTGATTAGCTAAACCGCTTCCGGATTCATATTCCTGAGACCAAGATGCGTCTTGGCGGCCACCGTGGTGTGGAGGTAGTGTTGCCGGCCTACCACACCGAAAGTCCGGGTTCGAGCCCTGGTACAGGTTACATCAAAAAGTGGTTTGAAAAAGTTTTTTCAAAACGGGGTCGCCCCTCGGCAGTGGTTTGGCAAACTCTCCGAGTGTATTTCTGCCATGAAAGGCTTCTCAGCAAAAATTCATCTGCTTTGTAGATGCCGTTCGGAGTCGGCGAAAAACCGTAGGTCCCGCCAATTTGTAGGAAAAAATTTCAAAGCGGCCCACCACAAATTGGGAGAGAAGCTCGGCGCAAAAATCTCCTAGGAGGTTAATGATATAACTGTTGTATATCGCGCCATATATATATATATATATATATAAGACGCGTCTTTTGGTACCACTTTTATAACTTTAGCAAATTTTTAGCAGTTGTATGCTAAAGGCAACTATAATCAAAATACATTTTTTTATATTTTAGAAAAATAGAAACTTTTGTGAGCAACGTAAGTCAGTACGATACCGAAAGTCGGCGAAAAAAGGACATAGACGAAGCGGTGGTTTCAATGGTAATAAAAGACCTTCAGCCATTTAGCATTGTTAATGATGAAGGCTTTATTAATCTAATAAAAACTATGGACCCAAGATACCGCCTCCCGTCCAAAACCACTTTAAAAAACGTCCTAATTGAAAACAAATATAAAGCAGTAAAATTGAAGATGTGCAATGAGATGTCAGCAGTGGAATACATCTCCGTAACTTGTGATCTATGGACCTCCAAGGCAATGGAGTCATTTCTAACAGTTACGTGTCATTTCATCGACAATGAACTAAATTTACAAACTAAAGTTTTATCAACCAAACCTCTGCTATCCCTGACCAATCATTGCTCGCAAAACATAGCCGAATCCCTAAAGGAAATCTTTGAGGAATGGAAAATTAGTCAAAAAGTTATTTGTGTTGTAACTGACAATGCAACATCCATGATAAAAGCGTGTGAGATTTTAGATAAACCACATTTATCATGTGTATGCCACTCAATAAATCTTGCAGTTCAAGACTGCTTGAAAATAGAAAATGTTGCTATACTTTTAAAGAAATGCAAAGAAATAGTTAAGTATTTCAAGTCAAGCACCATTGCTATGGCAAAATTACTGGCAGAGCAACGTAGTGAGAACCCTCTGAAAGTGATTCAGGAAGTTCCAACACGCTGGAATAGTTGCTACGCTATGACACCGAGGATTATAAAAATTAAAGACCCCGTAAATATAGCTCTTTTGAACTGCAGCAAAAACTCCCCAAAAGAAGTGAAGAAATTGAAGACCTGATAGAATTGGAAAAGATTTTAAAAGTTTTTGACGATATCACACGCCAACTATCCAGTTCAGCGAACGTTACATCATCACTGATAATTCCACTTATATGTGGATTAAACATTGAGCTACTGAATATTGGGAAACAAATGGAAACTTGCGAAGGAAAAGATTTTCTTGCCTCTATCTACTGCGTAATACAAAGAAGGCTTGATAGCTACGAAGGCAAAACTAAGCTTCAGATTGCAACAATTTTAGATCCAAGATTTAAAAAGGATGGCTTCAGACAGAGGGACAATGCCTGGAACGCTTCAAAAAAGAAGAAGCTTAAATGCTTTCATTAGCGAAAGAAGCCGCAAATGACACCGATGTTGAACAAACATTAGATCCGCAGCCCTCAACAGCACCCAATCTATTCTCTTTTTTAAAACAACGAGTAAATTACAAAACCAGCAAGGCGCCGGAAGTTGCTGCGTTGACCTCAAAACAGAGGTACCTCGAAGTAGTCAATTGTCATCCTGCAAGTAATCCTCTTTTGTTTTGGAAGGTACGTTTTCTTCAGATGTAATATGTATTTAGTTATACGAACTTTTAAATATCTTCTCCAGGAACCCAACAGCAGGCAATTCGATCCACTGGCATTGTTGGCGCAGAAGTACCTCTGTATACCAGCATCATCTGTGGAATCACAGAGGGTTTTCAGCAAGGCAGGATTAATTGTAAGCGATCGCAGAACTAAACTGAAGGCAAGCACGGTAGATAAACTTCTTTTTTTACAAAAAAAATTGGAATGATTTTGACATGTAACTAAGTTGATTTAGGCATTTTAAACCCCAATCTCCTTTTTTTTCAACGTCGGTGTCCTTTGAGTTTTCATTGGAAACATTTTCTGCATTATCCCTTTGTCTAGCATTGTTTGATCTTATATTATATTACTGAAGCACAGTTTTGTCTTCATGGCTATAAAGCCTTGTTTGTAAGGAGCAGTAGCTCGTGTCAAGAAAATCTTTTCCTTATCTAGTTTTTAAATTTTTTCCAATTTTCTGCAGTTCAATGTTTTAACCACATATAAGTGGAAGTCCCACTTTTTAAAATCGTTTCCAATTCTATTACAACTTGAACTTTTTCAACTGCCAGCGGTTTTCAGCTCTTACGACATCTTTTATACTCAGTTTCAAAGCGTAGCAATTATTCCAGCACTTTGGTACTTTTAATGACTTCAAATGTTTTCCATATATTAAATTAATTTCTATTTTTAATCAGTCTTGTACTGCAAGATTTATTGAGTGGCATACACATGATAAATGTGGTTTATCTAAAATCTCACGCATTTTGTCATGGAAGCAGCATTAGTTCCTCACTAATTGGCCATTCCTCAAAGATTCGGGTATATTTTGTGAGCAATAACACTGTCTTACAAAATTTTAAAAAATATTTGCACCAAAGCTGAGATATTTTTCTTCCACCTCAAAGCATCGAAAAACATAGAAAAATGTGAAAAAAGTGGGGGGTAAACCGGAGAAATTCTGAGTTATTTCAATTTGACTGTTTTTTGAAAAATTAGCAAAATTTATCCCTGTTTTCTCCTATTCAAACCTAATTATCTTCTTTGGTACATCTGCTATATCGACAATCTTTACTTTTTTTCAAAAGGGAAGATTTTGCGCAAATTTTATGCTATCGCTCACTTTTTTTGGCTTCCCCATTTAAAAGATATCGTCGAAAATGTCAACAGTCAAATTTAACGAAAACCTCATTTTCGTTATATATACCGAGCTTTGACGTCAGAAATCTATAGAACCGCTTAAGACACGACCAATTTTTTCCCTCCTATCTTGTAGGAAATTTAATAGCAAAAATTTCGGTATATATAGATCTTGAAAAATATGCAAACTAATTGTCAATTTCGGCCTTTACAAAAAAGGGCAAGTTCAGAAAAAATTAGAGTTTTTTCTAAAATACAGTTTTATTGTCTTTTCACGTAGTTTAACTTTGTATTCTTTTTATCACAAGTTATTTGATCAAATCATACATACTTTATATTACTCCGACATTTCCTGAAAGTGTATCTTAGATTTCGATTTGGCTTTTCCTCCTTGTCATTTTCTGACAGTGCCAAGAACCAGACATACTCCCCCATCATACGACTCGTGCATTTCCTTTTGTGTCTGGTCTCGATCACTTTGATCACCAAGGTTTTTTGGGAAAAAATCAAGATGTGAGTTGAGAAAATGTAGTTTCAATAGTTAAGTTCGAAAGCATATTGAGTTCCGTACCATAAAAGCAGGCAAGAAACCATTGAAATTGAGTGAAGTTGCTAATTGTACTACGTTGCAGTGCAATGAACACAGCCAATTCGTCTGTCACAATCAGGTGTTTTATGTCATTTTGACAACAAATATTAATTAAAAAAATCAACAAATTTATATCAGAAATAGAAAAAAAATTCAAAAAGGGACGTTGGAAGCGACGCAATTAAAAAAATAATTGCAGTGTGGGCTCAATTTAGCCATGAGCTGCATGGAGCACATAAAAATAGCCATATATATGCAAAGATGTGCACGCAGCTGGCAAAGGAGCACGCAGTTTCGAGTTTTCATTGAGTTCATTTTTGTTTTATTTTATTTTTAACTTTGCTTTTTTATTTTGTTTAATCAGCTGGTAAGTGCCAACGTCATAGAAAACCAAATGTGTGTCACTATGCTATTACATGGTTTCCTGAGCTTTCATTGTAGTACACATTGTGGTGTAGACACCATATGTCTGTCTTAGGTATTACACTTAATTTTTATTTTTATTTAACTTTGTATTTAACTTTCTTGGGTTTCGCCAATACTCGATTTTGGCACCTCAAAAATCAGAGATGTTAATAGGCATATACAGCTGATTTTAATAAACAAATAAATGATTGTGTCCAGTCCTAGACTTACATTGCAAAATTCATTCAATGAGTGGGGGTTTTTGATTAAAATATGAAAATTGTGAACAGGAAAATTAAAAAAATGTTATCTTATCTAATAACAAATATTATGAATTTTGAAAGAGACGAAGTTATACTACGTGAAAAGACAATAAAACTGTATTTTATAAAAAACTCTAATTTTTTCTGAACTTGCCCTTTTTTGTAAAGGCCGAAATTGCCAATTAGTTTGCATATTTTTCAAGATCTATATATACCGAAATTTTTGCTATAAAATTTCCTACAAGATAGGAGGGAAAAAATTGGTCGTGTCTTAAGCGGTTCTATAGATTTCTGACGTCAAAGCTCGGTATATATAACGAAAATGAGGTTTTCGTTAAATTTGACTGTTGACATTTTCGACGATATCTTTTAAATGGGAAAGTCAAAAAAAGTGAGCGATATCATAAAATTTGCGCGAAATCTTCCCTTTTGAATAAAAGTAAAGATTGTCCATATAGCAGATGTACCAAAGAAGATAATTAGGCTTGAATGTGAGAAAACAGGGATAAATTTTGCAAATTTTTCAAAAAACAGTCAAATTGAAATAACTCAGAATTTCTCCGGTTTACCCCCCCTTTTTTTCACATTTTCTATGTTTTTCGATGCTTTGAGCACGAAAAAAAATATATCAGCTTTGGTGCAAAATCATTGTAAGACAGTGTAATTGGTCAGGGATAGCAAAGGCTGGGTGGGTAAAACTTAAGATTGTAAATTTAACGCTGACATCCCATTGCACATCTTCAATTTCAGTTTATATTTGTAGATAATTTGTAATAACAAAAAACCAATCAATGGCTTTTTACAAGAACAAATGTATTTCTATTCTTTAACTTTTTATAAATGTATGCAACATATGTACATCATACATAAAACCAAATGTAAATATTTAAAATTGATTCAATAAAATTTTTCTGATCTAAATTATATAAGATAATATGTAATAACAAAAAACTAATCAATTTCTTTTTACAAGAACAAATGTAAACCTATTCCTTAACTTTTTAAAAATTGCATTCATACATATGTACAACAAACATAAAACCAAATAAACATTTTAAAATGATTCAGTTTTTAAGGAAACTATGGATATATGTATGTATGTATACCAAAAGTATAAATACATAAAAATTCTTTCAAATTAATATGTATGTGAATTTATTTAATGCAGTTGGATTTTGTAAATGACACAAAAAATGTCATAGCATAAGTTTCATCTTCGTGATTGTTGATCATTAGTTCCTTCTATTGGATCTCAAAAAAGTATACATAAAATTTTTTATTGAAGTATATTATTTATGCATTCCATATTTGTGTGGTAACTGAACATTGGTAGTACTTTGTGATTAGCTCAGTTCTGGTTTAACCATCTCTTTTTGTAGTTGAAGTGCTGGTACTTTTGAGATTAAAAAAAATCCGATAGTATCGATATATCGATAGTACCCCTTGATACTATCGTCGACTATCGATGGTCCGGAATATCGATAGTTTTCCACCTCTAGTTGACACCACTATTGCCATGTTCGGTAATTGAGAGAGCTGTAGGCGGCGGAGAACGAATAGATGAGCGACGAGCAGCCGTACAGACTTTGCAAAGAAACGGCTTATTTGCAGGCAAAAGAAAATCGAGATCTGTCGATGATAAGTTGACACATTTCAAATGAAAAAGTTCATTGCACTTTTCACACAGCACCTTCGGTTGGCCACGCTCAACCTTATGACCACACTCACACGGCATTAGCTATGTATGTATACAGTTTATTATTTAGTTTTGTTTACGAAAAATTATAAACATTGGAATGAAATTAAGCATTAAAACTTGAATTCAAGTAAAAACAAAGTCAAATAACACAAAGCCTCACTAATCACAAAATAATTAGATAAGGCATTGGCCTTGAATTATCAAAAAATATAGTCAGAGACACGGAGCAAAAATAACACGCCGCTTGGTTTGACTGTTTTCTATTATTGATTTAAGTTAGTTAGTTACCATCGTGCCATATCATCGCCTCATCGTTTTATGTGTTTAATGTAAAAATAATGAGTTTAAATAAAAGAAAATTGCAAAGTTATAAAATATATAACTAAAACTTTAAATCAGAGACATAAGCAAACAACCCGTCGCAGTTCTGATGGCGACCATATGGGCGCAGCATAATCAATAACCGGTCGGCCAATAGCCTTATAGGTGACCAGCAACGTTTCTTTGTCTTTGCCCCAAGTACTGCCGGCCAGTGACTTGAGGATCTTGTTGCGGCTTTGTACCTTTGAAGCTATTGCGGTGGCATGATTAGCGAAGGTGAGGCTATTGTCGAATGTAACCCCTAGAATTTTGGGGTGGTTGACAGGAGGTAGTGGAACACCATCTACGTGGACATTCAACTCCTGCCCCATCTGCGCATTCCACGTGGTGAACAACGTCGCCGTAGATTTAGTCGGGGACAGAGTCAGGTTCCGCTCTGTGAAGAAGCGGGAAAGATCGCGCAGGTAGTCGTTTAGTCTGATACAAAGTTCGTCCGTGGAAGGTCCTTTGCCCGTGGCCATCACAGTGCAGTCGTCAGCGTACGAAACGATGGAGACCCCCTCTGGTGGGGGAGGGAGGCTCGAGATGTAGAAGTTAAACAGAAGGGGTGAAAGGACACCACCCTGCGGAACCCCTTGTCTAATTCTTCTAGGTCTACATCTCTCGTTTCGAAACTGCACTAAGCATTTTAGTTTGCATTGCCTTCCAAAAGGCTTACAAATATATATACATATGTTGCGGCGTTATCCCTAATCACCATCAACTTGTATAATACATGGATATATCCCAGGCTGAAGATCATTTATTGTGCGGAAAACCCTAAACTGCATTTACCTTAAATGCATACAAATTCTTAATAAATCCGCATGCATGCATAAATTTATTTACATTAGAGAACCCAAGTCGGCGATCCAAAACAAAACATGAAAGTATGCCATATGTGAGGTTAGACCAAAATGCATCATATTCCGCCCGGCACAGCAATTTTTGTTCTTAACGAATGTATTTACGTTGATATATAGACATTACTATACAAATAAACGTGTTTTATTTTTTAGTGATTTCATAAATTGTTATTGACACATATAATAGGGCTGCAGATGCATTTTTTCCATGTGAAGTGTGGAAAAAGTGCCACTCCGCAGTCAAACCAAAATCTTTTTGATGATGGGTATGATTAACAAAATTCTTTTTGTTTTTATATTGAGCACTTGCCCCATCAGAGAAATATGTAATTTTGGAAATATTTTCGAAATGATTTTTAACAATAAGTATTTTTGAAATAAATGCACGGCAATTGTGTTGTGATGTAAGCAGTCAGAAATGACAACAAAGCTTTTCATACGAGTTAAAAGCATAGTTTTCGGAAAAATCACAGATAACGCATTCATCTTCTGGTAAGGATTCTTTTTTGCCGTTTATAAACTCGTTTTGCCTTTTAACTAGGTAGGAATGCAACAATAAATTTTGCAAACTGGACTCCAATTTTTGTAAGTATTCATTAATTGGGGATATCATTAGTTGCAAAGTCGTTCTATCGACGTTAACCCATTGTCTGTAGGTTATATCTTCAATGAAGCTATCTTCCAAAATTGTTCTTATTTCGTGGATCAAATTTGTTGCACCGGGGCACTGGGAACATTTTCAGAAATAACAATTTGTTGCAGCCTCTACTACCTACCTAACAAAGGTACATATGCATATTGCAGTTCACTAACATGCACACGCAGACAGCCGTATGTGCCTCAATGTCACATCAGAAATTATTTAATAACTTTTTAACTACAAAAGTCTCCATCCTGGAAAAAATTTATTCTTTTTGAAAGGTCAGCGCATATTATATATATTTTTTCAAAAATATTCGTTGGACATGTTTTTAATAACTGTTATAAGAAAATTTACATAAAAAAAAAATTTGATTTTGTAAAATTTAATATTTCTTAAACGCAGTTATAAAGTAAATATTGTAAATTTTTTTCGACGAATCCTGATATAGGTGTTTACTAATTTCGTGGAAACAAATTAGAAACAAAGTTTGAGCTAAATCAAAATTATGAAATCCTAAAAGGTGTACGATTTGTAAAATAATGACCCATATATAAGAATACAAATGCAGTAAAGTTTGCAGATCGCAATCCGAGAGCCACTAGTGCTATAATTGACCGGCACTATGTGGACAGCTTTGATACCGCACATGAGGCTATACTTGTTTCGAATACGGTCACAGAAATTCAAAGTCATGCGGGTTGTGAGCTGCTAGGATTGAAATCTAACTCTAGAGAGGTCTGTCTTGCACTCGGCGAAAACTCATCTCCTCTAACATGCGATGAAACAATGAGCTTTTACTCAAATGAAACCGCAACAGATGGTATAGGAATGTACTGGCGTCCTCTAGGTTCATTTTTTTTCCCTTTATTAATGCTTTCAATAAAGTCATTTCTCAAAAAAAATACATTTTGTGCGAGAAAATAGCATAATTTTCAGTTAAGTTAACACGCTGTCATGTGCGTAGCAGGAAAACGATTATCAAACTAAATACTTAAATACTAAGGACTTTTTTTTTAGAATTTTTCAGTACTATTGCCAATCGAAATCAACGTTTTGCAAAAGGAATGATTTAAGCGAAACCGTAAATCTTTGTATGTTAATAGCGCTTCTTATTTCCTCTGGGAGCTTGTTGAAAACTTGTATACCGTAATTTCTAATTGATCGCGAACTTCGTTCTGTTTTGGTTCTCATGTCATTTTGAATCATTTTGTTCTGAATTCTTTGGAGCTCGTTTATTCTACTGGCTGCACAACGATTTCAAATTGCATTTAAGTAACCAACTTGGGACATAAACATAGCCTCATACAGAAGCCATAGTTGTTTCTTTGGGATGTGATTTTTATTTCTATATGTGGCAAAACTAACAGGGATAGGTCTTAGTTTTATATTTTTTATATGTTCATTCCAGTTTAGGTTAGAGTCCAACGAGATCTCTAGGTACTTTAGTGTGGCCACTCTTTTTATTAGGACGTTATTGAAAACAATTCCTGGGAGGTCTCCATGTTTGGTGTCGGCCTAAAGTTATTGAATAGCATGAAATTAGTTTTATTTAAATTTATTTTATAAAAACATTCTTATCAAACATTGATTATACACAGGTCGGCCTTTACATTTGATATGAGCTCCTCAATTGTATCCGTTGAATACATAAATAGTCCGTCATCAGCATAGAGTTGTGGAGTTCCTTTCAGGTCTAGTTTTAATATATCGTTTATGTAAATCAGAAAAAGTGTTGCCGCTAGTTTTGATCCCTGTGGTACTCCTGTTCTAATGTTCAATACTGAACTTTTTCCCCCATTTATTTCTACATATTGCTGTCGGTTTAACAAAAAACTTTCGAACATTTTTATGTCCTGGCCCTGTATACCTAATTCAGCAAGTTTCCTGATCATAATTCCTAAATTCACAGAGTAAAAAGCCTTGGACATATCTATTGCTAAGATTGCGACGTATTTTTTTTTTTTTTTTCAGGAAAACTTTCGATCGATTAAGAATTATACTTTCGAAAATTTTGTCAATTGTACTCAATTTGGTTACGGGACGATAATTCGAGCAAATTTCTTTACTTTCCCCTTTATGGATTGGTACCACGCATCCAGTTTTCAGTTCTTGTGGGTATTGCCCCTCTTGAAAACACGTATTAATGAAGTTTGTTAGCGGTCCTGCTAAAAACTCTTTAGATTTTTCTACAAACCGTCCTGAAATGCCATCTGGTCCGTTGGCTGATTTCGAGTTCAAGTTGTCTAGCGAAAACGGTTGCGTAAGTACTCTTAGGGGTTGATCGATGTACTCCACATGAATTGCGACATTCACTACATTCGTGAAGTACTCATTGAATGAGTTTGCAATATCAATTGGGTTACTTATTGTTTGATTCTTGTACTTGATTTGGCTAATCTCATTTGAATAATCAATTTTTTTTCCATATATCTGTTCCTTTAGAAGTGACCATGTTTTATTGCTTGAGTTGATATTTTTCTCAATTTGGTTGCCATAGTACAGTTTTTTTTAAGCAATTTACTCTGTTCCTAGCCATTATTTTAAATTTTTTGAATTTAGATTCTAAACTTGTATTATTGCTGTATTTCGATTTTAATTTGTAAAATTTGTTCCTTTTTTGTATAAGGG
The DNA here is from genome assembly GCA_951509765.1 of Sphenella marginata. Classification (NCBI taxonomy): domain Eukaryota; kingdom Metazoa; phylum Arthropoda; class Insecta; order Diptera; family Tephritidae; genus Sphenella; species Sphenella marginata. The sequence goes on along the minus strand of OX608081.1, from coordinate 53,151,015 downwards.
TCAAAAGCTCAGTATCCATCCGTGGTTGGTTGAATTTTTGCTTGGGAATAATTCTTTTTTTTGGTGCAATTTTTTATGTTTTCACACAGTGATGAATGAAATAAGCTAAATGTCGGCTGCTGAAGTATTTGATTTAATCTGTCTTCTTCTTCGAAAGAGTTATAATCAAATACTTCCATGATGTTACTTTTTTCTTTAGGGTTAGTTTTGTTTTAAGGTTTACTGCCACCGAAATTAGTCTATGATCCGATATTGGGCTGTCTGCTAAAGCTAGAGTATAATCCCAGTTCAACTTATCAGTTATAATGTGGTCTATAATAGTAAGTGTATTATTTCCCTCCCTAGTGTACTTTTCTTCTTCCAATTTGTTCAGACAGCAAAAACCCAGATCCGTATATTGCTAGGATAGGTTGTGTCATTTCTGTTAAGCAAATTTATATTAAAATCACCCAAAATAATGGAATTTTTGTATATTAAAGCTTCTGTTTCAAAAGCACTTATGAAGGAACCAACTTCAGATGAACAGTTTTTATAAACGCATGTTATGCAAATCCCGATTTTCAACAACTTGACCGTCAAAAAACTACTTTTTTCAAACTCTACAGCAGCTTACGCTTTCATGAACAAAAATTAAACACCCACCCGCTCTGTTTGATTCACGATTGGCAAAATAAGCAGTATAATTCGGAAGATTATAATAAAGATTTTCGTTTTTATAAATCCATATTTCACTTAAAGCTTTAACATGTATAAGTTTCCTATCTCTATTATTAAGATTCACTATGATTGCGACTTTATTTATTATTTATACTCTGTATTTATTTCTTATACTCTGTATATTAAGATATAACACATTGAGATATTGGCCATCTTTTTCAAAGAATAGCTGATCAGTCTTATGTTTGACATTAGGTTCCAAGGTTACATTATTTTCTTCATTGTTGTTTAACATTTATATATATATAAGTATTTTTTCTAACATGTTTCGAAAATTACTTAAGTACCTATAGTTATCTGATTTTTTTCAGGTCCTCCTCGGTTTCAATTCGGATCGTAGCCGCTTGCTTATCCTTCCTAACTAATATTTCATATTTATTTAACAAATTTTTGTACAACTAAGAACTTAAAGTCTTTTATATGTACATCATCACACATCACATATTTTGCCATCTTTCATCCACCTTTCGCTTCTTCTTTTACTTTGGTTAACAATTCGCTCAACTCCTTCTCCAGTAGGTGATGAAAGTTAATATTTTTGTTTTTCATCTCTATGTTCGAAAATATTTTGCCCACCTCTATTTGCTTCTTTTCCTTTCTAAATTGCATTGCTTTTGTTTTGAATTCTTCGTTCCTCATCTTTACTATTATCGGAAGGCTTTTATATTTTTTATTTTCATTTTGGTAGACATCAATTATATCTTCTTTTTCCACAGTTGAACCTACTTGTTGTCCTTGTTTAATTATTAAATTATGTATCTCATTTATTTCAAGTTTTGGCAGATTTGTTATTAAAAAATTGTTTTTATTTATTTGAATTTTTGACGTTTTTGTGCTTGAGCTTTGTGCTTTTAACTCCGAAAGCTCTTTTCTTATTTTCCTCTGTTAGCCTTGATATTTCATTTCTGAGTTCTTCAAAGCTGTCGCTTATGTATTTTTGAGAGTCATTTATTTTGTTTATGGCCCTCTCTTGCACTTTGAATTGTTTTTGCATTTTGCCAAAAATGTATGTTAGATTTGAGCCCGCTGCCTCTTCTTCCTCACTCGATTCACTTTGCGTTAGCTCTTTGTTATTTTGTTTTTTTAGGCGCCATAATATTAATTTGTTTGAATCCAATTATTTACTTATATTTTTATGATTAATTTATTCTTTTCACTCGTATTTTTTGATGCGGCGAAACACTTTTAAATGCTGTACCTAAGCAAGGTTTTAATATTTTTTTTAACCAGTCTTTTTACAATTTTTAATAAAATTTCCAAGAGCGCGCCAGTTTTGCTTCTGCACAGTTTGATAGTTCTCTTTTATTTTTTCATAAACTAATTTCATTCAATTCCATCTTGCTTTTAACATTTGTAAAAAATAAATACATACTCACTTTTTAATAATAAAATCACAACTTTAACAAAACTGACCGAGGGCGTTCACTTTCGCCATTTGAATTGAAATTTTTAAACATAAATTCGTGAAGGTTCCAAATGCCGTTTTGACAGGGGAAAGGCGCCCGACGAAGGCAGAAGTGTTGAGCCTTACCATGTCATTATTTTATCCGTTCGGGTATTTGGCAAATTTTACAATTAGATCAAAAATTATCTTACAACATCTTTGGCGTTTAAATGTAGATTGGAACGCTCCCATCCCGGAGGAGGTATGTATGTATATGGGGAATGGTACAGAGCTCGAAAATACTAAAAGCCACGTTGCTATCCCCGGAATTTCAGTAGTCTAGATTCAACAATCGATTTGCACATTTTTGTAGATGCCATCGAGTTTGCATACTCCGCAGTTGCGTACTGGCGCATAAATATTGAAGGCGTTGTCAGCGTAGTCTTTGTAGCTGGAAAATCGCGTTGTTGCCCGGTCAAGGCACTATTGATCCCGAAACTGGAGCTGTTGGCTGCTGTATTAGGCGTTCGGCTGAAGGAAGCTATAGTAACTGGTCATGATATAAGGCCTAACCTAATAACGTGTTGGTCTGACTTGAAGACTGTCCTTAGCTGGATCAAATCAGATAGTCGTTGCTATAAGCAATTCGTGTCACACAGAATTGCTGAAATTTTAGACTCGTCGAAACATGACTGGTGACGATGGGTTCCTGACAAGTGTAATCCTGCTGATGATGCAACACGCTTGAACGCACACATCGATACGAACTCCAGAGGGTTACGTGGCCAGATTATTGAAAACCATGTCTTGTCGTACATCCTTGCAATTAGTATTGACTCGTCTTTAATAGATTTTTCCCGGTTTAGAAATATTACAGGCTGTTCAGAGTCGTTTGCTGGATGATGAAAGCTTTACTAGGTTTAAGTCTGTTAAGATTCAAGAAATTGTCAAAACTTCTACACATACCGTGCCACAGCTGGTCGCGAATGCCGTTTCTCAAGCTGAAAAGATCGTATGTCGCTTTGTTCAAGAGAGCGTATTTTTAGGATGCGTCTTCTGCGAGACAATGAACCACTTTTCAAAAATAGTCCGTTATTGAAGCTAACTCCAGCGATGGACGATGGCGGAATTTTGGGGCTATCAGGACGCATCGACAATGCTGATTGCCTACCAATAGAAACGAAAAGGAAATAGGACGAAAAGGAAAGACTTATTGTAAAACATTATCACGAAAAATATAAACATCAAAACAAACGAAACAATCGTATGTGCTATTCGGAGAAAGTTTTGTATAACTAACCTGCCCAGCTTGGTTCGCTCTGCTAAAAGAGATTGTCAAGTATGTAAAAACCGAAATGCGGAACCAAAGCCACCGCTTATGGGGCAGCTTCCAAAGGACCGACATTCGTGTAAATACACGGTGTATATTTCTTCGGCCCATATACCGTAGAAGTTGGTCGCAGACAGGAAAAAAGATTAATTTAGAATTGGCAAAGGACTTGTCGGCTGATACACTAATATTGTACTTACGTAATTTCATAAACCGCCGAGGAGTTCCGTTGAGAATACGCAGCGACTTTGTATGGAAAGAATGGGGTAGAATGGCTATTTAATTCACCTGGAAATCCTTCAGCTGGAGGTGCGAATGGTGGGGTGTGTCAAACGAGTACTTTTTTTTACGCTAAAGACAAAGGTTCCTCAAGTAGAGACTTTCAACACCGATGGTAAATGAGACGGCCTATTTTGCGTAAGCAGTGGCAAATTCTTCAACAAATGAAGCAAACATTTTGGAAGAGGTGGGTTTTGGAATACCTGCCTACATTGACGCGTCGAAGCAAATGGTGTCAAAGAGTGGATCCACTGAAGGTAGGAGATGTTGTCCTTATCTGCGATGAGAACGAGAGGCGTGGTGAGTGGAATCGGGGCATCGTAGTGAAAACTTTTACGGCACCAGTACCCCGTTTCTGTAACTTTGCGTTAACTTAACGAATGAGTTTTTATCGCATGGCTCGTAACGAATTCGTTATGAAACGTGTTTCTGTATGAAAGAAATTCACCTTGCGATATGTTCGTGGTGTGTTATGTAAAAATGATAAAATGATAGCCCACAAGGCTTTGATGCCAAATACAACATTTACCGCACGCCACGCAATTGTCTTAATAGCCTAGTAGTTGTGATGTTGCCCTACATAGGCATACAATCATGATAAGATTACTTGGTGTCGGGTGTTTAGGCTAGGTTAGGTTAAGCCAGGGTTGGGAAATGACATTTCATGAATTGTACTAAATCCACTCAAAAATCGTTCTTTTTTCGTTCAAATTGTACTGAATTTTTTTTTGTATTGGTTCGCATATATTGCCCTATTACTCATTTACTTTTTTTTTTTTATTTATATGGAAACATATTTCTTAGTTCAATAACGCAAACGTCAAGCTGTGTAGTTGTGTTTTTATTTTCTCTGTGATTTTCTTTAACAATTAAATAATTTCTTGATATTCTAAAAATCAAAAGTTACATTTAAAGTTAAAAAAGAGTTAAATATTTAATGTGCTTCACAACTTGGTGTGAAAAAGTTTACTTAAAGCTTTGAATAGTGATAAATTATCTAAATTCATTACACTGATTTTGTGTGTGCCGAGTTTCTTTTTTTGCATATTTTATTTGTTGCATTTGAAAGGCTCGTACTTTACATTGCAATTGTTGTTGTGTGCTGATTTGCTTTTTTAATCTCTCTTTTGTTACAGCTGTTTGCGTGGTTTATTAAACGTCAATTACAGTGTGTCTAAAACTGCTCGCTCAGTTCTGTGCCCTTCAAACTGTCAGGGTTGCTTTTTCTTGTGATTTGATAACATTAATTTTCACTTTCATTTTCTTAAAACTAAATTTTTTATCTCTTAATTTTTTATATTTCTTTTAATTAACTTTTTTTAAAAAAATGTCGTGTTTGTTTGAAAATTGTCAGATTAAAAGCGAGTCTGAACGCTTTGTAGCGTGCTGGCTGTGCGATGGACTTGTCCACGCAAAATGCGCCGGGTTAACTGGCAGGATAGCTGACTTAATCCACGACGGCAAAGGCCTGCGCTGGTCCTGTGCTAAATGTCGATGGTCGGAAGTTGAGCTATGTAAAACCTTTAGGCACATTAGAAACGGGTTTTCTGAAATCGCCAAAGATTTTTCACTGCTGACTGAAAAGTTCAAGAAGTATGAAAATATTTTCAAGACTTTAAAGCCTGTAGTTTTAGATTTGGAATGCCCTGAAAATCGCGAAGCCAATCGCGAAGACACGAGCAGACGTACGGTTGATCTGCCTACTACAGCAACGGCGCTGAACTTGCCTCCAGCCATTGAACTTATAGATTTGGCATCTCCAGTACCTAGTACGGTTGTTCGGGCAACGTCCAAAAACGCCCCCCCAAGGTCAACAAATAAAAAAACCCTGGAACCTCCAGCTATTGCGATGGAGTCCGAACCGATTGTTAGAAAGCTGGTTGTGGTCCCTCAAAAAAAATCGATTTTTGTGTCTCGGTTCCATCCAGACACTACTGAAGATGATTTGAGGTACCATATTTCTTCTCCCGGGGCTCTTGTGCGGGAATTTGAGTACAGGCCGAACAGAAATGTTGACAACGTAGCTAAAATCTCTCGTAATGTTGAGTCAGAAAACTGAGTTCTAAGTCCGTGAATATCTTCTACCAAAATGTCAGAGGTTTAAATACCAAATTAAATGATCTGTATTTGAAATCTTTCCATTGCAGTTATAACGTTATTGCTTTGACCGAAACTTGGCTAAAACCGCATGTTTTCAATTCCGAGTTTTTTTGTAACGAATATCAAGTTTATAGACATGATCGCTTGAACAGGGTCGGAGGTGGTGTTCTAATTGCCGTTCATTCCTCCATTCCTTCAGAGGAGGTTAATGTACCTAACACGGATTCCATTGAGTTTAAATGCGTCCGCATCCAGCTAGAGAACGTGTATATGTACTTATCTGTTTGCTACATCCCTCCAGCATCTGATCTTTCAATCTACATGCAGCATGTCTCTCTGCTCAAAACTGTTAACTTATTGACTAAAGCTTCTGACTCGATGATTGTTTTAGGTGATTTCAACCTACCGCATATATCGTGGAACATATCTGATGGAAACATTATTCCAAATCCATCCAAACTGGGCTTCAATGACTTTTTGGATGGAATTTCCGATCTCTGCCTTAGTCAAATAAATGTTAACGCTAACAAGTTTGGTAAAATCTTAGATTTAATTTATGTTGATGATAAAAACAAATTTTCTGTAAATCGTTGTGATCCGTTGGCTTTACCCGAAGACGTCTACCACCCTTCTATGGAAATATTGCACGAAACCTTAAGTAATGGCCAATGTACACAATGCTGCTCAATTAGTAACTTTGATTTTAACTTCTCAAAAGCCAACTATAAGAAATTAAATAGAGAACTGTCTAAATTAACTTGGCCTGAGCTTTGTGGCGATATCGATTCAAATGTTTTACACTTTAATCAAACTATTTACTACTTATTTGAGAAGTTTGTTCCTAAACGTAAAATAACATATGATCATCCAACGCAAGCTTGGTTTACTAAAGAGCTTATGATGTTGAAAAATAGAAAAACGCGTTCTTTCAAATTATTTAAGAAATCGGGGTTAAACAAACATTACTTGTTGTATTCTGTTCTACGTAAGAGGTACACCGACTTGCATAAAATGTCCTATAAAGCCTGTATCTCTAAAACAAAAAGAGACATTATTCGCAATCCGAAGTCATTTTATGATTTCGTAAATTCTAAACGAAAAGTAGTGGGATTTCCCTCAGCCATGAAATATAAAGACATTTTATCTAGCAATAATCAAGATATCGCAAATTTCTTTGCGCAATTTTTCACTTCTAACTATTCTGCCGTCACCAATTCTGACTTTGTAAATTATCCCTATGACCTACATGGGAACAATTTAATTAATTGTCCAACTATATGCGCCAATGATGTTCTTGTTTATCTGAAAACCTTGAAAGAATCTTTTAAATGTGGCCCTGATAGGATTCCTACATGCTTCTTGAAGAAGTGCGCTAACAATATTTACAAACCCCTTACCAATTTGTTCAATCTGTCACTAAAGTGTGGTGTTTTTCCAACAGCATGGAAAGAGTCGTTTCTTCTACCGCTTCATAAAAGCGGAAGCAGGGCTTCTATAGAGAACTATCGTGGCATAGCGAAGCTGTCTGCCATCCCAAAAATGTTTGAAGCTATTGTTACCAATCAGCTTACGAATCCTATCTCTACCTTGATTTCTGACTGTCAACACGGGTTCTGTAAGGGAAAGTCCACCGTTACAAATTTACTTGAATTTACAAATCATGTCTCAAATGGCTTTAGAAAAAATCTGCACACCGACGTTATTTATACTGATTTCAGCAAAGCTTCACTCGTTACTTATTCATAAACTAGATCAGTTGGGTTTCCAGCCGGGTCTCAATCGCTGGATCTCTTCTTACCTTAGCGACAGAATACAAAAAGTAGTGTTTAAAAATTGTGAATCCGATGTTATTTATGTCTCCTCTGGAGTTCCTCAAGGAAGCCATCTGGGCCCGATTCTGTTCTTGTTGTTTATAAATGATATTTCTACCGTAATAGAATTTTCGAAAATGTTAATGTATGCCGACGATGTAAAGCTTTTCTTGTCATTCGCATCACCCGAAGATAGCAATAAGCTTCAATCAGATCTAAATACACTAGTTACTTGGTGCGATTTAAATTATATGCCGCTTAATCTAAAGAAATGTAAATACATGCGTTTTTCGAGAGGAATTTCACAGCCAGCTTCCTATACAATTAACAATTACAATCTTGAGCAAATATATGATTTTGTTGACCTTGGGGTTACTATGGATTACAAACTCAGTTTCAACTGCCACATTAACGTAACAGTCAATAAAGCTAGAGGCGTTCTAGCATTTGTTAAACGATGGTCTCTTTACTACATTAGTCAGACCGATACTTGAATACGGTTCTATTGTTTGGAACCCGCGTTACCAGGTCCACGTGGATCGCTTAGAATCAGTTCAAAAACAATTTTTACTATTTGCCTTAAGAGATCTTCACTGGGATCCCTTGTATAATTTGCCATCGTATACGAGTCGCTTAAAACTAATTAATCTTCACAGCCTTTCTAGTCGGAGAGAAATGCTTGGAATTGTCTTCATGATTAAATTACTAAATGGTTCAATCGTAAGCCCGTTTCTTTTGAGCGAAGTGAACTTCAATGTACCTTCTCGCATATCAAGACATTTTAAACCACTTATCTTGAAGCAGTGCCGGACTAATTTTGAATTAAATGAGCCTTTTCGTTGTTTGTGTCAAGATTATAATTCTCATTCTGGTACGTTCGATATCGCAGACTCACTATACAGCATAAAAAAGTCGATTCTTTCTATCCTAAATACATATCAACAAATTTTTTTTTTCATATCCTTTGATTCTTATCTTTATTCTTAACAATAACTTTTCGTTGTCAACTAATTATTTATTAATTGTGTAATCTTTTTTACTTAGCTGATGAGGTCTTCTCTGTAGCTGAGCAGTTTTAGATCTCGACGATTAACAAACCAAAGCCTTTCAAAGACTCGGCACGAGAGAACAATCCGCGCGTCATGCGGATGCGCCCCTAGCGCCGGTCGGGCGGGATATGGTGGGTAATCCGTTGGGCATTAAAAAAAAAATAAGAGTTTTTGAAAAACATAAATAATCTTTCCTCATACATGAAACATATTATTATTATATACTAGCTGACCCGACAAACTTCGTTCTGCCCAAAATAGACTTTACTCTTAAGTTCATTTAAAAAAAATATATCCAGCTGAATGATAAACAATGTATCTATTCTAATGTAAGTTGATATTCGCCGACACACTAAATCATTTTCCTCAAATCACTCAGATATTGATAATCTACATATCCGCAACTGTTCATTTCGTAATTTCTTTACGGATTTTACCTTATGTCAAGATATCTTGGCAATTTTAACTTTATATTATGAATTATTTATTATTTCATATATTTTATTTTAAACATGTCTTGTCTCATTTTATACATTCCGAGCACGAAAAATTCAAAAATTAATTCGATAGCACCTTTTTGCATACCTCTTGGTCTGTGGAAATTGCAAACTAAGTACACGAATTTCGATACGATACGATACCATATCGATACTTTTGCCCTTCGATACCGATTTTCGGCTTCGAGTAACTAGAGTATCGTATCGAATTTTCGAAATAAATTTGGAACTAATAGAGCAAAAATACCGCTCTGCTGGTTGTCTCGATCTAAGTTGTGACGCGAATCGAAGGAAAATCAGAACCAAATATTAACAGTTAATTTTGTTTGGAGTATGCAGTTTTTTAAATTGCCTAGTACACAAAGGTGTTAGTCTTAAGGCCGTAATACATTTTGCAATTTTTTTTGGGATTGTGCATTTTCTTTCTTATTTAATTTCGGCCTATGCATATATTTGACAAAATTATGTGAAATAATTTCACGGAGCCGCCTAATACAAAAAACTATATGTGCCTAGTGTTTTCAGATTGTAAACTGAAACTTATTGTACATATTCATTTGTGTAACATTATTTATCATAAATAAAAATTACAAGTTATAAACAAATATTTATGTACATATAAAATATTATTTTCATGGTTAGGATATCGTTAATGGGAGATAGAGCCCCAACTTCCCATTGGAAATTAAGATGCCAATGTTAAGGTACAACTTCTCCATTGGGTTATTGAACTGCTTGTTTGTCATGTAAATTAAGCATCGATATTTTGACTATCGAGTCTTTTTGTTTCGATACTATCGGATACCCGATACATTTACAGCGATGCTTCAAATGAGTACAGACTCGATACTTTGCACTCGATATCGTGTCCCTATTGCAAGCTACCTAAAAAGCTACTCAAAATGACCAAATTTTTTTTTCACCATTCTGGCATCATTGGAAAATGTTATAAAAAATTACCACTTTTAGAGCGCTCTCCGAGAGCCCGAAGTTTCGTATCTAGCTGGTGCTAAGCGACCTACTAGTGTAAGTACACAAATGAAAGCAAAGTTGTTATTTGTTCGAAAGAAGGTTGCCATAGCGCCAAAATACATTAGAATATTAGCTGCAGGCGAAATTGTACCAAAAGCGACAGCGTAGTACTTCAGTACTTTCTTGAGCCAAATTGTACGAAAAAGCACAATTGCATCGAAAAACCCAACCCTGGGTTAAGCTAGCCGGTCTCTCAAGACACGAGTAGACCTAAAATATCCATAGTGATACCAGAATTTTCTTAGACCAGAAACAAAAACCCTATGAAGAGCCAGGATCCCCGTCAAAGAAGAACTCCGCTCACTTAGCAAAAGCTGGAAGCTTTCTAGGTCCTATCCTACTACATCTAATTTACAATAACAATAACAAACCTAAAATGTCTCGAAAGTATCTCCAGTGAAGATTTAAATTTATTCCATGTTATGATGCAGTTATACCTATACAGACACTTGGGTTCGCATTCCAGTGTCGGAGGAGGGGCCTGTACCCCTGCGGTTTCGGGGCTTAGAATATGCCCGAGGTAGGCATACCAGTCATAAGAGGCGACTAATATGAACAAAGATAACCACGTGTATTTACCCATCTGATATGGCCTAGAGGGCTTCATTGGTTATAAATCGCTACCACCCCAGTCGGGCAATATCGCAAGATAGTATCCGCGCGTACCGGCTTCATACCCAGCCAAGGACTGTTAATTCGACAACACTCGCCAAAAACTTTGGGGGCTTTTTGTCGTTACCGCAACAACAATAAGAGGCTGGGTCTGATGGAAAGTTGGCTACTTCGAAACATGTCATCCCATCCCATACCATCGCTGTGCAAATCGTTGGAATTTGTTCTAATATCCCGTAAGATAATAAAACTTAAAGATTGCTACAACAACAGATACCTTAAGTAAAACTTTGTTTTTGCATTAGTAATGTAAATGTGAAATCAGTCTCTAGTTTAAAAAAGTGGCAAATTTGGTTATACTTCTTTGCATTCTCTGTCGGTCGTATGGTTATCTACTGTAATTATTAAACCCAAGTTGATATTTTACGTGAAAATAAAATAAAATGCGGTACAAATAACGGACTACTTCTATTCAGTTTTTTCTTTGTTTTTTGACGTATGCCACTCATATTTCACATGAAGTTAGCGGGGCAAACAGAAAAAAAATTCAAATTTTTTTTTTTTGATTTTGAATATGCCACTCAATTAGGGATAATTTACGGCAAATTCCAAGAAAGAATTATTTTTCTAATTGGTCTCTAAACTAGGTAGTGAAAAGTTGCCACTCATATTTCACATGAAGCTAGCGGGGCAAACAGAAAAAAAATTCACATTTTTTTTTTTTTTTAATTTTGAATATGCCACTCAATTACGGATAATTTACGGCAAATTCCAGTGCAAGAATTATTTTTCTAACTGGTCTCTAAACTAGGTAGTGAAAAGTTGCCACTCATATTTCACATGAAGCTAGCGGGGCAAACAGAAAAAAATTCCCTTTTTTTTTAATTTGGAACATGCCACTCAATTACGGATAATTTGCGGCAAATTCCAGTGCAAGAAATATTGTTCTAACAGGTCTCTAAATTAGTTTTCGAAAAGTTGCCCCGCTAAGTTCACATGAAATTAGCGGGACAAACAGAAAAAAAATTCAAATTTTTTTTTTTTTAATTTTGAAATATGCCAATCAGTTACGGATAATTTACGGCAAATTCCAGTGGAAGAATTATTTATCTAACTGTTCTCTTTACTAGTTTTTTGGAGTTTGCCCCGCTAACTTCACATGAACTTAGCGGGGCAAACGATATTTTCTAAAATAGGGCCGCGGCAAATTTTTTTGTTTCACGGTTAATTTACGGCAAATTACCCAATAGTTTGTTTATTGCTACGTAAAAGTTGTCTTGCCAAGTTCAGAGAGGTGTATAAAATAGCAAATATAATAAGTTTATTTAATAACAAACTAAATGTTTATGCAATATGGACATAGTCAACGGGAGGGACATTCTAATTTTGATTTGGGAAAAATTTATCATAGATCACTATAGTGACTCTAATGACATACTCAAAATACTTTCTATGTTCCGTACCAAATAAAATTGAGACCCAGTTCAGAATCAGCTTATTATACTCGTACGCTTTCATAATAATAATAATTCCCAACGGATTACCACCATATCCCGCCTGACCAGCGCGATGGGCGCATCCGCATGACGCACGGATTGTTCTTTCGTGCGGAGTCTTTGAAAGGCTTTGGTTTGTTAATCGTCCAGATCTAAAACTGCTCTGCTACAGAGAAAACCTCATCAGCTAAGTAAGGTAGATAAAAAATAGATGACACAATTAATAAATACATAATTAGTTGACAGCGAATAGTTATTGTAAAGAATAAAGATAAGAATCAAAGGATATGAATGCAAATTGCTGCTATGTATTTAGGATAGAAAGAATTGACTTTTTTATGCTGCATAGTGAGTCTGAAATATCAAACGTACCAGAATGAGAGTTATACTCTTGACACAAACAACGAAAAGGCTCATTTAATTCAAAATGAGTTCGGCACTGCTTCAAGATAAGTGGTTTAAAATGTCTTGATGGCGAAAAGGTACATTGAAGTTCACTTCGCTCAAAAGAAACGGGCTTGTGATTGAACCATTTAGTAACTTAATCATGAAAACAATTCAAAACATTTCTCTCCGACTAGAAAGGCTGTGAAGATTAATTCGTTTTAAGCGACTCGTATACGATGGCAAATTATACAACGGATACCAGTGAAGGTATCTTAAGGCAAATAGTAAAAATTGTTTTTGAACTGATTCTAAGCGATCCACGTGGACCTGGTAACGTGGGTTCCAAATTATAGAACCGTATTCAAGTATCGGTCTGACTAATGTAGTAAAGAGAGTTTTAGTTACATAAGGGTCGCTAAATTCTTTAGACCATCGTTTAACAAATGCTAGAACTCCTCTAGCTTTATTGGCTGTTACGTTAATGTGGCAGTTAAAACTGAGTTTGTAGTACATAGTAACCCCAAGGTCAATAAAATCATACATTTGCTCAAGACTATAATTGTTAATTGTATAGGAGGCTGTGAAATTCCTCTCGAAAATCGCATGTATTTACATTTCTTTAGATTAAGCGGCATATAATTTAAATCGCACCAAGTAACTAGTGTATTCAGATCTGATTGAAGCTTATTGCTATTTTCGAATGATGCGAATGACATGAAAAGCTTTACATCGTCGGCATACATTACCTTTTTCGAGAATTCTATTACTGTAGAAATGTCATTTATAAACAACAAGAACAGAATCGGGCCAAGATGGCTTTCTTGAGGAACTTCTGAGGAGACATAAATAACATCGGATTCACAATTTTTAAACACTACTTTTTGTGTTCTGTCACAAAGGTAAGAAGAGATCCAGCGATTGAGACCCGGCTGGAAACCCAACTGATCCAGTTTATGAATAAGTAAAGAGTGACACACTTTATCGAAAGCTTTACTGAAATCAGTATAAATAACGTCGGTGTGCAGATTTTTTCTAATCCATTTCAGACATGATTTGTAAAATCAAGTAAGTTAGTAACGGTGGACTTTCCCTTACAGAACCCGTGTTGACAGTCAGAAATCAAGGTAGAGATAGGATTCGTAAGCTGATTGGTAACAATAGCTTCAAACACTTTTGGGATGGCAGAAAGCTTTGCTATGCCACGATAGTTCTCTATAGAAGCCTTGCTTCCGCTATTATGAAGCGGTAGAAGAAACTACTCTTTCCATGCTTTTGGAAAAACACCACACTTGAGTGACAGATTGAACAAATTGGTAAGGGGTTGGTAAATATATTCTTCAAAAAGCATGTAGGAATCCTATCAGGACCGCATTTAAAAGATTCCTTCAAGGTTTTCAGATAAATAAGAACATCATTGGCGCATATAGTTGGACAATTAATTAAATTGTTCCCATGTAGCTCATAGGATAATTTAGAAAGTCAGAATTGGTGACTGCAGAATAGTTAGAATAGAAAAATTGTGCAAGGAAATTTGCGATATCTTGATTATCGCTAGATAAAATGTCTTTATATTTCATGGCTGAGGGAAATCCCTCTACTTTTCGTTTAGAATTTACGAAATCATAAAATGACTTCGGATTGCGAATAATGTCTCTTTTTGTTTTAGAGATATAGGCTTTATAGCAATTTTTATTCAAGAACAGAATACAACAAGTAATGTTTGTTTAACCCCGATTTCTTAAATAATTTGAAAGAAAGCGTTTTTCTATTTTTCAGCATCATAAGCTCTTTAGTAAACCAAGCTTGCGTTTTATGATCATATGTTAATTTACGTTTAGGAACAAACTTCTCAAATGAGTAGTAAATGGTTAGGTTAGGTTAGGTTACGAGGGTTAGGCCGAAACACCAGGGTAACGGCCCGACACTTAGGCCACCAGTAGGCCCGTTGTGATACCCTATACGGACTCGAAAACAAGAGAGTCCCTTCCTTGCCTATACATTGTGGTCGAACCACTTCGTGGATACAATGAATTTAGCTAGAGCCTTGACCTCACATCTAGAGACTTCAGAGAGGTCTACTAGAATTGGTTGCCCTAGAATGGCTAACCGCCGCCTGCCAAGTGCTGGACACTGGCACAGGAGATGCTGGACACTATCCTCCTCCTCGATACATCTACAACTGCGACAGTAGTCGAAGGTTGTCGCCCCCAATCTGATACCGTGAGTGCCAATTAGGCAGTGCCCCGTTAGAACCCTTATAAGTGTTGCTACCGTAGGTTTGTTAACGGTAAGAAGCTCCCTAGTGTGCCCTCTATCATATGAGGGCCAGGTTAGCCTGGATGTCTCGCAAGTTGAGATTACCGGCCATTTTTCATTTGCGGATCTTATAGTGCTCGTGCTCACACGGAGCTTGAAAGAGGCCATAGGTATACCTACCGAGTCATTTCCAGAAAGGATGTGGTCGGTGGTACCTCTTCTGGCCAGCTCGTCCGCTCTGCAGTTACCCTCAATATCCCTGTGTCCAGGTACCCATACAAGGTTCATACTGAAGTACTGAGCCATCTCGTTAAGAGATCTGCGGCATTCAGTGAGCGACTTTGAGTTGTCGACGAATGAGCCAAGGGCCTTTAGTGCGGCCTGGCTCTCTGAGAAAATGAAGACCCGTTTACCATCACTGGGTACAGTAGCCAGAGTAGTAAATAGTTTGATTGAAATGTAAAAGGTTTGAATCGATATCGCCACAAAGCTCAGGCCAAGTTAATTTAGACAGTTCTCTATTTAATTTCTTATAGTTGGCTTTTGTGAAGTTAAAATCAAAGCTACTGCTTGAGCAGCATTGTGTACATTGGCCATTACTTATGGTTTCGTGAAATATTTCCATAGAAGGGTGATAGGCGTCTTCTGGTAAAGCCAACGGATCACAACGATTTACAGAAAACTTGTTTTTATCATCAACATAAATTAAATCTAAGATTTTGCCAGACTTGTTAGCGGTAACATTTATTTGACTAAGCAGAGATCTGAAATTCCATCCAAAAAGTCATTGAAGCCCAGTTTGGATGGATTTGGAATAATGTTTCCGTCAGATATGTTCCACGATATATGCGGTATTTTTAAATCACCTAAAACAACCATCGAGTCAGAAGCTTTAGTCAATAAGTTAACAGTTTTGAGCAGAGAGACATGCTGCATGTAGATTGAAAGATCAGATGCTGGAGGGATGTAGAAAACAGATAAGTACATATACACGTTCTCTAGCTGGATGTGGATGCATTTAAACTCAATGGAATCCGTGTTAGGTACATTAACCTCCTCTGAAGGAATAGAGGAATGAACGGCAAGTAGAACACACCCCGACCATGTTCAAGCGATCATGTCTATAAACTTGATATTCGTTACATAAAAACTAGGAATTGAAAACATGCGTTTTTAGCCAAGTTTCGGTGAAAGCAATAACGTTATAAGTGCAATGGGAAGATTTCAAATACAGATCATTTAATTTGGTTTGTTTGGTTGTTGTGTTTTCCGACAGGGTGGTTCGTTCTCTCTGAACGAAATAAAGCATTGAAGATGTCGCATCGACGAAACCGGTTTGCTACCAAACCAAAATTGACAAGGGACGACGGAAAATCGTTCCAATATGAATTTAATTTGATATTTAAACCTCTGACATTTTGATAAAATATATTCACGGACTTAGTACTCAGTTTTTTGAGTCAACATTATTACGAGTGATTTTAGCTACGTTTCCAACATTTCTATTCGGTCTGTACTCAAACTCCCGCACAAAGAACTGTCCAAAAGATGGTAAAAATCTTTTCCGGATACATCAATTTTAAACGAGGACATATTTCGTTGGTAAGCGAAATTGAATTTTCTAACGGTTAAGGTTTGATCTTTAACTTTTGAAGAAATATGGTACCTCAAATCATCGTCAGTAGTGTCTGGATGGAACCGCGACACAAAAATCGATTTGTTGACTTTGGGGGGGCGTTTTTGGACGTTGCCCGAACAACCGTGTCAGGTATTGGAAATGCCAAATCTATAAGTTCAATGGCTGGAGGCAGGTTCGGCGCCATTGAAGTAGAAGGCTCTTCGCGATTGTCAAGGTTCAAGTTAGGCGAACTATTTAGAGGTTTTAAAGTTTTGAAAATATTTTCGTACTTTTTGAACTTTTCAGTCAGTAATGAAAAATTTTCAGAAAACCCGTTTCTAATGTGCCTAAAAGTTTTGCATAAGTGAAATTCCGTCGATCGGCCTTTATTACAGGACCAGCGCAGGCCTTTTCCGTCGTTAATTAAGTCAGCTATTCTACCTGTTAACTCGGCGCATTTTGCGTGGATAAGTCCATCGCACAACCAGCATGCTACAAAGCGTTCGGACTCGCTTTTTTTTGACAGTTTTCAAACATACACGACATTTTTAAAAAAAGTAATGAAGGCACTTTATAAAAAATGAGGAGATAAGAAATTTAGTTTTATCAAAATAAAAGAAAAATTTAATTTATCAAATGAAGAGAAAAACAACCCTGACAGTTTGAAACGCACAGGATTTAGCGACCAGTTTTGGACACACTGTATTTGACGTTTAACAAACCACACAAACAGCTGTAACAAAAGAGAGATCAAAAAGCAAATCAGCACACAACAACAATTGCAATGTAAAGTACGAGCCTTTCAAATGCAACAAATAAAATATGCAAAAAACTCGGCACACACAAGTTCAGTAGAATGATTTAGATAACACTGGATCACAAATTCCAACTTTTTTTCTGCACCAGAGACGCCATAGTGAAATTCCTATGTAAAATCACCTCCTAATTCCGAAAATCAAAGTTATTTTTACTTGAATGGTACCGTTTTTGAGATATTTACGATTTACCGTTATTTCAAAAAACAAAAAAGATGGCTCCACTTAATCGTGTATATCTCAAGAACAAATTGAGCTATTCGAAACGTTTGAAAAATTTGAAAGCTTATAAAATTTACTATAATCAGTACATACAACACTTTTTGCTAGGTCCTGCAGATTCAAACAAAGTGAACAGTCATTACGGATTTTTATAATTTTTTTTTTTTAAATATAAACAAATTTGTACTTTGCGAGGAAGCATCTCGAAAACTTTTTGTTTTTTTCCAGATATTTTTTCCCCCCTCTAAGCTCTGTTTTATTACAAAAAAACAAACTATCAGTGAACAAAATCGATGAACTAATACAAAAGTTATAAGCATTCAAGTAAATATATCCATTTAATGCTTAAGAACCCTACAAATAATAGCATATGTACATATGGTTCTGTCTTAACTCTATGATCTTATTTTATAATTGAAAAAGTTATGTGTCTTGTTTTGACGCTTATTTAGATTAGGATCGGTTTCTCTTATGAGAATATACACGATTAAGTGGAGCCATCTTTTTTATTTTTTGAAATAACGGTAAATCGTAAATATCTCAAAAACGGTACCATTCAAGTAAAAATAACCTTGATTTTCGGAATTAGGAGGTGATTTTACATAGGAATTTCACTATGGCGTCTCTGGTGCATTTTGGCTGTAAACCAGTGTAATTAATCACAACTCAAAGATTTAAGTAATTTTTCACAGCAAGTAGTGAAGCACATTAAGTGTTAAACTCTTTTAACTTTGAATGTAACTTTTAATATTTAAGATATCAAGTAGTTATTTAATAATTAAAGAAAAATACAGAGCAAATAAAAAACACAACTACACACCTTGACGTTTGCGAAAACGATATAAATACCAATATTGCAAAATCTCCAATAAATATTGAGTTTAAAATTTTCCTTTACCGTATATCCGACTGGGTGACGCTATTCTTAATTTTAACAAAAAAATAACGTCAATAATCTCTTTTTTAATCAAAATTGATGTACCATTGAAAACGAATTTTTGGAAATTGAACTACCTTCTTTTTTATACCATGGTCGTTGGTAAACATTTAGCCAAATTGAATTTCAATTCGAAAATTCACGTGTCTGTACTATAAGTATATTTGTGATCGAATATTAAACCTATTCCTTGAATGATATTTTATTATTCAAGAGTAAAAATACACTTTTTTTTGCACCTTTTGATTGATTTTATTGAGCAAAGGGATCGAAAACTCAAATACAAAAATTGAACTGATAGCAGAAAATGGCATAACCTCTTTAATTGTCAGGTAGATAATATGGTGAGCAAAAATTGGCAATGGAATTACCTTCTTTTTTATACCATACGACCGACAGAGAATGCAAAGAAGTATAAAAAATATTGCCACTTTATTAAACAAGAGATTGATTTCTCATTTACATTACTAATGCAAAAATAAAGTTTTAATTAAGGTATCTGTTGTTGTCGCAGTGCCCGTCTTTAAGTTTTATTATCTTACGGGATATTAGAACAAATTGCAACGATTTGCACAGGTATGGGATGGGATGACATGCTTCGAAGTAGCCAACTTCCCATCAGACCCAGCCTCTTGTTGTTGTTGCGGTAACGACAAAAAGCCCCCAAAGTTTTTGGCGAGTGTTGTCGAATTAACAGTCCTTGGCTGGGCTATCTTGCGATACTGCCCGACTGGGGTGGTAGCGATTTATAACCAATGAAGCCCTCTAGGTCATGTCAGATGGGTAAGTACACGGGGTTATCTTTGTTCATATTAGTCGCCTCTTATGACTGGTATGCCTACCTCGGGCATATTCTAAGCCCCGAAACCGCAAAGGTACAGGCCCCTCCTCGGACACTGGAATGCGAACCCAAGTGCCTGTATAGGTATAACTACATCATAATCTCTACATATAATAAAATTGTAACAGGTCGATATCTGTACATGGCAGATATCAACAAAAAATTGATTGGGGGAAGCATTATTAAACGAGTAGAATCCAAATCAACCATTTTTTTAATTTTTGTGTGTCTGTCTGTCTGTCTGTCCGTATGTTTGTGGCCGTATCACTCTGAAAGTACTGAATGGAAATGAATGAAACTTTTTTCGTTGGATTGCTAGATACTCAACTTAAAATTTAAGATATTACTTTTTTCGATATCTCAACCGGTTTGGGAGTTATCGCCCAATATGTGGACCAGGGGTGACCAAATTTGTGTTAGTATAATATGGATTTCAAACAAAAGGTGTCAATGAGTGCTGTAATATGCGATGTGATCAATTGAAATATCCCAAATGGTTTCGGAGATATCTTGAAGTTATCTACGAATATTTGCAAAGAAATGTGTTAGTACAATATGGGTATCAAACGAATGGTGCCAATGGGTTCTGTTATATGCGATGCGCTTAATTTAAATATCTAAAATGGTTTCAATTATATATCCTGAAAAATTTCGGACGGAAAAAGAGAAGGGTGGGTAGAAGCCATGTACAGACATCGACCTGTTACAATTTTATTATATGTAGAGATATGTATGTATTTCAAATTTCGAAAACTGGCCCAAATGTATTTTTTAATTGTTGTTGTGAACTATACAATCAAGTTACAGAAAGAAAGTCGAACTTCGAAAAAGTTCGCATAGGCTATAATGATCAAAATCGGACTCAGTCTGTTATAAGTTCTGATACGCAGCGAAGCAAGCCGGCCTTACTAGTATGAAATAAATTTAAATCTTCACTTGAGGCACTTTGGAGACATTTTAAGTTTGTTATTGTTATTGTAAATTAGATATGGGAAGCAACGTATCCAATTGCAAACTATTTACGACCAAAAGCTATTTCGACCGTGAAATCTTTTCATGGTGAAAAATTGTAACTTTGAACCATTTTTGTGTAGCGTTAAATTGCCTGCAAATATTGAGCAAGAAATTGGCTGAACAATCTTTTAGCGTGAAGATCGAAAATTAAAAACTGTGCTTAGCTTGTTCTTCCCATTACACTGTGTTAGTTTTTTAAACTTTTTTCATTCGACAGACGAACGATAAATCATTTCTCTATAATTCGGATGCGATGAATCCTTTTTCAAAGTTAGTTAGGTAATTTAATGGGGGTTTTGAAATAAAAAAGTTATTATTTTTTAGCTAACTTTGCAAAACGGTTATTGCATTCAGGTTATCCGAATAAATAGAAATTACCTATATTAGGCGCATATACATCTGCGTCTGCGCCTCACAAAAAAGGGCCATCTGCAATCACGCATAATCCATAAACATATTTGTCAACACTGCTCCTCAAATTTCATACAGACAGATATTTGTAGAGCAACATATATACATGCATATGTATATTTCCTTTTGTTATTAAGGTGATTAAGATGATAAAGCAGATTGCTGAAATTTGGTAAAGCATTTTGAAAAATGCAAAAAAACTACTTGGAAGCACTGATTTTATCAGCCACTATTTCGTAATTGCTGATAAAATCGTCCGCTTAGCAATCCGTACAAATATTAAGCCCAAACGCAGATGTGATACAAACTATTATTACATCTGTCAGAGTTTTCGACTGCAACAGTTATATTATTAAAAACTAAAATTTGGTCAATATACTTCATTGTGAACTAGTAATTCGATTTTCCGTATATCAGTCTAAATAAAAGAAATTCGTTTTTTTTGACCCACCCATTTACATTTACATCTTTATTTCTTTCTAGACTTCGACAAAGCAGCCGGTGCGAAATGGTGGAAGTTCGAGCAATGTTCAAGAAGGCATGATTGAAAGGACCTTAACCTCTACGGAGATCAACGGTGCATCGTCGTCACAAGTCTCTAAGAAAGTAGTACCTGAACCGGCTTCAGCTAGTCATATCATTATTGACGACGAGAAAAAAAAATCGGACAAAGGTTGCTGCTCCGTACAATAGAAATAAATTCGTTAATATTTTGCGCGCCATTATTAATATTGCACTTGTTGGATAGTGTATAACTATTATACTAATATATTCAAGAGAAGCTAGAGCAGCATATTATATATTATGCCTTCCGATTTTTGTCTCTTGGTAATCACATCACTAGAGCAACTCTATTTTCACAACAAAGCGATTAACATATGTAATTCACAATTTTGTATGCAATATTTGACCTATAAGTACACACAAATTGAACATGCAATTTAAATGTTTGATATTATTTTAAGTTATTTATCAGAAATAAATGATAACGTACACCTTATCCATGATTTGTGTACTTATTTAGGTTAAAAGCAGAGACTAAAAATTTTTATTTGGTAAGTTTTCTATGAATTTCTATGTGTTCAGGATGTTTTTATGAAGTTGCCACATATGTGAACAAATATGCTACAATTGGTATAAAAGGAAAGGTATTTCACATCCCATGTGAAAGAAATAATGACCCAAATCAACTTCTTTGGAAACTCTATTTGGTGATTTAAACTCATTTAATACTATTGCCGGTAAACGTCTATCACTTTTTGTGGGGACACTTTGAAACATCTAATCCCATCCATCGATGTGTGCAAATCTTTGCAATTTTTGAATTTCAACATTTTCTCTCCCTTTAATTGCGTATATCTCACGAACGGATGAAGCAATTGCAAAAAGGTTTACAGAAACAAAATCACAACAAAATTTGGTGTAAATGCATCATACATTGTTTTTTTGCTCAACCAGATAGTTTTCGAGATATTAGCTTATCATATCAGATTTTTGTTTTTTTTTTATGAAAAAATATCAAAAAAATTTTCTCTTTGCGAGGGCAGCATTCCAAAACCACAACTTTTTTTCCAGATATTTTTTCTTTACGTAAAGCTCTGTTTACGCCGGAGCCGTTTTTGAGAAAATCGCGAATTAATGGAAATTTTTTGCACGGCTTCGGAAAACTACATTCCCTTCCAGATTTAAAAAAACGTCATATGATCTGAAAGAGGACCTAACACTGCATCCCGCACATATTTTACTTTTAACATATCATGTTACTTGCTCTTGTAAAGTGCAATTGAAAATGCATTTTTTGTTACTTATACGCCCCGTGGTGCTAAGGAAAATTAAAAAGAAGAAGAAGAAATTTTTCGAGTACGCAGTTTTATAGGGCGATTAGTTTCGGAAGTGTAAATTTTAAGTACCTAGGGGTTACCGTTGATTTTCATTAAAATAGGTAAACAAAATCAGGTTTTAGAGCAGTTTCGGAGGCTAGTTGGTCAAAAAATAGGGGAAGACAGTATTCTCTCAATGCGGTTGATTTAAGAAAAGCTTGCAGATTATGACTTCGAAAGTTGTCACGAGGCAACTTGCAACGTTTTTTTGTTAGGGGGGAGTCCGCATCCCCCTCCTAAAACACGTGTAAGTGACCTCAAATATATTTCTGGGTATAGGAGTTGTCGGAGTCTTCTAGGTACAACCCTAATCTGCTATTCAAATTTTTGGATTAGGGATAGTTCTCCCACAATCTGGACTAAAAGCTCGAATGGCCTATTTTTTGACCCTCTGTATCTCAGCAATTTGAACAAATTTTTATGTTCGATTAGTAGAACATGAAAGCCACAACATTTATCCCTATCACCCAAGGACGTTTTGCCATCCCCTATTCACTGCTGATTATTAGCATCTGATTTTTTGGCACTAATTTTTCTTAAAATCGACATTTCGGCCATTTTTATACCTCTATATGTCGGCCGGGAAATGTGTTATGACTATTTACAGAAGAGAATATGATAGCCCTAACATTTTTCTTTATTACCAAAGAAAAGTGAGGTGTCGTCTTTAGGTAGATAGACCATATGCAATTCGTCCATATAAAAATTCAAAAGTAAAATTTTTTTTTTTCAAACTAAATAAATTTTGGATAGCTAAACAATAATATGACTCCAATAAGTGTTATTATATTAATTTTATTTAAACAATTTAATAAAATAAATATGCTAACTGTTGCATGCGCAAATCGCTCTTTGAAGCTTTTCAAAATATAAGGGGTGATTGCTTGCAACTTTGTGATGCTCCCAAGCTTTCTGAAAGTCATGATGTACTGACTCCATGGCTTGCTCACCGAAGAATCCTAGACCCATTTCTTTTAATTTTAATTTTTGAACTGTTTCACATGGAAGAATACTACGTGAAATTTCGGAGTAATGGGGATTTCTAGAAGCATGTAACTTGTTTTAAAACATTTTAGGCGAAACGTGTAATTCGTGTCCAAATTGTTTCCAAAGCATGAGTTGACTACTTCTTTGAAGTCGTCCAATACTTTCACATATTTTAAGATGGCAATGTTGCATATTTGAATGATTTAATTCTTCTTCTTCTTTAAATGGTCATCTAACCGCCTGAGCGATTTTGACCGTCCAACATAGCTCGCCAGTCATTTCTTCTTTGCGCCAACTGGCGCCAATTGGAGACCCCACGAGATCGCAAGTCGGTCTCCACTTGGTCCTTCCATCGGAGTGGTGGTCTTCCTCTTCCTCCGATAAGTATACCTTCCGGGCTGGAGCGTCTTCGTTCATTCGCACGACGTGGCCTAGCCAGCGAAGCCGCTGTGTTTTAATGCGCTGTACTATGTCGACGTCTGCGTAAAGCTCATACAACTCATCATTAAATCTTCTTCGGTACTCGTCGTCGCCAACGCGTATAGGCCCATATTTCTTTCGCAGAACTTTTCTCTCGAATACTCCCAATGCAGCCTCGTCACATGTTGTTAGTGTCCACGCCTCTGCACCATATAGCAGGACGGGAGCGATGAGTGACTTGTAGAGTGTGATTTTCGTGCGTCGAGAGAGGACTTTACTTTCAATTGCCTATCCAAAGTAGCATTTATTTGCAAGAGCAATTCTTCGTTGGTAAACGAAGTCCTTCACTATTTCGAACTTTTTGGTGCCAGCAGTGGCGTGGGTGCCAAGGCGCGAATGCGCTGACTCTTTGCTTGATGACAGCATGTACTTCGTTTTGCCTTCGTTCACCACCAAACCCATTTTTTCCGCTTTTTCTAGTTTGGAGTACGCAGAGGTTACGGCATGGTTGTTAAGGCCGATAATGTCAATGTCGTCAGCATATGCTAACAGTTGCACGCTTTTATAGAATATTGTTCCAGCGCGGTTGAGTTCTGCAGATTGTATTATTTTCTCCAACATCAAATTAAAGAAATCGCACGATAGGGGGTCACCTTGTCTGAAACCTCGTTTAGTTTCAAACGGCTCGGAGAGGTCCTTCCCAATTCTGACTGAGCTGGTGGTGTTGCTCAATGTCATTTTGCAAAGCCGTATAAGTTTTGTGGGGAAACCAAATTCAGACATAGCGGCATATAGGCAGCTCCTTTTCGTGCTATCGAAAGCGGCTTTAAAATCAACAAAGAGGTGGTGTGTGTCGATTCTTTTCTCACGGGTTTTCTCCAGGATTTGACGTATTGTAAAAATCTGGTCGATGGTAGATTTTCCAGGTCTGAAGCCACACTGATAAGGTCCAATCAGTCTGTTCACGTCAGGCTTCAATCGTTCGCACAATACGCTTGACAAGACCTTATATGCGATATTCAAAAGGCTGATTCCGCGGTAGTTGGTGCAGTTTGCAGGATCACCTTTCTTGTGGATTGGGCACAGAACACTTAGATTCCAATCTTCGGGCATGCATTCATCCGACCATATTCTGCACAGAAGCTGGTGCATACACCTTACCAGCTCCTCGCCGCCATGCTTGAATAGCTCAGCAGGCAAACCATCAGCGCCAGCTGCTTTATTGTTTTTTAACCGGGATATTGCTATTCGCACCTCATTATAGTCGGGTTCTGGGACGTCAATTTCGTCGTCTTCGATTGTGGGTTCGGGTTCGAGCTCTTCTCTGGTTTCTTGCTCAATTTCTCCATTTAAAAGGGCAGAGAAGTGATCCCTCCATATCTCTAGTATTCTCTGAACATCAGTCACCAGGTCGCCGTTCTCGTTCTTACAGGAATTTGCCCCGGGCTTGAAACCTTCCGTCATTCGTCAAATTTTTTGATATAATTTTCGGGCATTATTCCCATTGGCTAGCATCTCAAGCTCATTGATTTCACGCTTTTCTGCCTCTCTTTTTTTTGCCCGGAAAAGTCGCCTCGCTTCCCTTTTCAACTCGCGGTAGTGTTCACACACACTCCTTGTTGCACTCGATCTTAGCGTTGCCTTGTAGGCTTCGTTATTTCTTTTCGTTGCAGCTCGGCACTTCATCATCGTACCAGTTGTTTCTTCTCGTTCGTGGCTACACCAAACACTGCTGCTTCCTCTGCAAGTGGGATAGCCGAGCTCGTAATTACCACTACGTCAGAAAGGATTGGCCGGAGAGATTCGAGTTTACCGTTGGTGTGGATAACATCAAATACAGCCCTCTTGTCAAGAAAGAGAAAATCATACTTCCACCCTTACACAACAAGCTCGGTCTCATTAAAAACTTTGTTAAGGCTTTGGACAAAGAAGGCGAAGCATTCGACTATTTGAAAATAATTTTTCCAGATATTTCTCAAGCCAAGATAAAAGAAGGTATTTTTGTTGGACCACAAATAAAAAAGTTGATCAACAATAATCAATTCAAAGGACTACTCTCATCAGTTGAGGCAGCACCGTGGGAATCCTTTGAAAAGGTCGTTGCTTCTTTTCCGGGTAGACACAAAAGCCCTAACTACGGGCAGATAGTGAACGACTTAATTAATAATTATGCAAAAATGGGTAAATATTAAAGGCTTATTAAAATTAATTTCCCAAAATTTTATAACTTGTTTACCTAACTAATATTTTTTTCCAGGCGTAAATTGTCTTTGAAAGTTCATTTTCTGCACTCATATTTGAGTTTTTTTCCGGCAAATCTTTGCCCGGACACCTCGCATGTCGTTTCTGTAGCCCATCTAGAGTTTGCCTTTTTCTCGAATTCACGTAGTAGCCAGAGCTTAGTCGTGGCAAGAGGCGTGGAGATGCTCCCAATGTGGTTCTCCTCTGTATGCTCCGTGGTCTTCCTTGCCAGCTCGTCAGCAGCACAGTTTCCATGAATATCGCTATGGCCTGGAACCCATACCACCGCTGTGGAGCATTTCGAAGACAATTCATTGAGCAATTGCCTGCAGTCTTGAGCTACTTTCGAGGTAGAGTTACTACTCTGAAGAGCTTTGATCGCTGCCTGGCTATCGCTGTATATGGAAACGGATGTGCGGTTTTTCGATAAAAACCAGCGAGCAGCCTCCTCTATGGCCGTAAGTTCAGCCTGGAATACGCTGCAGTGGCTGGGTAGTCTAATGCTTAAGCATAGTAAAAGATCCTCCGAATACACGCCGCTGCCCACTTTGCCGTTGAGCTTCGAGCCGTCTGTAAATGTGGAGTCTGAATGTGACTGTCCTCCCATTTCTCACTCTTAAGGATTTTGGTGGAGAACTTGGTATTTGGGCCGTGACCTATAGGTGTGGTGTAGTCCACGGTTTTCAGATTTTGGGGTATGGTCTCCAAGATTTTTGCGTGTCCAAATCTGATGTCGCTCCATCGTTGAACAGCGCTCAGTCTTACTGCACTAAAGCTTGCTTGGAGTTTACCGTACAAGTCAAACGGGAGTAGGTCGAGCATGACCTCCAAAGCTTTGGTAGGCTTGGATGGAAGTGACCCCGTTATGTGCACCGCCGCAGAACGCTGTACTCTACCCATTCTAGTGCAGGCAACCATACAACAGCAACATAGAAGAGGATGGGTCTAACCACAGCGGTGTACAGCTAATGCATAACCCGGGGGTTCCGGCCCCATTTCTTCTCTACGGCTGTTTTGGATACATCTAGGGCAGTGATAGCTTTCCGGGATCTTTCCTCAACATGCTTGTTCAAATTGAGTTTGCTATCTAAGATAACGCCGAGGTACCTGACCTCTTGAGATAGTGGTGTAAAACTGGTACTTTATATTTTCTTCTGAAAAGGACCGTTTCCGTTCCGCTAAGGCCGCTTACGATAGCCCAGTCCTCCACGAAGTTCAGGGCCGATTGGAGCAGTTAACTTAGTGTCTGAAGATGCCTGCCAGTGGTCGTAAGAGCGATGTCGTCGGCGGAGGCAATGATTTGGCAACCGGTGTTTTCCAGTGCCAGAAGTACGGTGTTAACGGTGAGGTTCCACAGTAAAGGAGATAGAACTCCTCACCCAGATTAGCCTGGATAGTTCTCTTTGCCAGGAGCTGACTAACGAATCCCACAAGCGGGTGTTCCAGTCGCGTTCCCCGAAGGGATTGTATGACGGTTTGTGGGAGTACGTTATTGAAGGCTCCTTCAATGTCGGGAAAGATACCCAGCGTGTACTCCTTGAAGGCAAACCCTTCTTTGAGGTGATAGCATGGAGTGCTGTTTCCACGGACTTACCTTTAGAGTATGCGTGTTGAGCCTTCGAGAGGTCAAGAGGGCGCTGATTATCCCTAATGTGCGCGTCTAGTATTCTTTCCAATACTTTAAGAAGAGGGGATGTAAGGCTTATAGGCCGAAAGTCCTTTGGTTTTGAGTGCGAGACTCGTCCTCCTTTCGGTATGAAGACTATCTTTGCCTAGGGCAGTGATAGCTTTCAGGGATCTGTCCTCAACATGCTTGTTCCAGTTTCCATCAGGAGGTCGACCATTTCGCCGCTAGACGATGTCCAGTCTCCATTGGGTTTCTGGATGAAGGTCGGAACAGTGGGAGTTTTGGATAGAACTTTACGCAGTCTATTTGCCCCTGAGTTGGTTTCAATGTTGGTACAAAAGTCCCTCCATGAATCCTTCTGTGCACTGTTGACTGTTTATATTCGTGCCAAGAACCAGTCCGCTTAGCTTCATTAAAGATTCTCCTGCTATTTTTCCTGAGTCGAGAAATTTCGGAGCTCCACCAAGGTGGTCGTCTTGTTGCTCGGTCTGGTAACCGGACAGGAGACGTTAAAGGCAGCGTTAAAGGACTCTGTGATCAAGTCTACCCCTTCGTCAATTTTAGACGATGAGTCGAGCTTACCGATCGAAGCCAGATGGCTTTGCGGTAGATCGAGTCTACCGTGAGAAGCGTGTTTACAAAGCGAATGCGATAGAATGTTCTTGAAAACATTCCAATCCGTTCCCTTCCTATTTCTGTAAGCTGCAAGAGTGGGTGGTCTCACAAGGAGACAGAAACAAATGTATTTATGATCAGAGAATTAGTTGTTTTGAGACATGCCAGTTCTCAATTCGACCCAGTGCCGGGTCAGAGATTAGCGTAATGTCAAGGACTTCCTTTCTATTTGCAGTTGTTTAGGGCCGATGCCTAAAGTCTTAAGAAATGCGCCCTAATGTCACTTTCTTACTTTATACAAAACCCCAACACCAAGCCGCCCACATGTATGTATGTACATGCCGGCATATTCATGTTTGTCAGCAAACATATACATGCATGTGGGTGTGCATGTGTCGGTTCACCTCCCCTTAAAACCGGAAGCTGAAATTCGGGGTTCAACGGTCAACAAGGTAAAACAATTTGTAAAACCATCTTTTTTATATCCAAATATACGGCCACCTTTATAACGAACATTTCGTTTCACCTATTCTATTTATTTATATAACATTCGAGCGCGGTGCTTTCGAGCCACTGCCGCTTCAGCTAATTACTTCGAGCGAATTGTTCATGGTCCTATCTCCCCGTAGAGGAACCACAGCACTATAAGCGATACAGTCCACAACAATAACATCAAAGCGCAATAATAAAACTGATTGGATACCGGAATTATTCTATTTTACTATTTTATATTGGATAAAACCACACTCAGCCAAACACACAGCCGAGATTAACACAGCCTGCCACAAACAACCAATCTGACACTCAACCAGCCACACAAAATCTGCTTATCACCACATCAAATCACTTATTTTTTTGGTGTCGCAATATTTCCATTATTTATACTAAAAGTGCCGCCAGCGAGTGTATTCGAAATATAAGTGCGATAAGTGAATAATAGTGAGTTTGTTTAGTTACCGCGTTTTAATTAATTGTACAAACTCAAACGTTTAAATACAAGAGGCAACATAACCTCACTTTCACACGGAATTCACTTTGCCTTTCGATCGCTAGTTTTGTTTTTGTTTTTCCACTTTTTCTTGGTGATAAACCGCACAGGATTTTAATCGAAGGCTAGTTTTTCATTTTTCTTGAGTAAGTTCACGGCGTTTTAGTAATTTTAAATTTTTTTCGTACATATTTTCACTTAATATTCACTTTATCGCTCGTTTTGATACACCGCGAACTTTGTTGGTGGTTTTGTTTACATTCGTTATTGCGGCAACACATATACACATATAAATATATAAACATATCCCCGATAGCGTGTGGGTGGCGAGTAATGAAATAACGTTGCATTCTAATTTCTGTGTCGAGTTTAAACAAATTATTCAGACGATACGGCCAAGTCTGTAATAAATAAATAAAATTTAGTAAGATTTTAAAAACTCTGCGTTCATTTATTGAAAAAATTATTGAATTGGGTTGTTTGATTTTCCTGGGGTACATACGGCCTTTACCCTTTTTTAAGAACTAGAAGGACCCGGCCGACGTTGTTCTGCCCAAATTTAGGAAAAAAATCGCACGGTAAATAAAAAAGTTTGGTATATTTCGGTCCCTGGTCCATTTCCCGGTAAAAAAAGTAATCCCAAATTTTAACAAAAGTAAAGAACTACCCTTGTACCAAATTTGAAGAAAATCGTACCATAAATAAAATAGTTTGGAATATTTCGGTCGCTGGTCCATTTCCCGGAAAAAAATTAGCCCCAAATTTTAACAAAAGTAAAGAATTACCTTTGTACCAAATTTGAAGAAAATCGTGCCATAAATAAAACAGTTTGGAATATTTCGGTCCCTGGACCACTTCCCGGAATAAAACTTTACATAAACACTATCCGGGTTCCTACTGAGCTATCCTGTAAATATGAACAAAATCGGCTTAGTAGTTCCGGAGTCTATAACATACAAAAATACGTACATACATCCTATTTTATATATATAGATTATATTGTACGATTGAGCATTTCTCGTACCTTAAGCTATTTTTCTAGTTCGGTTTGATTCTAATTTCTCAAAATCCAAAATATGGAAAGCTTCATTAGGTTGGCTAACACGATCAGTGAATTTGAAGCTGACTATAATGAAATAGAAGATTCAGCCAACACCAAGTTCACTTTTGGCCTTCAACAAGAGGACTTGAAGTCAATGTGGAGAAAAACGAGAACTGCCCAAGATGAGTTGTTAAATTTGAATAAGTTGGACTTCGTAGCAGTTAAATTAAAATACAAAAATTCATACGCCATATATTTTCGCTGCATGTCAGACATGGCTACACGCCAAACGACGTTAACAAAAGCCGATACCAAAACGGAAGAAAAGCCCGAATTTGAGCACAGTATCCGCCTGCCTTCTCGCGATACTAAAGTTTTTAAGGGCGATTACTTGTCATGGCCAACATTTCGTGACATGTTCACGGCCATTTATATCTTAAATAAACGCCTGGCACCTGTTGAGAAACTTTTCCACCTCAACAACAAGACACAAGGTGAGGCTAAGGATATAGTGAAAAACTGTCCGCTTACAAATGAGGGATTCGATACCACGTGGCAGGCCCTTGCGCGCGGGGGGGGGGGGGGGGGCGTTTTATGGCTCAGAATGGAGTCTTTTGGTTAGCAGGGATATGCCATCATATCACCAATTCTCTATCAAATACAGAAAAATGTGTGCAACCAAAAAAATTTTCTGGGGTATAGTTTTAGGCATCAGAGTATGCAGCTTCGGAAAAGTTAAAGAACATTAAAATTTATGATGTATGGGTCTTGGTAACTGTTTCAGCAAATATGTTTACCTTAGTTAAAAATGTATGCGAATGCAAATCTAAATTAAAACCCCTCCAAGGCTAATTCCTGCGCACGGCCCTGCCACGTGGAGAAACTTATGCGAGAGATACGAAAACAAACGTATACTTGTAAACTCGCAACTCCAGATTTTGTTCAATTTGAAAAAGGTAGAGAGTGAGTGTGGTAGCGCAATTAAAACATTGCAACGCGAAATAAATAATTGCCTTTCGTCCTTGCGAAATCATAAAATTGACACTTCCAACTGGGACGCAATTATTACTTACTTGTGTTCGACTAAATTACCGCAAAGTACGCTTGGTCTATGGGAACAAAGCATAGACCATAAAGTTGAAATATCCAAGTGGGAGGATATGGACAAATTCTTGTAAAACCGCTTCCAGACACTTGAAACGGTGTCTGGGTTCATAGGGGCTTCTTCGAAAGCGCAGAAACCGCAGAGTATGGGACCTGCCAACGAAACTCCTGCAAAAAGACATGGTGCATACCAAGCAAATGTCACAAAGTTATTGTGCACAAAGTGCAAGTCAAATTCCCACAGATTGCGAAATTGTCCCCGTTTTCTAAAATTAACGCCGGTGGAGCGAATTAATTTCGTTAAATCCACCAAGGGCTACTTAAACTGCCTATCCCAAGGACACACAGTGTCGAAGTGCGGCAGTTCGTACGACTGCAACAAATGCCACTCTCGACATCATACGCTCCTGCATGCGGAGTCTCTACAGACGCAGGCAACCAGCAGCCCGAATCAGTATAATGCTGATAATGCGGCCTCTACTTCTCAGCAGGCACAACAGAGACGGGAAGTTTCAAAATCAAGCTCGGATTCTAACCGAAATGTAAAATCCTGCCATGTACATTCAAGTGCAGGTGTGCTGCTAGGGACAGCTCGAGTCACCATTCATCAGAATGGTACAGACTTTTCAGCAAGAGCACTGATAGATTCTGGTTCAGAGGGCTCGTTTATGACAGAACGACTAAAGCGCAGAATCAATATACCAGCAAAAAGGATGCATGCCCAAGTTTCGGGTATCACTAATGCTGTGTCGGCTCAAGTCAAGGAGGCCTCCCACATTGAACTCCGTTCACCAGTGGCCCCTTGCTTTAGCCTAACAACTCCTGTGCTAATTCTAGCCAAACTAACTGGGAATCTGCCATCCTGCTATATCGACGCAACGACTATGCAGGCATTCCCAGACTTAGTCTTGGCAGATAAGAAATTCTACGTTAATGAAACCCGGCGGTTCGCCACCTCTCAGTTGAAAAGGTTGGCCACATCCCTTAATTGTGGCAAACATATACTTTGAAATTAATAAATAAATGACAAACGTCAAACTACAGGAATTATTTCCAAACCAACAGATGAAGAAGTAGATCTCATACTTGGCTGAGATATATATCCGCAAATAATACTGAGCGGACTAAAAAAGAATGTACTGAGTACACTTCTGGCTCAAGAAACGGTGTTCGGTTGGATACTAACCGGGCGTGTAGACGCACCCAATCCCACCAGAAATATAGTGTCGTTTTACAGCGAAATTGCTTTGAACAAACAGCTTACAGCATTCTGGGAGTTAGAAAATCTGCCCAGAACTAAAAGTCCATATATAGGGCAACTACGAGTAGTAGAGAAGATGGGAGATATGTCGTCTCACTTCCGTTCACACAGGAATACCCGGATGAAATAAACATAGGAGGATCTCTTAGGCGAGCGTGTTCGCAGTTCTTCCGGAATGAGACTCGTTTAGCAAAGAACCCGGTATTAGGTAAAGAACTTTTGAAGGTCATATGCAAAAAATTAAGGAAATGATACCAGCCGTTTCGGCTGATAACTATTTTTTGCCCCATCACGCCGTAGTTAAGGCGCAGCGTACCACCCCTAAGGTATGAGTCGTTTTTAACGCCTCAAGCCAAACAGCAAATTGTACAAGTCTAAACGACATTCTCCTGCCAGGCCCAGTACTGGAATCAGATCTTCCAGTACTTATACTTCGCTGGAGACTATATCGTTTTGTTTTCAATAGTGACATCGAAAAGAGGCAAATATGGATGAGCGATGATCACACAAAATTTCAACGAATTGTTTATCGAACATCGCCTCAAGAACCCATAAGCCTTTACGAGTTGAAAACAGTCACTTTCGGGGTCAATTGCGCGCCTTACTTAGCCATAAGAACCCTGCAACTGGCAGATGGCTGACTAAGGGAAGGCATGTACGTTGACGACGTACTAGCGGGGGGACATACATTCGCATCGGCCATTAATGCGAGAAATGAGATCCGCCAAGTCTTACACTCCGCTGGCTTCCCACTACGGAAATGGACTTCGAATTCTGAAGAAATTCTTAACGACATCGCTAAATCGGATCGGCTGACCGAGGACTTTCTGGCATTTGAAGATACCAGCACCGTTAAGGCATTGGGCATAAGATGGAATGCCCATTCCGACTTATTCTACTTTCAAGCAGGGTCATTGGAAGAAAGTGAAAACCTGACAAAAAGAGCGATTTTGTCCGCCATTGCCAAACTTTCGACCCTTAGGATGGCTCGCACCAATGGTTAGAGGGAACCGATTGGGACGAACCAGTTTCGTCGCATACATTGGAGCGGTGGAACAACTTCAGATCAATACCACGAAATCGACAAGATAAGGATACCACGATGGGTAAATTTTTCACCAGAAGATAAGGTCGAAATACATGGATTCTGTGATGCATCGGAAAAGGCATACGCTGCAGCTGTTTACATGCGCGTTAAAAGCAATGATGATATCTCCATATCTCTACTCCTGGCTAAAACCAGAGTAGCACCCGTGAAGACTATTTCACTTCCTCGTTTGGAACTTTGCTGAGCAGTCCTTTTGGCAGAAATGATGGAATCAATATTCCGAAATATCAAAGTTGGACAAGTCAAACAACATCTATTGACGGATTCCACCATCGTTTTGGCATGGATAAGGAAACCACCATGTTCGTGGTCAACTTATGTCGCACACAGGATTACAAAAATCATTGTCCTGGTCGGCAGCAAGGACTGGCTTCATGTGAATTCGGAATCGAATCCAGCAGACTCAGGAAGCAGAGGACTACCAGCATCGGATTTGGTCAACAATTCTTTGTGGTGGCAGGGACCTTCTTGGTTACAAGAAGACAACTCCCAATGGCCAGTACAAGAACACGAATACCATACTTCCTTGGAGGAAAAGAGAGCGCAGGCCTACGCAATATCAAAGCAACAAGAAATCGATATTCTTGACCGGTTTTCGGATCTACCGAGAGCTTTGAGGGTTCTATCATACGTTATAAGATTCTTTCGAAGAACTCATCCCCAGAAAAAAGCTTTATGTCAAGAAAAGTCATGCTTAATCTCATCCGGTGAGATTAAGACAACGCGTCAAATCTTGATAAAACTCTATCAGAAGCAATTGTATCAGGCGGATTATGTGAATTTGAAGAAGGGAAATTCTATCGACAAGAAAAGCGAGATATTGCCACTCAACCCATTCATCGACAATGATGATATTATTAGGGCCGGTGGACGTCTTGGAGCATCTCAAGACCTCGCTTATAACGAGCGCCACCCAATTATACTGTCATACAACTGTAGGTTGACGCGTTTGATTGTACAAATGGTACATAAAGTCTCCCTCCACGGGGAAAACCAACTAATACTCCGTCTCATTAGCACCCAATACTCGATTCCGAATGAAAAGAACATGATTAGGGCCACCATCGATAATTGTAAAGTCTGCACCATCTATCGAAAACGAGCGCAAACCCAACTTATGGGTACCCTACCTTGCGCACTACCTTCCTTCACCCGCACTTTTACTAATACCGGGGTCGACTTTGCCGGGCCTTTCGATATTAAAAGTTACCGCGGTAGAGGATGTCGACTATGAAAGGGCTACGTTTGGCTCTTTGTTTGCTTCACCACCAAAGCGATCCATCTGGAAGCGACCAGTGATCTTAGTACCCCATCCTTTCTAGCAGCCTTTTCGCGTTTTATCGCTAGAAGAGGATGTCCGAGAAACATATACTCCGACAACGGTACCAACTTTGTCGGAGCGTCAAGATATCTACGATCAGAATTGAAGACATTACCGAGATAAAGCTATTTCAACATATAGCCATCAAGCCATGACATGGCATTTTATTCCGGCCGGGGTTTCACATATGAGGGGACTCTGGGAGGCAGGAGTGAAAAGCTTCAAAAGCCACTTCAAGAAATTAGCCTCGCCTAACAAATTCACTCATGAGGAGTTGCATACGTCATTGTGCCGGATTGAGGCATGCCTCAATTCGCGACCGCTAAATCCAGCCTCCAATGAGCCCACGGACCTGGAACCTGTGACCCCTGGGCACTTCCTTACGGGAAGTCATCTTCTGGCTCCACCAGAACCAGAGGTGAATGAAAACCCCTGCCTCCATTATTAATAGGTGGCAGAAGCTCAAGGCTCTTCATCAAACCTTCTGCATGCGATGGAAAGTGGAATACTTGTCCGAACTTCAAAAACGAGTGAAGTGGAAGCATCCAAAACAAAACATTAAGGTGGGAGATCTTGTTGTCATCAAAGAAGACAACTTGACTCCGAATGAATGGAGGCTCGGTCGAGTTACTCACGTACACCCCGGCGAAGATAACCGAGTGCGTGTAGTGGACCTCGTCACCGAAAAGGGTCAGATCAGAAGACCGTTGGTCAAACTGATTCTGCTCCCTATGGGAGGAATGGATGGCGAGAGGCCCGCTACCCCATCGTAACTATCCACTCCACCTCCAACCAAGACCACTACCATCTCCCCTATCCCAAATTTCCACCCTTCGCTCGCTACCCTTAACGAGGACAACATAAAGCCTAACGCAGAATTTCGAACCATTCTGCCAAGAAAACCTAATTGCACTCCCAAACGAGGTCAGAGAAAGCCTAGCGCGGAAAGGCGAACCTTTCTGCCACTGAAAATTTATCCATCGGCCACGACAAGTTGGCAGCAGATGGACCCGCCCTCGTATACATACCCCAAAACACAAAATACATAAACATATATATATACCAGTGTCACTCGCCGTATAGGACACTTACATCGCCATACTGCACTTTTATCATACCTGAAAAATACGAAATATGAGTATTGTTTTACAAGGATTCATAATATAACCATTCTAACTGCAAATATCTTTAATTGCAAATATATCTTGACGGAAATATATCTTCCGCCCTTGGAATATGGTAACCTAGGCCCAAACACGTCGTTTGACACCTTTCCCGATATTGTCGGAAGGGTCTTAGCAGTTGGCAGTGGATGTATAGAGTTACTATCCAGGACCTAAATTTGGGCTCAGCGGTCAGTAGCATACCTGCCCAAAATGGTGAGGAAGTATAAAGTGATGTATCTGTGCATATTGACACCACTGATAAAGCGAGACCTTCGGTAATAGGCTGGTTTTTGGACGGACAATAGTCTGAATCTGTCGGTTGCATTGGTTGAGGAAGGTCTCGCTGAAGTGCATTTTAGGGCTGACAAACCGGAATATTATCGCCAGCTCAAAATGCAGAAGATGGTGCTAAGAAGAAGGTATGGGCGAATTATGTAAAACAGGTGGTTGAGGAAAACCGGGCGTTGTTGAAGAAGAGAGGAAGAAAAGACACCTGCCGAATGCAAAGTAAACTACGAAGACGTCATTGAAATCGAGATAACAGACGAGGTTTTACATGATTTTTAATCTTAACTACATATATTTGAACTATCTATTTGTAGTACACAAAAAGGTATGTCACAGTTTGGTACGCAATAAAGGACACGATTATGTTAGTCCAATGGTGAACTTATAATTTACAGTAAATACTGGTGCTCACAGATAAAACATCTGAACCCGCCACTGTAACATAATACTTTAACAACACAAGCCACAAGATACTGTGGAAATGCAACTGCCACTGCTATTGCTCCATCGTCATTATTATAGTGATATACCCATTACGTATTATTGAAGCGTTTCAACAAACATTACATCAAAGCCTACATGTCGAAACCACTTACAAAATTTCTGATGGTGCGCTTTCGCCTTGGCAAAACCAAGATCTCCTGATAGTGTTGGAGTATCTGAAATCCTTGAAATAGCATGTGTATATGTCAGAGGCGGCATTCGACTTTGCAAGAAAGAATTGGATATAAAAAAGTAGTATATTTTGGGCTCCAATAATAAATACCTATAGTGGATTGTACCCTGTATATGAATATTTAACTTATAAAACTACGTAATGCTGCATCTTCATATGTTGATCCAGTAAGTTGTGCCAATAATATCCATTATGTTCACCCTCGGCCCAGCCATATCTGCTTCATTGAAGAGTGATAATTTACATGATGGTTTCACGGCATCGAGGCACTCCAACACTTGATCTTTACGATCTGTTATGTAGCTGGTAGTTTGTTGGGTGAGGAGCAGTGTTGCCAGAATTTTTTCGAGCAATCCGGCTAGATCGAGAAAAAAAACGGCTAAAAACAGCTAAAAAAAATAATTTCGGCGAGAAAAATTACATTGTGGCCGAAAAAACGGCTAAAAATTTTGAATCAACTTTTCACACGTTTTATTCGATTTTTTTCATGAAAAAATATAATATAAATATTTTATAATATTCACCCCTATTCTGCATAACAATTACGTTCCCGCTCTACGCTCCGCTTGGATCGTAAATATGCATTCTGAGTTACGCTTGGATCGAAAGAAAAAGAGGAAGAGCTATAAGTTTTTCGAAGTCAGCTGTTTGCCTTGGAATGTGTGAAATTGAAACATAACAAAGCAATTTAAATTACACAAATTATTACTTTTGAAATAAAAGTAAAGCTTTATTATGATTTATAGACTTAATTGTATATGTTTGAGCATTATTGAATAAATTGAGTGAAATTTTATAGATCAATTGACTGATTGTAGCAGACAACGAAGGACCAATAAAAAGCAAGAGGACACTGTTGGTGGATGTTACCACATCGTCAGTAGGTAGCTGGTATTTTCCATAGAGCTAGTGCTAGAAGAGTGCGCTTTGCCGACCAGGTACACAGATGGTTGGCGTCGCATCGTGGGGCCACACCATACGCCGAGCAAACATTACACATGTCAGTGTTAAGTCTGACATCAGGTGGTACTTTTCGCTGGAGGAAGACATTGGCCGCCCCGGAACTGACAAAGAAGTTTACAGAGTATGAGTGGGTGCTGTGGAGTGGCCGCCGGTGCACGTTTGGATATAATGGCAAAGTCAAAGCCATTACCTTAGTTTTAATTTTGTTAGTAATATTGTTTGGTGTTTTGAATGCTAGTCCAATTTGTAGTTGTTTACAACCGGTGCCGATGCTAATGCGCGTCCAAAAATATTAGATCTCCGTAGGCGGATTCACATTCCTGGCATCGAAAAGCGTCTTTTGATATCCCTCCCTACATTTTTGGACAAATATTAGTACTCGCCACCAGTCGCAAACAATTACCCTGCAAACATATCAAAAAACATCATTAGAGCACAAAAACAAAATATAGCGAGCGTTTTACAACTTTTACATACGAGTTTTACTTAAATTTCAAGAATTTCAACAAAAAATCGCGGGAATTAATCGTAAATTGTTTGCAAAATAAAAAACAAGCATTTTGTGGTGGACCCAAGGGGTCAATGGTTTTAATTTTAAAAAGTATCTCTCTTATTGTAAAGGCCGGAGAGATTCGGCCGATCAAATAGGCTATCGGGGAGACAGCCGGAATAAATGTGAGAGATAATCTGTTGAGCGTGTGGTTCACTTCAAATCATGTCTGAATCTTTATTAACAAATCTTATTCTATTTATACACAAATTTGTCACAGAAAGTTATTTGCTAGACTCCTCCTCTTTCTCGGCTTCTATGTAGCTGAATTCAACTTCAGCTTGGCAATTACTTGCATTAGCCAATAGAAGCGCTTAGCGTCAGACCAAGCAGAGCTCCAGAATAAACGCTGCCTCAGCTAAAGTATTGACATACTTTAAGCAACGCTATTGGTCAAAGGTGTCGAATTCATTTTTCAAATGCGGCTATACAAACAGACATGCATGTAGGTCGTGGCTGTTGCACGCTATGTACATATGTTTGTATGAGTACACTACACCCTTACCGCAAAAGAGAAAAATTTATTTCGTTTGATAAAAATGAAATAAATTTTTGTGTGGAGCTATGCAAATACCTTTCATATGAATATACATACTTACATCTATGGGTATGGTTTGCTTAAGTGTAATTGGGTTACATACAATTTTCTAAAATATTTAATATAATTATTTACAGATGTCGGTGGACTTGTTTTATCTTATCTCTAAGTGTTTCCTTACATGTAATTTCATCTATATATATGTAATTTCTAACATATGTCGGCTTATTTGCCTTAGGTTATTTCTAAGTATTTCTTTAAAATATTATTGTGCAGTTTTTTGTGTTTGCCATTTATGTCTATTATGGAATTTACGCCGTTTCGTTTTACAATTCTATATGGGCCATGATATGGGCTTCGGCTTTTTTTCTTATTTTCTAGTCTTACATACACTAGGTCTCCTATTTCCAACTCAACCTTGTTTATTTTATTGTCACATTTTGACTTTCGTTTTTCTTTAACAGTTTTGATAATGTTCCTGGCATTGAGTATTGACCTTTGGAGTCTCAATTTCAACTCATTGGCATAGTCATCAATGTCGTAAATTTTTGTTTGTTTATTTATATTGTCGTTTGGTAGCGCGGGTAATTTACCGAAAACTAACTCATACGGTGAATACAATGTATCTACGTGTGGGGTTGTGTTGTAAGCGAAAGTGTAATATGGAACCCATTTATCCCATTCATAATCGTCTGCAAAGGAAAGTAAAAATTCGTTAAGTGTCCTATGGTTTTTCTCAAGTGAGCCCAAAGTTTCGTGGTGGTATGGTGTGGAAAATACTTGTTTCGTGTTAAGTATGTTGCACACATGTTTCATTAACTCATTTACAAATTCCGTACCCCTATCTGATTTCAATGTTTTTATGAAACCGTACTTGAGAATCAGTTGTTCAACCAGCGTGGTCGCAATTGTTTTTGCGTCTTTTGACTCAATGGGGTGTGCTATTACGAATTTTGATAGATCACATTGCATTGTCAATATGTATCTATAGCCGTTTGATATGCGAAGCGGACCGACCGTGTCAATCGCGATAGTGTCAAATGTAGATGCCGGGGTGTCTGTCACCACAAGAGGCTCTTTTGTGTGTCTAACAATTTTGTTTTGAGTGCATTTTTTGCAATTGTTTACAAATTCTTTTACCATTTGTCTCATATTTTTCCAAATGTATCTTTGTTTTAGTTTTAAAATTGTTTTTCGAATTCCTAAATGGCCTGCGATATTTGAGCAGTGAAATTCGTCTATCAGTTTGTATTTTGTTATCATGCTGTTTATTTCCCTTGGAGCTTTGTATATTAGTATTTGTATCGGCGCGCGTTTATTCATTTCTAACTCATTGTATTTCCTCTTGAATACATTTATATCAATATTTTTATATATATAATCTTTTTCACAAAGGGCTAGCTCCTTTATATGTGAATTCCTTAGCAAACTATGTAGTTTCGCCAACATTGAATCTAGATTCAAAGGGTCATCGCTACAAGTTACGTGCAGTTCATCATTCATTAATTCAATTGTGGTACCACTGTCTTTTTCAATATTAAATTTCAATTTCTTCATATTCTTTACGTCATTAAAGGATGTGCATTCCCAAATGTGAAGTTGCGCAGGCTTCTTATGAGATGTGCTTTCCTTAATGCGTCTACCGGTTTCCTTATTATCGTTTTCTTTTAAATTCTTTTCTTTCATTTCTTTTAAATTCGCGGCCTTGCTCCTTGTTACTACGTTAATTTTCTTATCTTCTTTTTCAATTTTACTAGTGGGAATCATTGATTTAAGTACGTCACTATCTAACTTAATTCGTGATAGTGCGTCAGCATTTGTGTTAATTTTACCTTGTTTGTATACAATTTCGAAATCATATTCTGATAGATCTATTCTAATTCTCGTCATTTTCGATGACGGATTTCTGTGTGAGAATAGTGATACTATGGGCCTATGGTCAGTTACAACAATAAATTTTCTACCATACAGGTATGTTCTAAAATAGTTTATTCCCCAATGAATTGCCAACAGTTCTTTTTCGATAATTGGCTTGTTGATATCATGTTTTTGTAGGGATTTGCTTGCATAGGAAATTGGTAAATCGTGCCCAATTTCTCCTTGCGATAGTATGGCTCCTAATGCAAAATCAGAAGCATCTGTTGTTAGTATAAAAGGTTTGTCAAAGTCTGGATACTGTAAAATGGGCGGGTTAATTAGTTTGTCTTTTAAGTTGTTGAATGCTTTTTCGCATTCTTCTGACCAAATAAAAGGTTTTCCTTTCTGTAATAGTGAGTTGAGGCATTTTACTATTTTTGCGAAATCTGGTATAAAACGCCTGTAGTAATTGCAGAAAGCTATGAATCGTCTTGTCTCGTCTGGATTTGTCGGTTTGGGATAGTTGCGTACTACCTCGCATTTGGCTGGGTCTGTTTTTATGCCTTTATCTGTTATTAAATGTCCTAAATAAATCACTTCTGATTTAAGAAATTGACATTTGCTTGCATTAAGTTTGAGGTTGTAATATTTTAACCTATCGAAAACTCTTATGAGGTTTCTGTTATGGTGCTTCAAGGAGCATCCGAAAACGATGATGTCGTCTACGTAGAGGAATGCTTCGGATTTTAAACCGCTTAGTGCAATCGTTAGCATTCTTTGGAAACTATTTGAGGATATTTTTAATCCGAATGGTAGACGTTTGAATTGGTAGTGACCATCTTGAGTCGAAAATGCTGTGGGTGGTCTCGAGTCGTTTTGCAAAGGTATTTGGTGAAAAGAGCTTGTCATGTCTAGAGTTGTGAAGTATTTGGCTCTGCCTAAGACATCTAATACGTCCTCAAGTCTTGTTAAAGGAAATTTGTCGTTTATTACTTTGTCATTCAGTTTTCTATAGTCCACTACCAGGCGCCATTTCTTCTCTTCAGTGTTACTCTTTTTGGGTACCAGAAGGAGTGGGGAGTTGTAGGGGCTGACTGATGGTTCGATGATGTCGCTGTCGACCAATTCTTGAACTTGTTTTTGAATTTCATCTTGCTGGGTTTGTAGGAGTCTGTAGTTTTTAATGTATACTGGTACGTTATCAGTTAAATTAAGTTTTTGTTTGTAGAAATTATTTATTGAAAGTTTTTCTCCTTCTAAATGGAAAATGGATTGGTATTTGTAAAATATATCTTTTAGCTCATTTTCTGTGTTTTTGTCTAGCTTTTCTAGTTTTAGTTCGTTTATTAATTTGTCAAAACGTTCGGTACTGTACGAGTTTTCTTCGTTTTTCTTACTTAAAATATCGTAATTGGATAGTCCCTCTGTCATGAATCTGAGTTCTTTTATATTGACTGCGTGACTGTTAGTGTTCATTATTTTTACGTGTACTGTTCCTTTTGCGGGTGCTATAGAATTTGCCAAAAATACTCCGTCTTGTATCTCTTGATTGCAAACTACGCTGTCCTCTTCTATCTTTAGGTTGATTGGAAGAATTATTTCAGTTCTTGGCGGTATCGTTACAGTCTTGTTTTTAGGTAATCTTGTGT
This sequence comes from Sphenella marginata, assembly GCA_951509765.1. NCBI lineage: Eukaryota > Metazoa > Arthropoda > Insecta > Diptera > Tephritidae > Sphenella > Sphenella marginata. The sequence continues at coordinate 53,107,926 of OX608081.1, read as the reverse complement.
GGATTGGTAAAATAATTTCTTTGTCTTTTAGATTTATTGCTATAGTGAATGTTTCATAATCGATTTTACATAGGTGTTTTATCAAGAAATCTCTACCAAGTATTCCATCTGTTGCTATTGGAAAATTCTCGTTTACTAATTGGAAATGTATACATGTTTTATTATTGTCTATTAAGAAATTTAGCTTAGACGTACCAATCGAGTAAATTTCTTCTTTTGTTATGCCCGTAAGTTTACATCTAGCTTCAGTATCGATGTCGAATTCATCGTGAAATGGGTTTTTACAAATTGAAATGTCTGCTCCTGTGTCAATCAGGAAGGACATCGGCTTGTTAAATTCAGAGTTATTTAGTGTTAGGTAATTTGTTAGATTTTCTGTGATGACAAAAATATTTCTGGACTTATTTTTATCTACATGTCCCTGTCCCCCGGAAGATTGCCATCGTAGGCTGATAATGGTTTCTATTTCCATTGTTTTGCTGCCTATACGTATTCTGGTAATTGTTGTTCCAGTTGTGTCTTTCATTTCTGAAGAACATTACATTTCGGCTGCTGTTTTGTGTTCCTTGCTCTAGCTCTAGAGCCAGGTTAACAGCGCTGTCAAAAGTTTTAGGTAGTGCTGCAAATACCGTCTGTTTTGAGCTTTCGTTTAGCCCATTTTTAAAGACCGTAAGACTGTATTGCTCATTTAGGTTGGCGATAAGTGCTTTCTGTTCAGGGGATGCACTCGCGCCTAGTTGCCCTATCTGTAGATTGTTTAGTTCCGATATTAGTTGTAAAATTTTATTTTTATAATTTAGGATACTCAAATTCCTTTGGTGGAGGTTAGATAATTGATTTAGAGTTTGGGGTATTGTAGTTGTACTTTTGTATTTATTTTTAAGGGATGTACTCAACTCTTGAAAGGTTTTTGGGATTGATATTGCGGTGATATTTGTCTTCACCGTCTGACTTAGCTTTACGTAAATTACAAAATCAACCAATGCCGGTTTTGCAGTGTTTTCCAAGTCATTGTAGATGATTTCAATAATTTTCAGAAATGCATCTAACTCTTTGTAATTTCCTGAAAAGTTAGGAATTGATTTCGAAGCTAATTGTAGATTAAATTGTGACATTGTGACTATATGAATATCTGGGCTGTGGTTAAAAATTTCTGCTGGAAGTTCGATATTTTGTTCAATTTTATGAGTGATTTCTATCTCATATTCGTATTTTGATGTAATTTTTAATATTTTGTCTCTTTTGTGCCAGAATATGTCCAATACAATTCCTTTGTGCTCTTTGGTGAGCTTTTCAAAATGTGCATTGGAAATGCTCCTTATGGCTTCTAATTCAGTAAAAAGGATTTCAATGTGTTTACGGAATGTTTCTTCTCTAACTCTTACTGCTTTATTCAGGCATTTATAAGATTTATTGAACTTCTCTTCTGAAATTTTTATCTTTTCCTCCACTTTCTGCCAGGTACTCATTGTTTAAACTTGGTCATTCTTAATGTTTTGGTTTATTGCCTTCTTCAATTGGCTCCTATATATTTATGGATTTTTAGAATTAAATTAAAAATCAAAACTGTTGTTATTATTATTAACAGTGTCTCTACAAGGCTGGTGGAACCATTTTGTCTGTTTTCTAGTACAACTTCATTGACCACATTGGCCTTGGGGTCACTTATTTTCGATTTCTGAGAGCCCATATCAAATTCTAGAAGTTTTACGTTATCTATTTAAAAAAAAAATTTTTTTTGTATTAATTTTATTTATACTATTTTTTATACCTCAACATCTTAATCTTCTTAATAATACATATTTTGTTATCTTTCCTATATTCTAAATTTAGTTGGTTATATAGAATGGCTTTTGCCTGTCTTTCCTTGAATTGCCTTCCACTTCGGCGCTTCTTCTTTTGCTTTTGTTGTTCTGTTTGTTCTTTCGGCCTTTTGTATTCGGCCTGCCTAGCTTTGTACTCTTCTATGGTCAACCTTTTCGGACCTTCATTTATTGGTGTGGGTACGTAGGTTGGATACGTTTCTGATAGCTCATTTGTTTGTTCGGGCACATAAGGCTCCGTGTATTTTATGAAAATTTCAGAAGTTCCACTGGTCGTTGGGCAGGATCGCCATGTGGTGGACCCAAGGGGTCAATGGTTTTAATTTTAAAAAGTATCTCTCTTATTGTAAAGGCCGGAGAGATTCGGCCGATCAAATAGGCTATCGGGGAGACAGCCGGAATAAATGTGAGAGATAATCTGTTGAGCGTGTGGTTCACTTCAAATCATGTCTGAATCTTTATTAACAAATCTTATTCTATTTATACACAAATTTGTCACAGAAAGTTATTTGCTAGACTCCTCCTCTTTCTCGGCTTCTATGTAGCTGAATTCAACTTCAGCTTGGCAATTACTTGCATTAGCCAATAGAAGCGCTTAGCGTCAGACCAAGCAGAGCTCCAGAATAAACGCTGGCTCAGCTAAAGTATTGACATACTTTAAGCAACGCTATTGGTCAAAGGTGTCGAATTCATTTTTCAAATGCGGCTATACAAACAGACATGCATGTAGGTCGTGGCTGTTGCACGCTATGTACATATGTTTGTATGAGTACACTACAATTTATACGCCAACAAAATTCCAACGTAGAAAAACGGAGCTTCGATCGAAGTGCAGAATTAGCAGAATTGGAAGTTTCGAAGTTGAACGTAGCGGAATTGAAACGCAGAATACCAAAGTTGCCAAGCGGAGAAATTTTCGATCCAAGTCGAAATGCAGAATAGGGGTGATTAAGTTATTTGTACTCTTTGTTTGTACCGCTAAAGCATGTTTTATTCGTTGTTTTGTCATTAAAACAAATGATATAAATATTTTACAATGTAAAGGAGTGTTTCTCATCTAGCCTTAAATATAAAAGTTCACTCTAAACAAAAATTTTGTTTAAAAAATTTAGATGAATTTTAAGGTTTACTTGAGAAAATGCCTCCAATTTCATAACAATAAAAAAAGTTTCTTATACAGATGCTTTGCATCCTAATATACAGAGCTATAATAGTTCAACAATTCAAATCTGTATTTTTTAAAATAGCCTCAATATAAAGCTTACATTTACATATATTTGTTACATTTACATATATTTGTTATATCTATTACATAGATGTGCTTATATAAAAGATACAACGAGCAAAATTTTAAGCAGAGCTTACTGTTTTAAAAATAATGTGACTTAATGAAAAGTCGCAATAAAATAACGCATCAGGTAACGAATATATTTTAAATAACATATACTTTCATGGCATAAAATGAAAAAAAAAAATTTATAAATTTGTGGGAAATGTACATATATACATACATTTTACAATATTTCTATATCTTGCTCTGAACTATCATAAATGCTAGAGTTATTCATAAGCGTAACGAGATCTTTAGTTATTATGAAGTCATGACAGCACTTATTTTCCCTTTTGAGTCCATATCTTACATACAAAATTGAATTTAGCATTTTTTCAGTAATTCTATTACGCTGCTTTGTTTTTTCATGGTGGCAATACTAAAAAGGCAATACTAAAAATTCAAACACAAATATAGCAAGAGCAGCAAAAGGATTTTCCCCTAAAGCATTTTTATACTCCCGAACTTGTGTCCAAAATTCTACAGTGGAACCCACGACTTCCCATTCCTTCAAATGTAATTGTTTGTTACATTGGCAAAAAAACTAAAAACGGCTAAAACGGCTAAAAAAATATAAAAAAAACGGCTAAAAAACGGCTAGCGGCTAGATTCAAATTTTTGGAAAAAAAAACGGCTAGATCTAGCCGGAAAACGGCTAAAATGGCAACACTGGTGAGGAGTGGTGGCAAGCAGGTATGCTTGCATCCCAGGCTAGCTTGTCAGCGTGGGGGGGGGGTACTTTCCACCACCCTCACCTACAGCCACATGAACAAAAAGGGGTTCATACCTGCATGAATAAAAGTTAAAGGTAAGAGTAGTAAAAGGGCATAGGTGAGAAAAGTCAAAAGGGAGGAAAATCCGCAAAAAGGAGAAAATAATGAAAATAAAGGGGAGGCCTGTCCTGTCAGGTGGAGTCTCCCCCCCGCTTCCGTGCAACTTGCACGAAACCATGGGCACTGTGCTGACTCCTAATTACTTACAGTGCCCCCAAACCTGACTCAAGTCAACCAGTCTGTCACTTAGTCATTTTCCTTAATACTCACCTTGACATATCCGTGCGCACGCAAGCGCAGCCCCCACACCAAAATTAAGTAATTAGCCCTGCATATTAGCAAACATGGAACCTTATTTCAGTTATACATTATAATTTATTAAATAAAACAAGCTCCTGTTGAAATCCTAATTCTATATATATCAATCTATCTTAGCGTAAATCTCCAAATTCATTTAAATTAAAATTTCTTTATATCTCGATATCTATCTTATAACCTAACAAACAAAGGTAATAATAAAAGAAAGAACAAAAAAATGCGAATCAAAAAAACAAAGTAGAAAGAAAACTTATTCACTAATTTTCTCAACCTTAAGCTAAATTTGATTAATCTAACCACCTTATATATATAGTTCAAAAAGGAGGAAAAAAAAAAGATAATAAAAAATTTATATATTAACTTAACTTCCTAATGTATATAATTCAAACCACAATATAACAAAAAAAAGATATGATAAAAAAAAACAAAATAAAAAAAAGTGATAAAAAGTTAAATTCTAAGACTCCCTAATGTAGCGGTCATTGATCTTTTGATCAGCTGATCGCTGTCCCACTGACCCAGATTTCGGTTTCAAGATCAAGTGTAGATATGTATGAAAATAAAAATGTAAAACCGAGAAAAAAATGTAAAGAAAAAAAGGGAATTGAGAAGGTTGTGTTTTTGTGTGCGTGAGATTGTGTGTCTAGGATAGTTATGTATGTACGTATATTCTTTCGTTTTATTTTTTTGTCGCTAATGTCGGTGGGATGGCGCTCAATATGCGTACATACACACCGACATATATACGTATCATTACTTACTCACCAAGTCTCACTGCTCCAATGGCGCCACTGCAGAGTACCTGGGCTGAAAAAAAAAAGAGTAAACTGCATACATATATATTAACTCCTAGCACTTGGTAATGCGCACAATGACCACTCGCTCCCACTCAACCAGATCGATCGCTTATGATCTTGACTTTATCTAATTACAAATTTTAGTTCCCTATGCTGCGTGGATGGATGCGCATAGCATGCTAAGCCCTCCCGTACTTAAACTTAGAATACCCTAGGCAGAACCGAACGTTCGGGTATCCGGGTGGCGGATTCGAGTCCGGATGGGGTTGAGGTTAGCGGTCGGAAGTGTACAAATAATTTAAAAGGTAAAAAAAATTCAATTAAAATCATATGCAAAAGGCTGGGAGTAAAAAAGGTTGGAAGAACATGGCTGGTGTCGTGATTGTGTGGGTGGCAGTGTACTAAATTATACAAAAAAACGAAAAAGAGATATGAAAGCAGGAAACTGAAATGGCAAAAATTTTGTGGAGAGTTCAGAAGCGAAAACGAAATGACCAAATGAAATGAAAAGAACTAACGTAGAAATAAACGAAAAGTTGGATAATTAAAAAAAAAATCGGGATACTAAATTTAAGCAATGAAAGTAAAAAAATAAAAATTTAGTTAAACAAAAACTCAAAAAAGTTGAAGTAAAAAAATTCACTAAGAAAGGTTCCAAATACAATTGCTTAAAAAGAAAGATAACTCCTAAAGAAGAAAATGACGTCAAATGAATGATGGCAAAGAAAGATTAAACATAAGTAAATCAAAAGCGGTCTGCAAAAGGAAAACTAAAAAAAGGAAAAAATCATAAAAATCTAAGCAGCGAACAAAAAAAATTCAAAAACTTAGAATTTTAGCACCGATTTTCACGAAACCCAAAATGCCCCTAATGTCTAATGCCCTTTATATAGATAACTACGTTTTGTAATACTCTATATAACCCCCTGACTTATGGCTAAAAATGTAAGAAATAATAATTCAAGCAAAAAAAAAACTTAGAATAACAATATAAAAATATATATATGGAAATTCAAATGATAATTTATATAACTTAGGTATACGACTGCTCCTTGGGTTTTGATCCTGACATGTAACATATAATGTATCTGGTGGATGTTGTGTTGTGGTGTTATGGTGTTATGGTGGTTATGTTGGTGATGTTGGTGATGTTGGTTTTTGACGCTTTTGTTGTTGCAGCTTTTGCTGGCACCCTTGCCGCCCAATGTTTTTTTTCCAACTCTTTCATGTGGTTGTTGCAGTGGTGTTACGTGTTGTGCAAGTTATCAGTGTCTCTGTGTTGTTTTTGTGGTGAATGTATGGTACTCCCGGTGACAATGCAACCGGGATTTTCCTGGGGTTTGGGTGTACAAAAAGGTTGCTGCTCGGGCCCGTTCCTGGCCGTGTAGAACTTCAATTTAATATAACGTTGCTTGCCGCAAACCGTTTACTTTTTGGCGGTCTCTAGGCTTACTCGATTTAAAAATTCGCGCACTTCACTTTACAAACTTGTAAGTATACTTTGACACACTTATGGGCACAGTTTTAACGTAACTTTTCCCCGTTGACTACTTCGGCACCCTTTTATACCTTCCGCCGTGGTAAGAAAAGCTACCTTTTTGGGAAAGTTTCTATACGTGTATATAATCGGGCACGCCGAATATGTGGAAAACATCTCTTTCCAAAAACTTAATGACAGCAGCTGAAGTTGCCTTTCTCATGGGTTCTAAGAATACAAATTTTGAAAAATGGTCTAAACACACAATAGCCCAAGAGGCAGCGGCTTTTTTTTCAGCCAATTTTATAAAGGCTGAGTTTAAAACTATGTGTTGTAGTCACGTTCCCAATAACGAAACCGACCGTCAGTCACAATACCATCGGTGGGTGCGGGGGTGGGAGGCTGCGGAAGTCGTGAAAAAAAGAACTTTCTGAACCAATTTTATAAAGGCTGAGCTTTTGTATATATAAAATATATGTTATTAAGAAACTAAAACCAACCGTCAGTCATTCCGCGGGCGGTGGATTATGCGTCAGTCAGGCACCTGAACTTGACAAAAACGTATGAGCGCACTCATGTAATTATACGATGCGTTGGATTTTCTATTCAACAGACAATCAGTTGATGATTTTTATCACACTTTTTTTTGTGCAGTGTTTGCATTGCTTAAATTCACTTTACATATTCGATGATATATTATCTCTTCGTTTCTTCCGCTCAATTCCGCGATTCTATTGATAAGTTGCTCATCACCTGCTTCATTAGCAATTGAAATAAAACTTTGTATGCTATCTTTGTCTTTTTTGACATAAAATGCAGATATAACTACTCGATTCTTCAGCAGAATCCGAGTCCTTTTCCTGTGATGGCTCACACACCTCTGTTTGTTCTTCAGGTGTACTTGTTGTAGCATTTATATCACTTTCATGTTCGCCTGTTGCTTGCCTACATCCGCTTGGTCCCGCCTCATTTATTTCACTTGCAGGTCCGCCTGCTGCTTGTGGAAGTGCTTCCGTACATCCGCTTAGTCCAGCCGGTGGCGCGAACTAAAGTCAACGGAATTAACGTCAGTGTCGTTAATTCGCACCCCAAAAGCGAATTAATGTCAGTGACATTAAGACGCATGCCAAAAGCGAACTAAGGTCAATATTTTTAGCGAACTAACGTCATTGACATTAATTCGCATTAAGAAAGCGAACTAAAGTCAGTACATTTTTTTATATTCCAAATTTTCATTTTTCATTATCACCTTCGACTTATGATCATTATGTCATGAATCTGGGATTGACTTAGGTCAGATCCCCAATTCGGGGTGTGATCCATGGTATTTATGTGCAGAACTCCTTTCCGCATTGGCGGAAAAAAAAATAACCCTGGGCTACGCCATTCCAACTCCGGGTGTGTGCCATAGCCGTGGCTACCGCCACGGTGATGTCCTTCCGCGTGCCACTCTTTTCTCACAGGGTAATGTGATTACAACAACCACATGAAAATGACAGAAAATTCTGAACTTTAACTGCAAATATCTCGGAAACTACTAAAAATATTGGTTCAGCGGACCAAAGCGCGTCTCCTGATACATATCTCAACATTTTTGGTTGTGTATTAGCGCTCGGTACCCCACGTAAACGATTACCCACGTCCAGATTTAGAATCTGAAATGAGATTTCTTTCAACCGTTCAAAAGTTATTTGCAGTTAAAGTTAAAAATGTTCTGTCATTTTCATGTGGTTGTTGTAATGGCACATTAGGCTGAGCCAAAAAAGTGAAAAAGTGGGAAACGTGGCACGCGGAAGGACATCACCGTGGCGGTAGCCACGGCTATGGCACACACCCGGAGTTGGAATGGCGTAGCCCAGGGTTATTTTTTGAAGCGCGGCCGAAGGCCACCAAAGTGGAAAGGAGTTCTGCACATAAATACCATGGATCACGCCCCGAATTGGGGATCTGACCTAATTCTAATTTTCGCCTGCGGCGCTACTTCGTCGAATCTCAAACCCAAATGCCTCAATGACATTAATTCGCATGTCCAAAGCGAACTAAAGTCAAAATATTATACGAATTAACGGCACTGACTTTAATTCGTTTTGGGTCATGCGTCTTAATGTCACTGACATTAATTCGCTTTTTGGGTGCGAATTAACGTCACTGACGTTAATTCCACTGACGTTAGTTCGCGCCACCGTCCAGCCTCTTCAGTTATACTGAAATAAGTAATAATAATATCACAAAATAAATAAATGTGATAACATGAATAAATAAATAATATACATAATTATACAAGCTAGAAAGGTTATAAAGTTATACTTACTCAGCTATCTTCGGAAGGGATGTAGATTCCATAAGTTTCCAATACCTCTTTGATAGGGCAGTAAATACGCGACAACATTTGGTATGATACTGTTCAATGTTATTCTGTTCAGGCGGCATTTTTATATCTCTCATTGTAAGATTGTAGTCTTGGCGAATTTTTAAAGTATTTTTACATTTCTGAAATGTATCAGCAGTAAACATGTTCAAATTTAGCTTTTTTACTTTGCAAAAAACACAAATTGTTTTCACTGGCGCCATGATATTTTTAAAATATTGCTTACGTTCACTATGTAACGATATCGCTTTTTAACTGACTATGGTAAACGAGAAAACTCTTTTATATATCGCCGTTCTTCTGTAAATTTTGCGACAGGTCAATTTTGTGTTTTTCAATATATTCAATATTTCACTATTCACGCTTATCAATCAACCTAAATGCTTGGAGTTACATGTGTGCAAACAATGTGTGGCGCTTGCATAAAGTGATAATTTCTACTTAACTACTTAAAGGGCGTGCATTCCTTGTAGTTTCTATAGCGGTTACTGTATGACCGCCAACGCATACCTACACATTGACACACAGGCACTCGCTAAACAAGGACACGCTTTCGCAAAAATCGCGATGGTATAAAACTTGAAGTGGGCAGTAGGTACTTCCTTTTTCCCATGAAAAGAATCATTGGGATTTTCCAGCGATTAAAGAGACGCGATCTATGTGACCTTGGGTATAAAGATAATAACCATGCCGTTACGCCCATGTTTTGATGTGCACTAAAGCATTGCAAAATAAAAGACGTGCTAATGTACATATGTGACAATTTAGAACAAATCGAACCATTAAAAACATTTCCACTGGTCCACTGTTCATAAAACGAGAATACTAAATATTAACAAAAGCAAAGGGCTACCAATGTACCAAATTTCAAGCAAATCGCATACAACATTTTATACATATACATATGTATGTATGTACATATGTACCTAATTTGGCTTAAACATAAGAAGGTCATTTGAAACCTGTAATATAGTTTGAACTAATACAGATATGATAACAACCATCAACTGAGTTCTATTGGAGAAAAGTCTTCAATTACATGAGAGCGCTCATACGTTTTTGTCAAGTTCAGGTGCCTGACTGACGCATAATCCACCGCCCGCGGAATGACTGACGGTTGGTTTTAGTTTCTTAATAACATATATTTTATGTATACAAAAGTTCAGCCTTTATAAAATTGGTTCAGAAAGTGCTTTTTTTCACGACTTCCGCAGCCTCCCACCCCCGCACCCACCGCTACCAGACTGACCGACGGTCGGTTTCGTTATTGGGAACGTGACTACAACACATAGTTTTAAACTCAGCCTTTATAAAATTGGTTGAAAAAAAAGCCGCTGCCTCTTGGGCTACAAAGACATACACATTACCATCACTACTACGAGGATAGGGACCCATAAAATCAATAAACAGACGTTGAAAAGGTCGTTCGGTGAGTTTTTGCTTTCCCATTAATGGTTGTCGAAATACATTTTGTGTTTTATTTATTTTGCAGGTTTCACAATCTTTTACATGTGCGCATACATCGGTCACCATGCCTGGCCAATAATACTTTTGACGTAGTCGGGATAGGGTTTTATGTATTCCTCCATGGCCAGCAGAAGGTGAGCCTTGAGACATTTCCACTAGCCCCGGTCGCAATTCCGACGGAACCCAAAGCTTGTAGGTCTGGTCCGCTAGAAGATCGTCCCCCCTGTCGAATTGCGTCCGTTTGTACACGAAACCGTCCGATAGACATAGGTCGGGGAGCTTTTCTTGGTTTTCGGTCACCGTTTTTCGAAGTTCTTTGTACTCCTCCGACTCAAAATACGGTGACTCGAGGCATATGTCTATCGCCCGGTCGTTTGTCATTATTTCGTCCATGTGCATCCTTGAAAGTGTGTCGGGAACCACGTTGTGCGCACCTTTTCTGTGTTCAATATTGAAATCGTATGCTTGGAGTTTTAGGCTCCATCTTGCTAGCCGTCCTGACAAATCCTTTTGATTCATCAGCCATTTAAGGCTGGCATGATCGGTTATGATGGTGAACGGGGTTCCCTCCACATATGGGCGAAAACGCTTTACGCTAACTATCGCTGCATAACATTCAAGTTCGGTGATGCTGTAGTTTTTCTGTGCTTTGTTTAGTTTTTCCGACACGTAGGCAATGGGTCTTTCGTTCTGGTCATCGTCTAATTGAAACAAAACCCCGCCCACTCCGTCAGTCGATGCGTCGCATTGAATATAAAAACATCATCAAGCTCTGTTTGAGCTTCTCAAACGATTGCATGGCCTCGTCCGTCATCGTAAACTTCTTTATCGTGTCTTTCTTGAGGCAGTCGTGCAGCGGGGCTGCAATAGTCGCATAGTCCTGGATGAAACGTCGGTACCAGCCCGACATGCCCAGGAACCGTCGAAGTTGCTTCGGGGTTTTAGGCGCAGGAAAGTCCCACACGGCTGCCACCTTATTGGCATCTGTCCTAATACAACCCTCCCCGACTACATACCCAAGATATCGCACCTCTTTGTAGCAAAACTTACTTTTTTCGACATTGATTGTCAACTTAGCCTCTCTAAGACACCGAGCGACCTTTTCCAATAAACACATATGGGACTGAAAATCTATCGCACAAACTAGCAAATCATCAAGATAGACAAAGACACACTCACGTAAAGCGGCCGGAATGACCTTGTCCATAAGACGACACATTCGTTGTGCTGCATTGCACAACCCGAAAGGCATGACAGTGAATTGGTATAGGGGTCGGCCCGGGACAGTGAAGGCTGTCTTCTCACGTGATTTTGACTCGAGGGGAATCTGCCAGAAAGCGTCTTTTAGGTCAATCGCGGAGATGTATCTAGTGTTTTGTAGGCGGCTCAAGATTCCATCAATGTGGGGTAAGGGGTACGCATCCTTGATTGTACGTTCGTTGTCTTTACGCGCGTCTAAACATAGCCTGTTTTTAGTGCCCTTGATCACCAGTGACACTGGTGAGTTCCAGCTACTGTTGGACTCCTCTATCACTCCCATACTCAGCATACGGTCCAGCTCTGCATATATCAATTTTTGAATTGCCGGTGAAATTGGGTAATGACGTTGCTTGACTGGCAGATTCTCATCAAGAACCTCGATGACATGCTCTTCCTTGTCCGTTCGACCTAACCCTAATACCGCGAAAGATGGGAATTGGGCTTTTACACGCTCCAACGTGTTACTCTCTTCCGTCGTTAAGACATGTTGAACGGCGTCGAAAGACAGGTCACCTTCAGCGGGAACGAGTTCCGCCACACTGGCAACATTATTACGCACATTCACACCCTTACTCACAACACTCATTCCAAACGCCTGCCAGAAATCGACACCTAAATAGACTTCTTGTTGTAAATCTGGGACTATTAAAAATTCCAAATCTTTAGTGACATTATCCCACAAAACAGGTAGCTTTATTACCCCCACCACGGCGGTTTCATCCCCATTCGCCGTCCGGATATTTTGACCCTTGATTGGCATAATCAAGGCCTCTCTACCGCGCAGGAGTGCCGCTGAGCCTTTTCCTAAGCAGCAGGCACTCGCCCCTGAGTCCAGGAGAGCCAGCACCTCATGACCTCCTATCTGTGTTTTTGCGAAAAATCGATTGTCACCTTTGACCGTGACTATTGTTGCAACTATCTTGCTACGTAATCGTCTAAAATACTTCTTCTTCTCTCTCATTTTCTTAATTTTTTCAAAATTTTTCTTATTCTTCTTCTTTAAATCCATACTTTCGCAAAATATTCGCCGCCTCGCTTCATCGTATTCTAGTTTACGTTGGTGTAAGCTTTTTAGTTCCCTTTTCTCCTTATTTTCTATTGGCTTCACAACCTTAGCCTCATCTTCAACTCTTTTCAAAATTTTTAGTTCTGTGTGGCCGGGTTGTGAGCTTCCTGGCTGGAGCCCCCGGTTATCTCCGCCAGTTTGGGGTTTCCCTTATTGGGTTTGAAGACACAAAAGGACGAATTACTCGCACAGGCAAAACAAAACATAGCATGAAACGGGGACGAACATTTATTTGGCTTTTGTGCTTCTGCCGGGTTTTTCTCAAAGAAATCCACCGGCATGCCACACGAAAAGCACAACATCAAATGGACTAACAGATGGGGTTGGAACACTAGGATTTCCGGTAGTTTGGTGTTGGACTTGGGATTGGGATTGGGGTCTCCTATTAAATGCTTCTATTTTCACAGCATTTTCAAAACCTATTTCATTTACGGCCCTACTCCTACTCTTATTTTCCTTCATAAGTTTTTCGGCTCTCCTGCACTCAGGCTTGAGATCCGCCAGAGAGTCCATTTTTAGGGCGAAAGTCAAGCTGGCCAGGTACGGTTTGAGATTTCCCCTGATTATACCAACCAGCTCCTTCTCAGGGATTCGCGTCCGCAAGCGGAATGTCATATCATGGATCTCCCCGTAGAAGTCGTCGAAAGTTTCTCCGGGTTGCTGCTTCCGTTCCATTATTTCACGGATTATTTCATAGTCGGACTCGGCGGTCTTGAAGTGGCTCAGCAGCTCGGCTTTCAATTCGGGGTACCCAAAATTGGGATCGCCGGCATGATCCTCGAGAATCTGCCAATACCACTTCAAGGCACCGCCGGAAACCAGACAATGAAAGTCCGTGAAAAGCTGGAAGTGGGTGATGTTGTGTTGTTCTCGCATTCTTTCAACCCGGAAGATGAAACTTTCGACGCTCATCCCTTTATTTGTTCCGTCAAATTTTATATGCCACTTCTCCAAGTCTAACTTCTTCCACCTTGGAGTGGCAGTCGGGTCTCTTAGTTTTGTTGATATAAATGAAATACGTTAGGAATAAAAATTCAAACTTCTGAAAAAATGTAATCAAGATTATAAGTATTGGTGTGTGTGGTGCTGGCTTGGCGAAGATTCTGTGAAGGTGATAGGTCCGTCTCTATTCATCGTCGTGTCCATTTTCAGTCCTCGTACTGTCCTTTAGGTGTGGCACTACACGCCCGGTGACGAATCACGAAGTGTGGATGCCACACCTCCCTACTCTCATCGTGGCGACTTGTTGCAAACCTCACTTACCGATAATGCTGGATCATCGGTAAGGTAGCTTGAACAGGTCGTCACGATCTCCTACCTAGCGTCCGTCTCTAGCTGTGTGCCATACCAAGTACCACCTACTCGGGTTAAAACCCAAGGAGGGAACCCTGGTATGGTCACTCAGCTTCCTCCTACTCTATTTGTCATGATGCCACAAGCTGTCAGGACAAATCCCAATAGCGATGCCATCACGACGGTCCCTGTACTAGTCAAAGAAGGAAATTAGAGCAATTCGACATAGGTAAGGAAGATGATAGAAAGCAAAAAAAAACAAAAAAATGAAAGAAGTTAATGATTTAATTACTGAAAGAAATAAAAATAGAAACTATGGTAAAAATGAAAAATAAACTAAGTGGGCTATTAGCGTTGGGCGCCATTGTTATGTAGCTGGTAGTTTGTTGGGTGAGGAGTGGTGTCAAGCAGGTATGCTTGCATCCCAGGCTAGCTCGTCAGCGTGGGGGGGGGGGTACTTTCCACCACCCTCACCTACAGCCACATGAACAAAAAGGGGTTCATACCTGCATGAATAAAAGTTAAAGGTAAGAGTAGTAAAAGGGCATAGGTGAGAAAAGTCAAAAGGGAGGAAAATCCGCAAAAAGGAGAAAATAATGAAAATAAAGGGGAGGCCTGTCCTGTCAGGTGGAGTCTCCCCCCCCGCTTCCGTGCAACTTGCACGAAACCATGGGCACTGTGCTGACTCCTAATTACTTACAGTGCCCCCAAACCTGACTCAGGTCAACCTGTCTGTCACTTAGTCATTTTCCTTAATACTCACCTTGACATATCCGTGCGCACGCAAGCGCAGCCCCCACACCAAAATTAAGTAATTAGCCCTGCATATTAGCAAACATGGAACCTTATTTCAGTTATACATTATAATTTATTAAATAAAACAAGCTCCTGTTGAAATCCTAATTCTATATATATCAATCTATCTTAGCGTAAATCTCCAAATTCATTTAAATTAAAATTTCTTTATATCTCGATATCTATCTTATAACCTCACAAACAAAGGTAATAATAAAAGAAAGAACAAAAAAATGCGAATCAAAAAAACAAAGTAGAAAGAAAACTTATTCACTAATTTTCTCAACCTTAAGCTAAATTTGATTAATCTAACCACCTTATATATATAGTTCAAAAAGGAGGAAAAAAAAAAGATTATAAAAAATTTATATATTAACTTAACTTCCTAATGTATATAATTCAAACCACAATATAACAAAAAAAAGATATGATAAAAAAAACAAAATAAAAAAAAGTGATAAAAAGTTAAATTCTAAGACTCCCTAATGTAGCGGTCATTGATCTTTTGATCAGCTGATCGCTGTCCCACTGACCCAGATTTCGATTTCAAGATCAAGTGTAGATATGTATGAAAATAAAAATGTAAAACCGAGAAAAAAATGTAAAGAAAAAAAGGGAATTGAGAAGGTTGTGTTTTTGTGTGCGTGAGATTGTGTGTCTAGGATAGTTATGTATGTACGTATATTCTTTCGTTTTATTTTTTTGTCGCTAATCCCTCTGGCTACCTTGGGAGTAGGGTGGGATGGCGCTCAATATGCGTACATACACACCGACATATATACGTATCATTACTTACTCACCAAGTCTCACTGCTCCAATGGCGCCACTGCAGAGTACCTGGGCTGAAAAAAAAAGAGTAAACTGCATACATATATATTAACTCCTAGCACTTGGTAATGCGCACAATGACCACTCGCTCCCACTCAACCAGATCGATCGCTTATGATCTTGACTTTATTTAATTACAAATTTTAGTTCCCTATGCTGCGTGGATGGATGCGCATAGTATGCTAAGCCCTCCCGTACTTAAACTTAGAATACCCTAGGCAGAACCGAACGTTCGGGTATCCGGGTGGCGGATTCGAGTCCGGATGGGGTTGAGGTTAGCGGTCGGAAGTGTACAAATAATTTAAAAGGTAAAAAAAATTCAATTAAAATCACATGCAAAAGGCTGGGAGTAAAAAAGGTTGGAAGTACATGGCTGGTGTCGTGATTGTGTGGGTGGCAGTGTACTAAATTATACAAAAAAACGAAAAAGAGATATGAAAGCAGGAAACTGAAATGGCAAAAATTTTGTGGAGAGTTCAGAAGCGAAGACGAAATGACCAAATGAAATGAAAAGAACTAACGTAGAAATAAACGAAAAGTTGGATAATTAAAAAAAAAATCGGGATATTAAATTTAAGCAATGAAAGTAAAAAAATAAAAATTTGGTTAGTTAAACAAAAACTCAAAAAAGTTGAAGTAAAAAAAATTCACTAAGAAAGGTTCCAAATACAATTGCTTAAAAAGAAAGATAACTCCTAAAGAAGAAAATGACGTAAAATGAATGATGGCAAAGAAAGATTAAACATAAGTAAATCAAAAGCGGTCTGCAAAAGGAAAACTAAAAAAAGGAAAAAATCATAAAAATCTAAGCAGCGAACAAAAAAAATTCAAAAACTTAGAATTTTAACACCGATTTTCACGAAACCCAAAATGCCCCTAATGTCTAATGCCCTTTATATAGATAACTACGTTTTGTAATACTCTATATAACCCCCTGACTTATGGCTAAAAATGTAAGAAATAATAATTCAAGCAAAAAAAAAACTTAGAATAACAATATAAAAATATATATATGGAAATTCAAATGATAATTTATATAACTTAGGTATACGACTGCTCCTTGGGTTTTGATCCTGACATGTAACATATAATGTATCTGGTGGATGTTGTGTTGTGGTGTTATGGTGTTATGGTGGTTATGTTGGTGATGTTGGTGATGTTGGTTTTTGCCGCTTGCTTGGTTGTTGTTGTTGCAGCTTTTGCTGGCACCCTTGCCGCCCAATGTTTTTTTTCCAACTCTTTCATGTGGTTGTTGCAGTGGTGTTACGTGTTGTGCAAGTTATCAGTGTCTCTGTGTTGTTTTTGTGGTGAATGTATGGATAGCTAGTGTTCAGTGTCTTTTTGTTGATTTTGTGGTGCATGTATCAGATGTGTAGCTTTGTACCATTAAATGTTTTAGGCACATTCCTAGGCGCTTTGCCGCGAAAAATCCGGTACCCTGGGGGTACTCCCGGTGACAATGCAACCGTGATTTTCCTGGGGTTTGGGTGTACAAAAAGGTTGCTGCTCGGGCCCGTTCCTGGCCGTGTAGAACTTCAATTTAATATAACGTTGCTTGCCGCGAACCGTTTACTTTTTGGCGGTCTCTAGGCTTACTCGATTTAAAAATTCGCGCACTTCACTTTACAAACTTGTAAGTATACTTTGACACACTTATGGGCACAGTTTTAACGTAACTTTTCCCCGTTGACTACTTCGGCACCCTTTTATACCTTCCGCCGTGGTAAGAAAAGCTACCTTTTTGGGAAAGTTTCTATACGTGTATATAATCTGGGCATTCGTTTTTCCCGCAATCTCAAATACACACTCATACATTCACACAGCAATCCTATATCTTCTTTTCTTTCTTTCTTTCTAACATAGATAGAATGTTGCTAGGCGTTCAGCAACATTGCCTCTGTTACTGCCTCTGTTGTTAACAGCAAACATCAATGCTATCTACAGTAGCAGTAACATAAGCACTGTTGATGAAGCCCTACTGCACAATATCTATGCCAGATACTTAGTTAACATTGAGATATGTTGCCAGCGTTGTGAAAGGCTGTCGTTACAGATCGGAAAATGTTTCCGAATGCTCTTGCACCTCTAACACATTAAAACGTAGCATTGTAGTTTGTGTATCACTCCACCATACGAGTGGCGGATCATCACGTGAACTAAGTAAGTCAGTGAAAAGTGAGATGCGATTGCCAGTTGCGAACCGATACCCGTAAAATACTTTCTTGCCTCCTTCGATATGCCAATCGGTTTGAATGTGAGCTCTTTAATAAGACGATATAATTGCATTAGCAATTCAGATGTATGCGCTAATGATTGATTAATTAACATCGATGGTAATTGTTTGCGCCAACTCCCCTCTGCTTCATCACGTATGGGTGCCCCGAAACATATAATACCCGGTAGTGGGGTGAAGCATTACAAGGTGTTATAGCGCCCAAACCACCAGCACTTGAACCGCTAGTATCACTGCGTGAAACTGAAGTACGACGACGACGATCACGTAACCTAAGCATGCATTAACCTAAGAGTGCATTTGCACCAGCACGCACCACCAACGAAAAAAGTGGATAAAACGCAACCGGATTTTCAATTGGTGTACGAAATATATCAGGCTTATGATCGGGCAGCAGGTGGTTGGTTACCGATTTCATTTTCGCCAATGTTAAAACCTGCAAAAAAAAAAAAAAACATTAAGATTTTCACCGAATATATATACGTATGTATACGTCCATGCAAATGTGTCTCAAACGCATGTGCCGGCCGCCACAGCATTTGAGACACCATATTTTCAAAGTAATTTGCGCTGCTACCGAAACGATACAGTATTTCGGGCAGCGCGAATAAAACTTACCTAATCCTGCCAATATGCCCATGCGCCGTCCAGGCGATCCACCATATCTGCCTCCATGTGTCCATGCCGATCTGAAAAGAAGGAAAAATTTAGGTTAGGCATAGAATTTGCAAGGAAAATTACAAAATTTACTTACCTCTGCTACTGCTGGTGACTACGCATGCCGGAGGCAATAAGAATAATGAATTGGGTCATTTTTTCTCTACTACGCCAGCAGAGAAAAAATTAACAATGAATTTTCTTTTGTTCGGCCCTTCTTTGCAAATGCCTGCCAGAATAAGTGTAAATATGTATGTATGTACGACATATTTTTTATTGGCGCGAGCTTAGGTTGACCACTCACTCGCAAAGCGTGAGTAAACATATATATGTATGTGTGCTTCAACTGAACCGTCGCTCAATGCGAGCGGCATACATATATGTAAATATGTTTGCTGATCGTCACGCCACTGAGCTAGTGATGCCACGGATGTTGGTCAACGGTGCCAAAAACCGCATATGAAGACTATCTTTGCCTAGGGCAGTGATAGCTTTCAGGGATCTGTCCTCAACATGCTTGTTCCAGTTTCCATCAGGAGGTCGACCATTTCGCCGCTAGACGATGTCCAGTCTCCATTGGGTTTCTGGATGAAGGTCGGAACAGTGGGAGTTTTAGATAGAACTTTACGCAGTCTATTTGCCCCTGAGTTGGTTTCAATGTTGGTACAAAAGTCCCTCCATGAATCCTTCTGTGCACTGTTGACTGCTTTTTTGAAAGTTTATATTCGTGCCAAGAACCAGTCCGCTTAGCTTCATTAAAGATTCTCCTGCTATTTTTCCTGAGTCGAGAAATTTCGGAGCTCCACCAAGGTGGTCTCGTCTTGTTGCTCGGTCTGGTAACCGGACAGGAGACGTTAAAGGACTCTGTGATCAAGTCTACCCCTTCGTCAATTTTAGACGATGAGTCGAGCTTACCGATCGAAGCCAGATGGCTTTGCGGTAGATCGAGTCTACCGTGAGAAGCGTGTTTACAAAGCGAATGCGATAGAATGTTCTTGAAAACATTCCAATCCGTTCTCTTCCTATTTCTGTAAGCTGCAAGAGTGGGTGGTCTCACAAGGAGACAGAAACAAATGTATTTATGATCAGAGAATTAGTTGTGCTTTGAGACATGCCAGTTCTCAATTCGACCCAGTGCCGGATCAGAGATTAGCGTAATGTCAAGGACTTCCTTTCTATTTGCAGTTGTTTAGGGCCGATGCCTAAAGTCTTAAGAAATGCGCCCTAATGTCACTTTCTTACTTTATACAAAACCCCAACACCAAGCCGCCCACATGTATGTATGTACATGCCGGCATATTCATGTTTGTCAGCAAACATATACATGCATGTGGGTGTGCATGTGTCGGTTCACCTCCCCTTAAAACCGGAAGCTGAAATTCGGGGTTCAACGGTCAACAAGGTAAAACAATTTGTAAAACCATCTTTTTTATATCCAAATATACGGCCACCTTTATAACGAACATTTCGTTTGACCTATTCTATTTATTTATATAACATTCGACCGCGGTGCTTTCGAGCCACTGCCGCTTCAGCTAAGCACTTCGAGCGAATTCTTCAGCGGTTACGAACGTAGGTTCGCTTCCGGAATTGCTTATACACAGGTTATGTAATAGAATAAATTCAAGAAAACATTCACCTCTCGGATTGTGCGCATTGGCGTAAGCTCCTATTATTATTTGCAGCTTCCGGTCTGTTTGCCTCCTTCACTGCGTTTGTTAGGCAGCTGAAAGGTAATTGGGGGGCTTCGTGCGCCATATAGGCTGCAGTTAGCCAGATTTGCCTGCCTTCTACTTCGAGGCTGATGCTCACTGTGTCTGCGTCGCTGAAATTGGATAACAGAAAGTAAGAGAGGGTCTTTTTAACAAGGATGCAAGCTCTAGTCCTACCTATAGCTGGGGTCTTAACCACCTGGTAGGCATCAGAGGTTAGTCTGCACACCTTGTTGCCGACGATCCAAGGTTCATTTCATTTCATTTATTGAACATTTTGCTTATATCTATGTGTGTACATGAATATTTAAATAAAAATCAAAAAATTGCATATAAACTAGATATAAGAAAAGGTAAGACATTTATATGTTAATTTTAACATAGTGCCAAATGTCATTTCTAGTGTTTTGTAAATAGAGTGGGGTGGGCTTTAAGTGTTGAAATAAAAATATGATTAACTTTTTATTTTATTATCTAATACGGAGCTTTAGAATTTTAAGCTTAGTTGCAACAAAAAACCCATGGAAACAAAAACTTTATAATAACCGAAAGCAAGGGCAATTAGTAAATTAAATTAAAAGTTAGTTATCAAAACGGCTTACGCAATTGGTCGAAGAAAAACTTTGATGTCATTATGCGATAGCTCTAAAAGTAAGGACTTCACACTTTTCGTAAACTGTCGAAGGTTCCTTAGTTCGCGAATTTCGGCAGGAAGCATGTTGAATAGTTTTCTCGAAACAATTGTGTAAAACTTGCTAGATTGCGTGGTTATCGAAGAAGGGACAACAAGTGTAGGATGTGAGTTTTTCCTTAGGTTATACACTTATTCACCAAAAGAAAAGCCCTTTGTATCAAGCTAAGAAATCTGTATTGGCTTATGAACCGAAATTCACAATTATCTGTTGATAACAAAGTCCTGCTCTACTCAGCCATCATAAAACCCATTTGGACATATGGAATACAGCTGTGGGGAACTGCAGCAAACTCAAACATAGAGATTCTCCAAAGATTCCAATCTAAAACTCTTAGAATGATAGTAAACGCACCCTACTATGTGACTAATAACCAGATACACCGGGATCTAAAGGTTCCAACTATAGCTGAAGAAATCAAAAAGTATGCTATTTCATACAACACGAGACTTCTAACTCACCCCAACCCGTTCATTGTAGCCCTGTCAGCAAGACCAACCAATTTCATACGCCTGAAAAGAAAGTCAATCACAGACCTTCAACGCTAATGAATTTTTAAAATGGATGCACTGCTGATAGCAATAAGTCCATGCCCAGAAGTTTATTGAATTATATTGATAAATTAGTAAAAAATGGATGCACTATTGAGAGCAATCCATCCATGTTCATCAAGTTTATTAAGTGTTATTAATTACGAATTAGATGTATTCTATGTATACAGTTGGCAAAATATATTGGATGCTAAAAAAAAAAAAAGGTTATACACTTCCGACCTAATACTTTGGAGGTAACCACACCTGATAAAAAAAATTTTCAAAACTTTAAAATAAAACAGGTCCCTGACTGGAAGAATCCCCAAAACTTCTAAATAGATCTCTCGAAGGATGTATCCGATTAACATTACATATTTTTCGAACGGCACACTTTTGTAATCCTAGTATAGGATGAATCTTGTTAAGGGTGGCTCCACCCCAACAACGAATTCCATATAGTAAGTTAGAATGGAAAAGGGCAAAGTAAACTACTTTAAGGGTATAATCAGAACAGCAAGTTCTGGGGTGATAAAAACATCGTAAAGAACATTGTAGGTATTTTTTTAAACGGGATATGTGGCTGCCCCAGTTCATGTTCTGATCAACTGCTACACCCAGATACTGAAAGTCTTCAACAATGTCAATGAAGCAATCTTTATTACAGGCAGCAAGCGGGTTGAAGGTATTGGATTGCAACTCTAGGCAGCCATTCTCGTGTAGAGCAAATCGTTCGCAGAATGAAAAACAATATTTACATCTAGATATTTCCTTGCCTTTAAACTAAAGCACATTAGCTTGGTTTTATTGCTAACAATGAGCTTATGTTTAGCGAACCAGGTTCTCAAAAGATGTACATCGTGATTTAAACTAGTTATCAAATCAAATGTGTTCGAACAACCATATGCCATCTCAAGATCATCTGCAAATGCAGTGACTTTTCCCAGAAAAGGCATGTCGAAAATAGAACTGACGTAAATTAAGAATAAAATTGGACCGAGGACAGCGCCTTGTGGAACCCCTACTTTGATTGGGTTGGATTTCCTAACGCACTGCACCCTATCAGTAAGGTATGACTAAAACCACTTATAAAAGAACCCTCGAAAGCCGGCACAGTATAACTTATCAAGCAAAATAAGGTGATCTACCGTGTCAAAGGCTTTGGTGATATCCACGAAAAGACCCTCGCAAATCTGTCTACCATCCAACTTTCCATGAATAAAGGAACAGAACTCTAGGAGAGCATCCTCGGTGGAGCGGTTGGCTCTAAATCCGAACTGTTGAGGACTAAAAACCGCCTGCTATCAAGAAAGTGCAAAACTCGGGTTTTAAGAGATTCCTCAAAAACTTTAGAAATTGACGATAGTAGCGAAATAGGCCTATAGTTATTTTTATCTTCCCTGTTACCCTTTTTAAATAAGGGGATAACAATAGCACACTTCAAGACATCGGGGAAGACGCCTGTATAAACACTAGTATTAAAAAGATGCTTAAGAATGTCCAGCACATTAAGGCTACTTTTTTAAGCAGCTTGTTGGAAATACCATCGTAACTACAAGAACCAGAGTTGTTTGGACTTTTTATCAATATAAGGATTTCAGAGCCTGAGAAAGGTTCAAACACAAAGCTGCTGCTAGAACTAGTTGCTACGCCACCGGACATGACACATTCGCAGGAAGAAACATTACTTTGACCAACAGACACAAATAAATTATTAAATATATCGGAAAGAACAGTGGGGTCGTCAATGATATTGCCACAGTTATTCAAAGTAATAATCTGTCATTGTTGTTTCTGTTGATAATACTATTGACAACTTCCCACTCCCGTTTAGTGTTGCCGGAGCAGTAAGGAAGGCGGTCGGCATGATATCAAGGTCGCACTGTGGCTAGTCATTGTCGGCTGGGGTGGGCTCTTGCCAACCTTACCGTCCTCCGCCATAACACTGGATCACAAATTCCAACTTTTTTTCTGCACCAGAGACGCCATAGTGAAATTCCTATGTAAAATCACCTCCTAATTCCGAAAATCAAAGTTATTTTTACTTTAATGGTGCCGTTTTTGAGATATTTACGATTTACCGTTATTTCAAAAAACAAAAAAGATGGCTCCACCTAATCGTGTATATCTCAAGAACAAATTGAGCTATTCGAAAACGGTTTGAAAAATTTGAAAGCTTATAAAATTTACTATAATTAGTACATACAATACTTTTTGCTAGATCCTGCAGATTCAAACATAGTGAACAATCATTACGGATTTTTTAAATTTTTTTTGTAAAAATATAAAAAAATTTGTACTTTGCGAGGAAGCATCTCGAAAACTTTTTGTTTTTTTGCAGATTTTTTTTCCCCCCTCTAAGCTCTGTTTCATTACAAAAAAAAACAAGCTATCAGTGAACAAAATCGATGAACTAATACAAAAGTTATAAGCATTCAAGTAAATATATCCATTTAATGCTTAAGTACCCTACTGGTACATATGTATGTGTTAGTATTCGTATATCAGTTAGTTAGCAGGTAGATTTTCGAAAAGTTATTAGATACAAAAAGCTGTTAGTGTCGTTTTCTCAAACCTAGGTACATTTTAAACAAGAGCATATTTTTGAGGCCAAGAAAACACTACCTTTCTTTGTAGAACTAGGGAACCTTTTTGCTTAGGTAGGCTTGAATTTTTACTTGAACTAAGTATAAATAAGAGTACAAGTAAAACAAATCTTTATGTTTGTTTAAAAATTTTATTTCCCTTGGTTATCCCAAGGGCAGCCGGTCTCAGCGGAAGAGTTGAAATAACTGATTACATGCAAGCGACGCTAGCGTCTAAATACCTACACTGAATTGCTCTAACTTTAGTTACTGCACGTTGTTAGCCGCGTGACTTCTTAGTTGCTTGCATTAGCAACTGCCGACCCAATTCCGTTTGCGCTTAGTTTGTTGTTGTCACGCGCAAGGTAAAAAGTGTTCGATCAGCATAATGACCGGAAGCATTGCGATATTAACTTATTATTTGGAAAAGTTGCAGACGCACCGTCAGCATTAAGTGATATTTTGGCCGGATGGTTGGTTACCTGTGTTAACTACTCCCCCTCTTGAAGTGAAAGCGTCCTCGGTTTCTTTTATGACGTTCTTCAGTACCACCATACTTCTCTGCCGTTTTCGCAGAAATATTGCCACGCTTATAGCTACGGCCAATATGATTAGGAGCAAGGCGCTTCCCGATTGTATGGAGCGGGTCTCAATAAGGTTTCGTAAGTGAGCTATGTGCTTGAGGTTTTTTATGTTAATTCTTTCTAGGTGTGGAAGTGATAATAGCTCAATATGTTCGGTAAAGTTAACGTGTTGTGCGGGTACCGCCTTGGGATTTGAACTCATTACCTCATTCCAGTTGCTATAAACGGTGGAGTTTATTGTAATATCACCCTTGAATGTTATCAAAAAAGTTCCTCTAGCTAATCTTGTTAAATTCTCGTTTTGTATTATAGCGGGTTGGTCATTAATTAGAATTACGCCGTCATCGATCTCCTCAATGACGGGCACGTGATCGGCGGATTTGGATTTGCTATTTGCGTAGTGTTGGTTCAGTAGTTGTCGTACACAGGGACTTTCTTTCAAGGGCTGGCAGAAGTTTGCTATTATGGCTTCCTTGCAATTATAAAGTGGGATGTATTCTCTGTCGCATTCGGCCATAAGATTCGTTTCTAAGGAAATAATCTTCCCTTCTTGGATTACGGGCAGCAACTTTACACTATTACAAATTCTAGCTATTTTTGGGTATTTAATAATGAAATAAATAAGTTGTGTATTTTGAAATATCTTAAATTTAGAAACAGAAAGTATGTCAGTTATACTAGTATCTGTAGAGAGCTCAGCAGCCAATATATTACTTATTTCCATGCCATTAAGCAGAATGGGATTAATAATATTTACCTTTGCTAGTGCTACTGATGTAATGATAGTTTCTAATTGCATTATTACCGCTCTATTTCTAGCACTGACTAAAGAAAAGAGTTTTCCTGTGTCAATCTGCGTCCGTTTTGCCTGTGTTAAAAGCTTATTAACTGTCACGGTCAAATCGTTAATTTGTCTCTGGGTAGCTAGATTAATCGTTGCCTGTTGTTCATTTGCTTCTATTAGGGCTTCGGCTCTAGTCTCAATTGTCTGAAAGTCGTTAAAGTCCGGTGTGCCGGTTATGTACTTTAATGCAGTCCCTAAGATATTTATACCTCGCGCATGTCGGTGATGTATCCTGACCGCGTCCAGTAGTTTTAATATTTCATCAGCGTCGTTTCGGAGAAGTTGCCGGGCATGGGAATGTGGGAATTGCTCTACTATTGTGTCCGTCTCTTCGGCTATCGCCTCAAATTCTGATAAGTTTGTCTTGTGGAGTAAAAAGTCACAATTTTCATGGATGATTACTTTTCCTGTTGCTATCGGGATGTAGTGAGAGCCTGTATAGTTAAATATCCTTGCGTTGGCCCAACGGTCCATTATCAGGAGCAGAGTTAATCTGAGGAGGAGGTAGAAATTTCAGTTTTTTAAGTTGGATTTGTGAACTTTACGTCCGTCTATCAAAACATAGGTACCTAAATCGCTTTGGACTATTCGGTGTAAGTTTAGTGAATTTATTTCCTATTCTCTTGTTGGTCTTTACAAAAACCTTTTCTCCTGACTTATATTGTCTCGTTGGCCTTTTTACATTGTATGTTTTTAAGTCATTTTGTTGGGTGGTTATAAGTTTATTCTTTATTTCGTTAAGAAGCTCGTCAGGAGCTGCGTGGATGACATCTATGGGTTTTTTGCCTGTAACGGAGTGTATGGTGCGGTTGTATTTAGCCGTTGCTAGCAGAATTAATTCGGCCGTGTCGGAAATGCAAGTCGCGAGCTTTTGGCAGCGTGCAATTTCCGTAAGTGTACTGTGGAACCTCTCCACCTGGCCGTTCGTTGTACTGTGAGCCGGTGGCGTGGTGTAGATCGTGACTCCGAAGTGGTTTTTTAAGATTGCTTTAATAGTTTCTGAATTCAGTGACCTCTCGTTATCGCAAATCATAAATTTAGTGTTTTTGTAAAAGTTGAGGAGTTCGTAGATTGGTTCCTTAATATCCACTATGGCCCTGGATTTTATTGGGAAAACCATTGCAAACTTTGAGAATTTATCTATTGTTGTGAGAAAATGTGTTTTGTCTGTTGAATAAATGTCAACGTGAAGGATTTCTCCTGGATATGAGGGTATGGGGGTTGATCCTATTTCGGGGTTTGGGGGACGTCGTTGGTATTTTGCTTCGTGACATATTTTGCAATTTGAAACTATTTCTTTTAGGGTTTTCCTCAAGTCGGGGAAGTAGTAATTTTCCAGGACTTGTTGCTCATTTTCGCGACAAGATCTATGTGCGCGATTATTTTCTGTTTGGAGGATTTCTCTTTGGTCTTCCTTATTAAAAACGTCGATAACCTGTTTTGTAGTATGACGGAACTTTACCCCTTGAAAAGATGTGGTAAGCTCGTTTTGGATTAGTGCCAAAGTTGGGAGTTCGCATAGCAGACGGTTAACGACATTCGGATTTACGCATTGTTTCATGGTTTTCAATAAATCTTGTAGGTTACTAAAAGATATTCGATGCCTTACTCGTGTCCTAAAAATAATAGCTGTGCTAACTGGTGATGTCTTTCCCTCTTCCAGAATAATTTGGGTTTTGAAGCAGTTAATCGGGTTTTTTACTGTGGGTATCGTTTGAGTCAGTGACAACTCACTGTTAGCGACCATGCTTTCTGAGTCTGGCTCGTGGCCTAGTGTGTTTATATGTTGCCGTGAGAGCGCATCAGCCACAAAATTTTCCTTTCCTGGTTTGTAATGGAACTTTGGTGAATATTCTTCCACAAAAGCGCGCCACCTTTTCATCTTTGCATTTGAGTTTTTGTCAGATAAAGCGAAGGTGAGCGGTTGGTGGTCCGTGAAGATGTTCAGGTGTTTTACACCGTACAAATAATTGCGAAGTTTCTGTAGGGCCCACACTATCGCCAAGAGTTCCCTTTCGTTGGTTGCATAGTTCTCCTCTGCTGGAGAAAGGGTTCTTGAGATCATGGTGATAGGTCTGCCGTTTTGGGATAAAACGGCGCCTATGGCGTGTGAAGAAGCGTCTGTTGTTAAGTCAAATGGTTGTTTATAGTCGGGATAAAGGAGAAGCACATCCTCTGATGCAAGAATATTTTTAACTTTACTAAACGCGTTAAGTGCTTCTTCATCTAAGTTTATTTCTATCTTCCGAGATTGGTTAGTCCCAATGTTCCCATTTTCCCCACGTAGGTATTTTGTTAGGGGTTTGGTAACCGAGGCGTAGTCTTTTACAAACCGTCTGTAATAACCAGCCAATCCCAAAAAAGATCGTAAAGCTCTAAGTGATTTGGGAGTGGCAAAGTCCAAAATGTCCCTGACTTTATCGGGGCATGTCTTGATACCTCCTTTGGATACTGTAAAGCCTAGAAACTCGACACTTTCCTGAAAGAATTTAGACTTGTCGGCGGACACTCGCATATTAGCAGAGTAGAGTTTGTTTAATACTTGGTCGATGTCCTTTAAGTGTTGCTCAGCGCTTTCTGAAAAAATTATGACGTCATCTACGTAGACGTGGCATATTTTTCCGATTTCTGCTCTAAGTACATCGTCAATGGCTCTCTGGAAAATACTGGGAGCATTTTTTAAGCCAAAGGGAAGCCTACAGAACTCGTACTTTCCGTTATTGACCGAAAATGCAGTTTTTTCTCGATCTCTCTCGGCTAGTTTAATCTGGTGAAAACCAGACTTAAGGTCTATCGTTGAGAAAAATTTAGCATTTCCCATGTTTGCCAAAATTACAGACGTGTCGGGTATAGGATACTTATCGCTCACTGTTTTTAAGTTTAGTTTCCTAAAGTCAATTACGAGTCGTGACTTCCTATTGCCATCTTCATCGACGCCCTTTTTACTTACTACCCAAATTGGATTATTGTAAGGAGAACGGGATGGTCTTATTATACCGTCCTGTAATAAATTGGTTATCTCTTTATTGACGAATTCGGCCGCGGCCATGGGATATGGGTAGCTCCTAGAGTAAACGGGAACATCGTCGGTGGTCCTTATTGTTCCTACAATATGGGTGTTATATGGTAGTGCCTCGTTAGGGTCCGCGAAGACTCTAGCGTGCCGCCTCAACAATGCAGGAATACTTAACTCGTGTTTCGGTGTTTCGGCATCCGTTTCTATTAGTTCGTTAACGTCAGGACAATCAAGATATAAAAGCTTTTCCTGACCACCTTTGTAACTTAGAAGTCCACTCATCAAATCTATTTTACCGTTCACTTCTTTGAGTAGGTCGAAACCTATAATACCATCAAAGGTGTTAAGACTGGGTAGGATGAAGAAGCTGGTGTCTCTATTAAAAATGTTTATGGTGCAGTATTTGTCAATCCTAGTGGTGCCATGGATTGATTTCACCGTAAAGGTGTGACTTACGGGTTTGATTCCTTTTAAATCTTTGAGCGGTTTTATGTAGCTCTTTGCTGCACCGGTGTCTATAAGGAGTTTTATGCCTCTTCCCCCAATTGTCCGCTCGACGTAGGGTCTTGACACTCGACTGGGTTCCAATCCTCATCATGGTAGTAGCTGTCATATAGAGCATCATTACCATATTCCTCCTCGAGTTCATCATATTCCTGGACAAGGTTGTTTATTCGTTGTACCTTTTGTATTGGCTGTTGATCACTCCGGTGCGATCTTTTTTCTGGTCGTGCTGCTACCTGTCCGATAGTCTGGTTGGTGGTGTTTCGATTGGACAAGCCACTCGGATTACCAATATTTGGACGAGGAGCCCTTGGATAGTCTCCTTGATGGAACCTCTCACCATTACCATTTATTGGTTGAGGTCCATTTCGTCTGAGCCTTGAGAGCGATGGGTCTACATCCATTGGAACGACCCTTTGTGCCTGAGTCTGTCGTTGTTGGTCAGGCCGAATCGTTCGGTACTGCGGTAAATATGGAAACTGGTTGGGACCCTGAATTGTTTGTCTGTTAAAGGATTGGGCAAACATGGACCTAGCTTGATTAGATTCAAGCTCCTGTGCCAAAGCCAAAGCAGAGGGAAGATTATTAGGTCTGGAGGAAAACAGTATGTCACATAAAGGACGATTGAGACCCGAAATAAAAACACGGAGGGCATCCTCGCGGTATTTACTATTGAGTGACTCTATTAGGGTGGCATTTCCACTGTGAGTCATGATCGTGTTGTTTATTATGAGTGTCAGCTTCCTTTCGACCTCATCGTAGAAACCTATCACTGATAATTTACCCTGCCTCAAGGTAGACAACTCTTGCTCTATTAGATGGATGGGCCTTTTATCGGCGTAAGCGAAATCTAAACGTGAAATAATTGCCTTGAAATTCAGGACTGTGTTGAAGGACGAAAGCACACTGTCCGCCGCCCCTACCACTTTGTTCCTTATGATGCCCACTGCCTGGTAGTGCTTAGAACTCCCTTGGTATTCCTCGAATACCTTATACGCAGTGTGCGCCGCTTGTCTCCAGGATACATAACGCGTAGGGTCACCCTTGAATTCTGGCATGGTCTTTACTAGGTCTAAGGATTCGTCACACGATACATTTGGTGTAATTGTAACCGGCTCATATTGAACCACCTGAGTTGGGGTCTCAATCCTAGCTAATCTATTTGTAAGTTCGTCTATTCGGGTCTGAAATTCCTGCCTGGAATGTTCGGTTGCCGTACGGATGGCGGTATTAAGAAGGGTCTGGAGAGTTTGGGAGTCCATCGTTTAGGGGAAATCTCAAATTCAAGTACTGTCTTTATTTAAAAATTGACTTCTCGAATTCAAGTACTATCTTCGTTTATTAATTGATTAAATTTTAATTTGAAGTCGGAGTTTTCACTTTTTAAAAATTACACTCTATACAGCTGCTGAGTTTCCTACTTACATGAATATTCTCATTCTTATATTATTTGCCAGTGCTCGTCTTCAGTGGATGATTGCTGGGGTCCTGTTTTCTTATTTGATGATCCTTATTTGTTGCACTCCCTCGTTGGCAACGCCTCTGCGTGGCGTGCAAAGCCTTATATTTTCGATGATTTTTTTTTACGTATTTTCACTCGATGATGGTTCTATTTTGTAGTGCTAATATTTATTATGGCACTTATTCTCAAAATTTTCTTTTCGATGATCTTACTTGTAGTTTTTCTTAATTTTTTGTATTTTCACTTGATGGTAGTGTCAAAATTTTCTTTTCGATGATTTTACTTGTAGGTTTTCTTAATTTTTTGTATTTTCATTTGATGGTAGTGCTTATATTCAGTGTGGCACTTAGTCTCAAAGGTTTTGTTTATTTTTTTAATTTTCTAGGAGGTGGGTCCGAACCCACGGCCAAACTCGCGTTGGCGTGTCCTTTTACGAGGATTTTTCTTCGCGTGTCCTTTTACAAGGATTTTCTCTGGCTTGGCCCCACGTTGGGCGCCAGTAAAACAAATCTTTATGTTTGTTTAAAAAATGTATTTCCCTTGGTTATCCCAAGGGCAGCCGGTCTCAGCGGAAGAGTTGAAATAACTGATTACATGCAAGCGACGCTAGCGTCTAAATACCTACACTGAATTGCCCTAACTTTAGTTACTGCACGTTGTTAGCCGCGTGACTTCTTAGTTGCTTGCATTAGCAACTGCCGACCCAATTCCGTTTGCGCTTAGTTTGTTGTTGTCACGCGCAAGGTAAAAAGTGTTCGATCAGCATAATGACCGGAAGCATTGCGATATTAACTTATTATTTGGAAAAGTTGCAGACGCACCGTCAGCATTAAGTGATATTTTGGCCGGATGGTTGGTTACCTGTGTTAACTTACATGCGCCTTGTTCCTTCATAATATCTGCAAGGCTAGCCGGATACTGTTCAGTTTATAATTGCAGTTTATAACCCGTCATTTACTTAAAAATAAAAAATGAATAAAAGGGCGTGAGAGTTTGAGTGTACAAATGATCCAGATATGTTCTGTTTCATCTGCGGTCAATTTATTGTTAAAAGTATGAGACGTGTGTTTTCAAATCCTTTGAAAGTTACATACTATAAGTGTTTTGGAATTGAGCCTAAAACCATGGACACCGAACACTGTGTGCACCACATGCCGAGTCGAATTGATTTCTTCGGAAACCGGAACAAAAAGGTACGTTGTAAAAATTAGGAATTTGTTCCCTTTTAATGCATAGCTGACTAATTTCTGAAATTATTTATTCAGGCGACGTGTGAAATTTATTACACCAATGAAGTGGAGGGAACCAACTTGCCATTCAACGGACTGCTATATTTGTACTACAAAAGTACTTGGGGTTGGAAAGTCCAGAAAAGTAACCTATGCGAGCGTATCTACAGTGTCATTACCAGAACTAATTTCAACAGAAGCGACATTGCCAGAATCAAATTTAACTTTAGTTCCGGCTCCAGTTTCATTGTCAACAGTAGTATCTGATTAGCGGCATCATGTTGTACTGAATTTCAAACGGAAAACGAAAGAAATTCTTTGTCACAAGCACAACTCAATGATTGGATAAGGGATTTGGAATTGTCAAAGCAAAAGGCCGAACTACACGCCTCTCGAATGCAAAAATTTAAATTTGTTTCATCCGATGTTAAGGTAACATATTATAGAACTCGTCACGAAGAATTTTCCAAGTACTATACGAAGGAGGACAGTGTTTGTTACTGCAAAGACATTGGTGGTTTATTCAAACAATTTGGTGAACCATATGATTCAAAAGAGTGGCGATTGTTCATAGACGGCAATAAATTAAGTTTAAAGGCCGTATTATTGCATGTTGGCAACCAAACCATCTATCCCGATCGCGCATGCAGTAAATACGAAGGAAACATATGAGATAATGCGAAAATTGCTTAAGTTAATCAAATACGAAGAACATGATTGGAAAATATGTGCCGATCTTAAAATCGTTGGAATGCTATGTGGTCTACAAAGTGGATACACAAAATACTGTTGCTTTCTATGCAAATGGGATAGCCGAGCTCGTCAAGACCACTACATCATAAAGGATTGGCCAGAACGAATCGAGTTTCAAGTTGGGGTAGATAACATAAAATACTCTCCACTTATAAAGAAGGAAAAAATAATTCTACCTCCGCTCCACATCAAGCTCGGCCTTATCAAAAACTTTGTGAAGGCTTTGGACAAAGAAGGCGAAGCTTTTCATCATTTGAAGACAATCTTCCCAGAGATTTCAGAAGCAAAGATAAAGGAAGGCATTTTTGTGGGACCTCAAATAAGGAAAATGATGACCAATAACCATTTGAAAGAACTATTGTCACCAGTGGAGGCAGCAGCGTGGGATTCTTTTGAAATAGTGAACGACTTAATCAAAAACTATGCGGAAATGGGTAAATAAAAAAACATATTATAATAAATTATATATTACATAAATTTACATAAGAATATATAGCCATAAATCTGAATTCATCGTCCAGTTCCGAACAAACAAGAACGGGAAAAATATAAACAAAAAATTTGTTCTGAATTGAAAGATAAATCCAGCCTAAGAAAATTATATACTAATGTGTCACTTATGTATTTATCTAATTTACTTTTTTATTTTCTTTCAGGAGTAAATATGTCTTTAAAAATTCATTTCTTACACTCCCACTTAAATTTTTTCTCGCAAAATCTTGGCGACGAAAGTGACGAGCATGGCGAAAGGTTTCACCAGCAAATGAAAGTGATTGAAAGTCGGTATCAAGGATTCTGGGATGTCGCTATGATGGGCGACTACTGTTGGTTTCTCATAAGAGAAACCGATCCTAATCTAAATAAGCGTCAAAACAAGACACATAACTTTTTCAATTATAAAATAAGATCATAGAGTTAAGACAGAACCATATGTACATATGCTATTATTTGTAGGGTACTTAAGTATTAAATGGATATATTTACTTGAATGCTTATAACTTTTGTATTAGTTCATCGATTTTGTTCACTGAAAGCTTATTTTTTTTTGTAATAAAACAGGGCTTAGAGGGGGGAAAAATATCTGCAAAAAAACAAAAAGTTTTCTAGATGCTTCCTCGCAAAGTACAAATTTTTTTATATTTTTACAAAAAAAATTTAAAAAATCCGTAATGATTGTTCAATATGTTTGAATCTGCAGGACCTAGCAAAAAGTGTTGTATGTACTGATTATAGTAAATTTTATAAGCTTTCAAATTTTTCAAACTGTTTTGGAAGAGCTCAGTTTGTTCTTGAGATATACACGATTAAGTGGAGCCATCTTTTTTGTTTTTTGAAATAACGGTAAATCGTAAATATCTCAAAAACGGTACCATTCAAGTAAAAATAACCTTGATTTTCGGAATTAGGAGGTGATTTTACATAGGAATTTCACTATGGCGTCTCTGGTGCAGAAAAAAAGTTGGAATTTGCGATCCAGTGTTATTAGGAAATGACTAAAATGAGGCTTAGGCAAGGATGGCGAGCCACTCATTTAGAGTAGCAAATAAATAAACTGATGTCTATCAAAATTTTAGCCATACATACAAAAGTTAAAGTAATAACCAGAAAAAAGCTTCTCCTGTAAAATTTGGTTTTTGGCGCTTGCGAAAAAATCGGAAGTACGGCTCGATATGTAATTCAGTATGGTCGTATAAGGTTTTGTTATTGGAATTTGTGACCAAGATACATTTTTTTAGTTACGAATTGTTTACCTGAAATTCATTTTAATAGTTAATTTGAGTAGGTATGTTTATAAAACTATCCATCATACAATGCACATTATAACTCGTCTTTTGGAGATTATGGAACTAAGTATTTTATTTATTTTGTTCAGAGCCAACAGTGCTCGCCACCAATAATACAATACATACCCTCTCGTTCTCCAAACAACAATTTTGAACATTTAGGCAAACACGGTCGTCAGAACCTGAGCCAAATGAATAAATACAATTTGAGCAAAACGGTCACATAGCAACTGAGCCAAATAATAAAATAAAATTAAAAATAATAATAACTTAAAAAACAACTCGCCTTCTCTAAAGCTTAGACAACTTTAATAAAGTGAATAGTATTATTAAATATACATAGCTCACAGTTTATTATTTAGTCAGCCAATTCTAATATGTGTCTAGAAAACTCGAAACTATTTGCGGTGTTTAAATCTACAAAGTCAAGACGGGACTTCGTTGAGGCTATGATGACAGAATTAGCGAGTGAAACATGCATTAAAGAAAGCGAAGAAGAAAAAAAATCGTTTACTATACATTACAATACTAAGATCAAACTTTGTATCATAAATGGGCAGTGCCACTCCCCTTTTCCAAAATTCGTTGGCTGTTTACTCTTTAGCTCAAATAAAATTTTATTGAACTACTTTCAATAACTTTTAGTTATTAATATAATACATATTTGGCTCGTAAATTAAAAAAACATTTAAAATTTTACGATAAATTTTAAAGCACCTTCTTATTGTGGCACCAAAAACGGACATTTCAGTTTTATAAGAGTATTGCCATTTAAAAGAAACAATGCGTCTATCCATTTGGTAGCTATTGATTATGTGACTACTAAGAAACAACTTGTTATAATAAGTGGGCAGTTCCACGCTACATCATCAAAATCATTAGATCGATTGATTTTACGCTTAAATACATCTTTATTAGTTTTGCTATATTTTTTACTTAAAAAAATGTTGCTTTTGCATTTTCTAAAAATTTTCGACTTGAAGAATTATTTTGAAGCACCCTGTAACTGTTACCTTCTGAGCTTTCAAATAATAAAACTTCAAACAATTAGCTTGCATTTGCATTTTAAATTTTTAAAATATCCTCATCGGTACAAAAGTTATGATTTTTGCAAAGAAAAAACTCAAAAGGCGCAATAGTGGGACGTCCAGGCACTATGTGCCTTTCAATTCCTCCCTCAAAACTTTGCAAAAAACCACCCTCTAGACGTTTGGTGTTCATTCTACAACGAGTTATATATGTAGCTGCATCTGTTTCGAATGCTCTCTTGCTTCGCTTCAAAATGCAATACTTACAGGTCTACTAAATGCTGACTAATATAATGTGAGACCTTCACCTGTCATTGCTCTGAACGCTGCATGATATCGCGTCCATTCCACCGGCACCACACATAATATCAACGAATACAAATAGATAACGAGAAATAAAGTTGGCCAATATGCTAATAGATCTAATGGAACTGTGCTCGAAATCACGTCCATTCCGCCAGCAAATCTTATTTTACTATTTTACTCGACTCTAAATAAATATTCGACCGTCTGTCAGACTCCGCCTTTTAAACCAACAATATTCAATTATAACTCTGTAGTTGTTGCTCCCAACGCTGCTTGAAATCGCGCCCATTCACCCACACCATACATAATATCAACGAAAGTGAAATTTTAATGTATATTCATAAATCTTAATGAATGCACCTCATTTTTTGTGTGTTATTGCAATTTATACATATCCGGAGTATTAAAGGATTTTCATAAAATCATAATAGTAGCGTTAAGTGATCAGTGTGTACAGCAATGTTTAAGGGCAATCTAAATAGAATAGGATAGAACTAAATAAATACTAACATAACGGTTTTTGTCATACTCATTGAGTTCAAAAGCTCCGTTTTTTTTTGGAATACACACAAAAATAACTTTCTTTGTCTCCGCGGCTAAGAATTAACGGGAAAGGATGGTAGACATGGGTAAATATTACGAGCGCGCCATTTTGGCTGTGAAAAGCAACGATTTCAACGCAATCCTCAACATTGAACATATAAATCGGTGGACACTGTTATGAATTCAGATGAGGCTGTTAAATAGCCAATTGAGCTCCTGAATTCACTCGATCTACCTGGGATGCCACCACACATATTGCTGCTTAAAACAGGTTCACCTATAATTCTTCTACGAAATATAAATCCACCACAATTGTGCAATGATACGAGGCTTGCTATGAAAAGATTGATGCCCAATGTAATTGAAACGACTATTCTCAACGGAAAATCAACAGGAGAAGAAGTTCTGATTCCGAGAATCCTAATTATTTTCAGTGATATGCCATATGAATTTAAACGTTTACAGTTTCCCGTTGGTCTAGCGTATTCAATGATTTTAAATATAGCACAAGGACAATCGCTTGAGGTTTGTGGATTAAATATCCAAAATCCATGTTTCTCACCTGGGCATCCACAAAATTTATTTGTTTATACCGAAGACTGGAAAACCAGAAATATTGTATATCCTAAACCATTGCAATAAATGGAACGTTGAAAAATAATAGAAAAATATTTCAAAATTTATTTATAGGGAAGTCAGTTGTCAAGCAGAACAACGTCTGCTGGGTCTGCTAGTAGATATATAAATATATAACAAAAGTAAAATTAACAAAACAAAATAAGCTTAAGTCTAACAGATTGCACAACCGAGATGGTTGAAGAGGCTGTGTTTCCCATCCATCTTCTAAAACGATCGATTTATTCGTTTAAAGTTGTGCCTAGAAATATTGAATATTCACACTTCGGCCCCAGTTGTTCAAGTTGTGCTTAGAAATTCTGATATTCGCTGGATGGTTGGAGAGGCCGTGTCTCCAATCCACCCTCTCATTCGGTCGATTAATTCATATAAAGTTGTGCGTAGAGATCTTAAGGAGCGAAACGTCGTGTTTTCAATCCTCCCTTAAATTCTGTCTAGATATGTAAAGAATTCATTACGGAAGGTGGCAAATGTGGATACGTTCAAAGCTTATACAGCAATACGTCCGAACACCAAATACGCAGGGGACATTTTTGGGGAAATTTAAATGACAGAGGTAAATGACACTGGGCGGGTCTTTGTGAGATACGGATCATCGAACTCTTATTTTATTTATTTACTAGCAGACCCGGCAGACGTTGTTCTGCCTGACCAGTGACTTCCCTAGAAATACATTTTCAAATATTTTTCTTTAACTTTTAACATTCCATTTATTGCAGTGCTTTAGGATATACAATGTTTCTGGCTTTAAAGTCTTTGATATACACAAATAAATTTTTTGGATGTCCAACTCAAAAAACGGATCTTTTGAACTTTAAAATGTCACTAAAGCAAATACATTCAGGGATATAACGAATTGATATATTACTTAGCTTGTGGACTTGGAACTGCCCACTTTTCCAAAGAATTTACAAATGTAGCCTATGTACATATGTCGTACACAACGAAGATTTTAACGTATTGGAAAAATTTAAAACAGATCAACCATAAACTTTGGACATTATTGAAGTACAAACAAAGCTTTGAATACAAAAAATGTGGGCGTGGCACCGCCCACATTTCCCAAATTATATAATTCTTGACCAAGGGACACACATATCCAAAAATCTTTAATTTAGACCCAATATGTTCAGAGTTATGAAGAATTTAAATTTTATATAGCCTGGGGGGGTGGCACTGGCTACTTTTCCAAAAATTGATGTAGCCTGAATCGTACACAACAATTTTCTTAACCAATCTTGAAAGTTTAAAAGAGATCGACCATAAACTTTGGACATTATTGAAGTACAAACAAAACACAAAAAATTTGGGCGTGGCACCGCCCACTTTTCTAAAATTACATAAATCTTGACCAAAGGACACACATATCCAGAAATAATTAATTTAGACTAAATATGTTCAGAGCTATGAAGAATTTAAATTTTATATAGGCTGGGGGCGTGGCACCGCCTACTTTTCCAAAAATTGATATAGCCTAAATCGTACACAACAATCTTCTGAACCAATCTTGAAAGTTTAAAAGAGATCGACCATAAACTTTGGACATTATTGAAGTACAAACAAAACACAAAAAATTTGGGCGTGGCACCGCCCACTTTTCCAAAATTACTTAAATCTTCACCAAAGGACACAAATATCCAAAAATCATTAATTTAGACCAAATATGTTCAGAGTTATGAAGAATTGTAGTTTTATATAGCCTGGGGGTGTGGCACCGCCCAAATTTCCAAAAATTAATATAGCCTATGCTTTAACCCATGATCCCAAGAATATACTGTCAAAATTTCATAAAAATCGGTTGAGTACTTTGGACGCCCATAAAGGACATACAGACACACAGACACACATTCATTTTTATTTATAAGATGGGTTTGTTATTATAATTTGGGGAATCACCAAAAATTCTCTTTATATTTCTTCTCTTTTGTCGAAGGCTTATGCATCTCTTAGTCAAAATACATTTTCTCTACGTTGAGTTCATACACACACGCACATACATTTTTGTTCCGCTGTAGCTTGAGTTTGATCTATGAAAATTCTTATGCTTGGATTGTTTGAAGCTTTTATAAATTTCATCCTAGAAATAAGGGGCTTTAAGTTTTGAAAATGGAAAAAATGAAAACGCCACTTGGTTTATTTTTGGGAAAACTTGCTGCTTAAAAAAATTTCATAAAAATTGGGCCATCACTTTTCGAGATTAGCCGTTACGAATAATTTCATATAAGCAATTTTATATAATTAGTATAGATTTATTTTATTTTATTTTATTTGCATATTAAAACATAGTTTATGATCAAAAAGAACACATAAACCATTATCAACAGATATGCGTTTTAAGTCTGCTTTTTTTAATGAATAGGATATCAGAACTGGCTTCATTCTATGAAATGTCATTTGCTTACATTTAGAACAATTAAATGTAAGTAAGTTTATCGTGCACCAGCAATTAAATGAGTCCAACTCAGCCTGGAGAAGATCACCTGCCGTTCTTATCAGAGGAACAAACCGTGTAGCAAAGTTTAACCTCATCCGCGTACATTAAAGTTTTGGAATATGAGATAACCTCTGGTAAATGATTTATTAACAGGGTAAACAGTGATGGGCCTAAATGGCTCCTCTGAGGCACACTTGAAGGTACTTGAATGGTTCTGGAAATCGTGTGATTGAACATAACTCTCTGAGTCCTGTTTGTAAGGTATGTAACTTCTGAGCCATGCTGAAAGATGAGCCGGAAAACCGAGTAAATCCCGTTTATGAATTAGAAGTTGATGATTCACGGTTCGAATGCCTGTCTAAAGTCAGTGTAGATCACATTCGCTTGATTGCTTCCTAAATATCCGAAGAGGAGTACACTGATATTGCAGCTGTTTAGTAATGATCTGTACAAAAGTTTTAGAAATAGTTGAGAGGATAGCAATGCCTCTGTAGTTCTCAATTTCTGCCTTGCTACTTTTTTTTGCAAGGGAATAATAAATTATTGTTTATACCCCACCCCGCCCCGTAAGGACCCGGAGAAAATAGGCGCTTCAGTGATTCCAGACTCTGAACAACAGTGTTATTATCAATAGAAGGGCTCATGGTGTTATTGTTGGAACTAGCCAAATAATATGGATACTCACTAGCTTGGGAACTGTTAGAGTAATAGGTCGATTCAAAGAATTCAGAAAATAGTTCCGCAATGTTGTCATCGGTATTGGCACTCAAACGAAAGCAACGATGGAAATCCAAAGACTTTGCGCTTAGAGTAACAAAAATATAACATTTTTTTGGATTATTAAAATAACTGATTTAGATGATGAAAGTTAGAGCGGGCAACTAGATACATTGAATTCCGTCATGAAAGCTCTATTATTTAAAACCAGTCGTTGTAAAACGCGGCAGAGAATCGAGTAAGTCTGGACAACATTTGATAGGTATTTTTTCCTCAGAATCCTTTACTAAATATTGCTTACAGGTCGCGGTTATTACTTGGTTTAGCCTTTTGAACTGCTTTCTTTATATCTCACCACAGGTTCTCTATGGGATTGAGGGCTGGTGATTGTCCAAGCTAGGGCCTACCCTCAATCTCATTGACACGAAACAACTCCTGAGCTAGCCGGTCTGTATGTTTCGGGAGGATAATAAGAATACCTATTTCAGGGCCATTTCATATTATGCATAAGGCAGCATAGTGCTCTTCAAAATATTCACATGGACATGGTGATCCATGATTGTGTCAATGCGATGGACCCAACACCATCAAAAGAAAACCATGCCCAAACTAGTATTTTCGATGGAATGTCAGAAGCCCGGGCTTCCAAAAAGTCCACTTTTCCATCCAGTTTATATGTTTTCTGGCGAATTTAAGGCGGCTAGTGACCTGCCTCTTTGTTAGAAGAGGTAATTTTCGTGGGCTTCGAGGAAGATTTTGCTCTAAAAGTCACTGTATTTACGCAGAGTTTAAGTTCTTTTCGGTTTTATTATAAAGTACAATTACTATGCTTACTGCTTCTCTTGCGAAAAAATCAGTCAAATGACAAGTTTTATTCTGGGCAGTGAAATAACGCCTGGGGAAATAACGCCCGCGGGCATTATTTCTTTTCTGAAAGGAAACAAAGCCCACGGGGATTATTTCTTTTCTGAAATTAAATAGCGCCCGTCGAGGAAAGGAAATAACGCCCGCGGGCCTAATTTCCATTTTGAAAAATAATTTTACAGCGCCGGAGCAAGTTATGGGCACAGAAAAGCTAACACTTTCACTTTGCAAATTATAACTATGTTTAGGAACGACATCACCGTGGCGGTAGCCACGGCTATGGCACACACCGGAGTTGGAATGGCGTAGCCCAGGGTTATTTTTTGAAGCGCGGCCGAAGGCCGCCTACGCGGAAAGGTGTTCTGCACAGAAAAAACATGGATCGGGCCCCTAAATCAGGATTTGACCTAGGTCATTTTTTGGTTTCGGGAAAATATATACTCCAAAAAATAACAGCGCGGGATAGATTCAAATAATATTACTTTATTGCGCTGGTCGATGCGTGCTATCGCCTTGAATTTTGTACAAAAAAGATACAGTGTAAACAATGAAAGGTTTTGACACTTTCTTTTGTGTGTCCTTCTGTGCGTTGCGTGTGATGTGTTACATTGTGTCTAGTGTTAAATGT
This sequence comes from Sphenella marginata, assembly GCA_951509765.1. Taxonomy (NCBI): domain Eukaryota; kingdom Metazoa; phylum Arthropoda; class Insecta; order Diptera; family Tephritidae; genus Sphenella; species Sphenella marginata. The sequence goes on along the minus strand of OX608081.1, from coordinate 53,066,590 downwards.
TGGATAGGTGTGTTGATGTGGTGGCTGCTGGCTGTCATCCGTGTACTCATTTAACCAGCATCCTTCGTTCAATTTGGTCCACTCAGGATTTTACTCCAGTAAAAATTCTACTCCTCTAGCTTGAAACTTGTTTGTTACCAACTTTGTTATGTGAGCTGTATGCTAATTACGATTGCCGTAGTATCTTAATGTCCTCTACAATAATTTTGTCAAGTAATTTAAAAAAAAAAAAAATATTTTCAAATAATTTCAATGATTCAGGCCAGCTTCCATTGTGCCGCCAAACCCACCCCCAACTACCTTATACAAATATGCAATTTATTTACTCTCACACATACTTTGACAAATATGCATTGTTCTTTTAATGCGTTTGTCTTTGGGTTAAATTCGATTTCCCTGGCCAACGATTACATTTTCATTTCGCTTTCTTGTTTTAATTGTGGCTTTATTTCGTGTTCGCCGCCTTAGTAAGTCACGATTAATTGCCGCCAATAATATCAACATGGATATACAGCCAATTGGATTATCACCAATTTTAGAAGATAATCACGACAATCCCGTTCCAGCCAGGAACCCAGCCAACGTCGCTGCTGATAATATGATTTTTTCACCACCAGCCGGTTATGACATTTTCGAGCCTGACATTGGGGACTCCAACGCCGCCGGAGCAAACAATGAAAATTGCACAATCTTTAACACGCCAGCTAATGAAGACAATAATGTAATCAATAACACCAACGCCGCCGGTGCCGTCAGTGAAAATACTCTAGGTAAGTCAACAGTTGTCGATATTAGTGCAATCGAGACACGCATAGCTACACTGGAGTGTGATTTGAAAGCCACACATGTGCAGTTAAGTGAACGCGAATTACAAAATGCACTTCAAAGTACCGGTAGTTCCGGTATTACATACGCCAGTAGCGTCGTCACCCAGTCCCAGCCAGTTCTGCCGCCGTCTACGCAAGCAGAGGTAATTGCCCCCACAAGTAGCGGCTTGCCATTAAGTGAGCGCCTTTCCACGAAACCGTATACTGCGGTGCATACATACAGCGCCACACCACAGTCATTGCCTAGAAGTAGAGCTCCTGCCGCGAGCAATGTGTATAGTACGTATGTACCCAATAACTTTTTGCCATCACAGTCTCCGAATGCAGCTCCAACCGCGAGCAATATGTATAGTAGGTATGCACCTTGTAACCATTTGCCATCACAACCATCGAATGCAACAAAGCCCGCCCAGTATTCTGCTCACACCTCATGCTACCCTCAAAAATTGCTGGACTTGCCCGTATTTAGCGGTCGCCTAGAAGATTGGCCGGTATTCCATACGGCGTTCATTGAGTCTACAACAGCATACGGGTACAGTGATTTCGACAACAATCAACGGCTTCATAAGTGCCTAAACGCAGACGCCCGAAAAACTGTAAAGTCTTTGTTGATCCAGTCATGCAATGTAAGTTGCATTATTGAGCAATTAAAATCTCGTTTCGGGCGCCCAGAGCTACTTATTCGAAGCCAGTTACAGCAGGTGAAGGAAATAATGCCGATTTCTGAGAATGCCTTAAGCAAGCTGATACCATTTGCCACCAAAGTAATGAACATTTGCGCCTTTTTACCGTCAGCCGATGCAGACCATCGCTTTGCTAACCCTACGCTAATCGATGAGTTGACTTCAAAGTTGCCTATGACTAAACGTATTGAGTGGGGCCGCTATGCAGCTGCCGTGCAACCCCGTGCCACTCAGCCGATGCAGACCATCGCCTTGCTAACCCTACGCTAATCGATGAGTTGACTTCAAAGTTGCCTATGACTAACCGTATTGAGTGGGGCCGCTATGCAGCTGCCGTGCAACCCCGTGCCACAGTGGTGCACTTTTCCGACTATCTCACCACTTTGCCACGACGGCCAAAACGCCGCTTAGTTCTCCATTTGGGTGAGAAGCACCAATCGCATAAATGCCCGATTTGCCAGGGCCAGCATAAGCCGGCTGATTGCATTCGTCTTGTCAACTCAACAGTAGCAGGTAGTTGGTCTGAAGTTAAGGCTCGCCGCTTATGTTTTTCGTGTTCAAATGCCGGGCATACAACACGCGACTGTAGACAGCGCAAGGTGCGCTCCATAGACGGTTGTAACCGAATCCACCATATACTGCTCCACGAAACCCACGCCATCGCGGTCAGTGCCATAGGTAAAAACTCAAATAGTGAAACCTCAGTTCAGCTTAGTCAGCAACAGCAACAACAACAATCGTCTAGTGGTACAGGTACAACAGTACTAAGTTGTGTCCAAACACAACAACAAGATTCGGGTGGTAATTGTACTGCAGTTTTAAGCTGCGACTCAAGCGTAACTAAGAATAAGCTACTCCTGCACATCTGCCAGTGCAACGACATGCCGACGCCGTGCCCCAAATACTTATTGCCATAGACAATTGTCACTTAGGCCTGGCGTCTACTACTATCACCATGAAACAACATGGTCCCTTTGCAGCAAATACCAAGCTTGGCTGGGTAGTGTTTGGTCCAACCGGTAAGGGGTCTCACGCGCCATCGAGCTGCCTACTTGTTAAGGGCAACGTTGATAGATCGCTTCACGATATTGTAGCCGACTTTTTCGAGACCGAAAGCTTCGGCGTGAGAGCAGCACCACCCGTCGAAAGTGAAGCTGATGTTCGCGCATGAACCATTCTACACACAACCACTCGTTGCATTGGTACAAGATTCCAGACCGGTGTTTTATGGCGTCAAGATGAAATTACACTACCGAGCAGCTATGGCATGTTGATGAATAGACTGGTGAGTGTAGAAAAGATAATGAGTCGTGATGCTAGTTTTGCCTCGTCTTACAAGAAAATAGTTCAGCTATACATTACCAGCCGTTATGCAAAACCATTAACGGCAGCCGGAGCCGCCCTGTCAACGCCTCGTACGTGGTACCTGCCGCACTTCGCGGTAGGCAATCCGAACAAGCCCTCGAAACTGCGATTAGTTTTTGATGCCGCCGCTGAAGTAGATGGTGTGTCTTTAAATCACCACCTTCTGAAAGGGCCTCAAGAGTAGAGACCATTGCCAGCTATACTTTTCAATTTCCGTGAACGAGCAGTAGGTATCAGCGGCGACATCAAAGAGATGTTCCATCAAGTGTTGATACGCGAAGAAGACAGATGTGCCCAAAGATATCTTTGGCGAGACGGCGATTCAAGCAAGCAACCTGTTATGTAGCTGGTAGTTTGTTTGGTGAGGAGTGGTGGTAAGCAGGTATGCTTGCATCCCAGGCTAGCTCGTCAGCGTGGGGCAGGGTACTTTCCACCATCCCCACCTACAGCCACATGAACAAAAAGGGGGTTCATACCTGCAGAGATAGTGTAAGTCAAAAAAACGTAAGAAAAAAAAGGAGAAAATCGATAGGAGCAATGAAAAGCATTAAGACAAAGGAGAGACCTGTCCTGTCAGGTGGAGTCTTCCCACCCGCTTCCGTGCAACTTGCACGAAACCATGGGCACTGTGCTGACTCCTAATTCCTTACAGTGCCCCCAATCCTGACTTGAGTATGTTTACCAGTCGGTCACTTAGTCCTTTTCCCTAATACTCACCCTCACACCACCCGCAACGCGCGAGCGCAGCACCCACACCAAATGAACTTCTTAGCCCTGCATCTCAGCAATAATCTACTATTGTTTTCAAGTCAACATTACAGTGCTTTTTTATTCATAATAAATACCCTTAAATTTCTATATTTATCCTGCCTATAGTTCAATAATTCAGCGGTTCAACAAGAAAATTAAGAACGAAAATTACGGCTAAACCTAAGGCTACCTAATTAATTAAAAGTATGTGTATCCACGTGTGTATATATGCTAACTCGTAAAATCTTCAAGTTATGTTTATTAACCAATCCAAGCAAAATTTAATAAACAAAGTGCAAAAAGAATAACAATTCAAGAAAGCAAAAAAAAATCATTAAAAAAAAATGTTAAATTATACCTCCCTAATGTTCCTCCAGACGATCAGCTGTTGGATTTGTGCCACTGACCTAGATTTACATTTCAAGATCAAGGCCGAGTTTGCGTTTAGGTATATAAAAAAAACAAAAAAAATTTAGCAAAAAAAACTTATGAGAGTTGGGTATTTATGTGCGTACGATTGAGTCTACTTTTCTAGGAGTATTTATGTATGTATATATATTACTTCGCTTTCGCTCCTCTTTTTCTCCTTTCCGGTAATCCCTTTGTCCACCTTGGGAGCGGAGTGGGATTAGCCTCTCAATATATATACATACATACGGACATACATACGTGTGGTTAAATATCACTCACCAAGTAACTTGCTCCAATGGCGCCACTGTAGAGTACCTGTGCTGAAAAAAACCAAAAAAACTCAAATGCATATATGTCCCTATGTCTCGGTCATGCGCACAATGACCACTCTCGCTTGCTCAGCCAGATCACTCGCTCGTGTGCTGGTCTTTTTTGAGCTACCGCTTCAGTGCTTTACCCTGCAACCTACAATAAACATGCATGAAAAACCCCTTTCTTGCCGAAAGAAAAGGGGTATAAAATATGGAACCGAACGTTCGAAATATTCCTATATCCGGGACGTGGACTTCGAATCCGGATAGGGTGGAGGCGGTTGGTATCGGTAACGTAAAAATTATCTAAAAAGTGCTAACGTTGCAAAGCAACAAAACAAAAAAAGGTATGACCAAGTTTAAAAACGTGGTGTTAGGTGCTAGTCGCGATGTATATACATCTATGTGTATTTGCCTGTCCCAAAAAAAAACATCGCACTCTCTGCTAAAAAGAACCAGAAAAGCGAACATGCAAAACTTAACGAAAAAATTGGTAAATGGCGAAACTAAAAAAAAATAAAAACTTTTGAAATGAAAATGAAATGGAAAGTTACCACAAAGAAAAAAAAACCCCAGATTAAATAAAATTACGCAAAATTGCGAACTCAGGGGGTTCACGCTCCTACCCCTCCTAAATTTTCTCACCCTACCTTATGTGCTACGGAAATCTTATAACTACTAGAAAATTAAAAATTCAAACAGTATTCAAAATTAAAACAATATGTTAAAAATAATAATAATAAAAAAACAGCATGCGGTGTCCTTGGTGGATTTTTGGTGTTGATAGAGTTATGCGGCTGGTGTGATGTTGCTGGTGTCGTTGTTGTTGTTACTGGCCTCCGTGCCGTATGTATCTCCGTGGCTCCTTTCGCCCGGGTCTTCCAATTGTGTTTGTTGTTGTGATATTACGCGTTCAGTGCTTACTATTTTTGTTGTAGCGTGTGACTGGTTGTTGTGTTGTTGCACCAAGTGAAATGTTCTCCGTTGTTTTGTGTTTGGCTTTTTCTGTTGTGGACCTTGGTTTGGTCGTTGCGGTATCAAAATACCGTGCCCTGCGGGTGCTCCTGGTTATGGTGCGACCTGGGTTCTGGCGGAAAGAAAAATTTCAATAGTAGGGAGGAAACATATGTATGTAGGTTTCTTTTTGTTTGCACAAACATGGATGCACATTTCCACACATACTTGTGTGCCTATGCACCTATGTACGTGGATGCAGTTTTGCTGTTTGGCTTACCAGGGAGATTAGCCATAAAACAAAACCAATCTCACCTTGGCCGTGCCGTGATGGCTGACTATATACATATGTACCTCTATTAATAAGTACTTACCGGTTTTTTTCCCTTTTTTTTTTTATTCCAGTATGCTGTGTGGTATCTGTTGTTCACAAATGGTTGGCTTAGTGGGTGTATTACCCAAGGTATTTTACCTCCGTATACTCGAACGGCGGATAGTGGGACTTTCCCGTTTAACGGATTATAGTAACCGCGCACTTAACAAACTTTTTTTTTTTTTTTTGTTTTTAAGAAATATACTTGGCACTAGTCACTTTTCACAGGGCACAGTTTTAACGCAACTTTTCCCGTTGACTACCTCTCCGCCCTTTTATACCTTCAGCCGTGGCAGAGAAAGTTACGTTTTTGGGAAAGCTTCCACACAGGCTTACAGTCTGCCTTTCGTTTTTTACCGCATTCACACCTACACACTCATACACTTGCACAACATGCTAATATTGTTCTTTCTTTCTAACATGGCTGCAATGTTGCTAGGCGTCAAGCAACATTGCCTCTGTTACCGTGTCTGTTGCTAACAGCAAACATCAATGCTATCTACAGCAGTAACACATGCAATGTTGCTGGGGCCCTGCCGCACCACATCCATGTTGGATACTTAGCTAGCATCGCGATATGTTGCCAGCATGGTGAAAGGCTGTCGTTACAGGCTCGCAACCGCCGATGGTGCCTGCACTATGGAGCGTGTGCGTAAAGAAGTTTCAACGCAGCCTGTCACTCATAACTCCCTTGCGTCCAACGTGTGGCCTCGACCCACGACTCAATGCCGGGCTTAATCCAGATAACAGACATGTACGTCAACTACTTATAAACTAAATCACTGGGCTATTTCTACTCCTTATATACTACTTACTCTAAATCACTGGGGATGCAGATACTCTAAGTGTCTACTAGATAGGGATAAAATATCACAGCAGAAAGCTAAAACTAAATTAATCAAATATCACAGTATTAGGTATTAGTCAAGTGAATAAATAAATAATAATAATTGCAAAAATAATCAAAAAATAAAAAAAATTACTTCATACGTCAGTTAGTCAAAATAAAAGAGATAGTCAGGTAATAGTAATTGCATACGTCGGTCAATAGATAAACAAATAAAACAACAAGAAACAATTTAATAACTACATGCGTCAATACATAAACAATCGTATAATATACATAAACACTGAAAGATACATTTATACACCAAAGCGGATACAACAACAAGAAACATAAACATGAGGACTAGCGCTACAAAAACATGTATCTATTTTGCAAAAATATCTTTAGCGTGGTATACGCCGATCTTTTTCCCATTACTATCGCCAAGTTCATACATCGAGTTTCCTATGACATTTAGGACTATGCACTTTATTTGTTTTGGTGCTAACTTGGCGTTGTAATTGTCTATTTGGGAGCTTTGTTTAAAGTTTCGGCGGTATACCACTTGTCCTATTTGAAACTTAACATCTCTACTCCTAGTGTCATAAACTTTTCTACTTTTTTCATGGGCCAACTTCAGCTCCTTCATAATCTTGTTTCGTAAGAGTTGTAACTTGTCGGTCGTATCCACAACTTCAACATCCATATCTTTTAATGCGCCTAACTTTCGGTATAGCTCATATGATGCAGCATGCTGTATCATAGGCATACCGAAAGTGGCATAGTACGGTGACATATTAATGGCCGAATGTGCAACGCTGCGGAGGGCAAATGCGGCGTCAGTAATATATTTGTCCCAGTTTTTCTGGTTATCCTTTATAAAGGATCGGACAATCTGTAACACAGATCGGTTTACCCTCTCCGCAGCGTTACCCTGAGGCGAATAAAATGCCGTTTTTACGTGTTTTGTGCCGTACTTTTCTAAGAAATTTTTGAATGTTTCAGATACAAATTGTTTTCCATTGTCTGAGTGGACATATTCGGGCACGCCGAATATGTGGAAAACATCTCTTTCCAAAAACTTAATGACAGCAGCTGAAGTTGCCTTTCTCATGGGTTCTAAGAATACAAATTTTGAAAAATGGTCTAAACACACAAAGACATACACATTACCATCACTACTACGAGGATAGGGACCCATAAAATCAATAAACAGACGTTGGAAAGGTCGTTCGGTGAGTTTTTGCTTTCCCATTAATGGTTGTCGAAATACATTTTGTGTTTTATTTATTTTGCAGGTTTCACAATCTTTTACATGTGCGCATACATCGGTCACCATGCCTGGCCAATAATACTTTTGACGTAGTCGGGATAGGGTCTTATGTATTCCTCCATGGCCGGCAGACGGTGAGCCGTGAGACATTTCCACTAGCCCCGGTCGCAATTCCGACGGAACCCAAAGCTTGTAGGTCTGGTCCGCTAGAAGATCGTCCCCCCTGTCGAATTGCGTCCGTTTGTACACGAAACCGTGCGATAGACATAGGTCGGGGAGCTTTTCTTGGTTTTCGGTCACCGTTTTTCGAAGTTCTTTGTACTCCTCCGACTCAAAATACGGTGACTCGAGGCATATGTCTATCGCCCGGTCGTTTGTCATTATTTCGTCCATGTGCATCCTTGAAAGTGTGTCGGGAACCACGTTCTGCGCACCTTTTCTGTGTTCAATATTGAAATCGTATGCTTGGAGTTTTAGGCTCCATCTTGCTAGCCGTCCTGACAAATCCTTTTGATTCATCAGCCATTTAAGGCTGGCATGATCGGTTATGATGGTGAACGGGGTTCCCTCCACATATGGGCGAAAACGCTTTACGCTAACTATCGCTGCATAACATTCAAGTTCGGTGATGCTGTAGTTTTTCTGTGCTTTGTTTAGTTTCGCCGACACGTAGGCAATGGGTCTTTCGTTCTGGTCATCGTCTAATTGAAACAAAACCCCGCCCACTCCGTCAGTCGATGCGTCGCATTGAATATAAAAACGTCTGCTAAAGTCCGGGTGTGTAAGTACTGGCGCTGAAATCAAGCTCTGTTTGAGCTTCTCAAACGATTGCATGGCCTCGTCCGTCATCGTAAACTTCTTTATCGTGTCTTTCTTGAGGCAGTCGTGCAGCGGGGCTGCAATAGTCGCATAGTCCTGGATGAAACGTCGGTACCAGCCCGACATGCCCAGGAACCGTCGAAGTTGCTTCGGGGTTTTAGGCGCAGGAAAGTCCCTCACGGCTGCCACCTTATTGGCATCTGTCCTAATACAACCATCCCCGACTACATACCCAAGATATCGCACCTCTTTGTAGCAAAACTTACTTTTTTCGACATTGATTGTCAACTTAGCCTCTCTAAGACACCGAGCGACCTTTTCCAATAAACACATATGGGACTGAAAATCTATCGAACAAACTAGCAAATCATCAAGATAGACAAAGACACACTCACGTAAAGCGGCCGGAATGACCTTGTCCATAAGACGACACATTCGTTGTGCTGCATTGCACAACCCGAAAGGCATGACAGTGAATTGGTATAGGGGTCGGCCCGGTACAGTGAAGGCTGTCTTCTCACGTGATTTTGACTCGAGGGGAATCTGCCAGAAAGCGTCTTTTAGGTCAATCGCGGAGATGTATCTAGTGTTTTGTAGGCGGCTCAAGATTCCATCAATGTGGGGTAAGGGGTACGCATCCTTGATTGTACGTTCGTTGACTTTACGCGCGTCTAAACATAGCCTGTTTTTAGTGCCCTTGATCACCAGTGACACTGGTGAGTTCCAGCTACTGTTGGACTCCTCTATCACTCCCATACTCAGCATACGGTCCAGCTCTGCATATATCAATTTTTGAATGGCCGGTGAAATTGGGTAATGACGTTGCTTGACTGGCAGATTCTCATCAAGAACCTCGATCACATGCTCTTCCTTGTCCGTTCGACCTAACCCTAATACCGCGAAAGATGGGAATTGGGCTTTTACACGCTCCAACGTGTTACTCTCTTCCGTCGTTAAGACATGTTGAACGGCGTCGAAAGACAGGTCACCTTCAGCGGGAACGAGTTCCGCCACACTGGCAACATTATTACGCACATTCACACCCTTACTCACAACACTCATTCCAAACGCCTGCCAGAAATCGACACCTAAATAGACTTCTTGTTGTAAATCTGGGACTATTAAAAATTCCAAATCTTTAGTGACATTATCCCACAAAACAGGTAGCTTTATTACCCCCACCACGGCGGTTTCATCCCCATTCGCCGTCCGGATATTTTGACCCTTGATTGGCATAATCAAGGCCTCTCTACCGCGCAGGAGTGCCGCTGAGCCTTTTCCTAAGCAGCAGGCACTCGCCCCTGAGTCCAGGAGAGCCAGGACCTCATGACCTCCTATCTGTGTTTTTGCGAAAAATCGATTGTCACCTTTGACCGTGACTATTGTTGCAACTATCTTGCTACGTAATCGTCTAAAATACTTCTTCTTCTCTCTCATTTTCTTAATTTTTTCAAAATTTTTCTTATTCTTCTTCTTTAAATCCATACTTTCGCAAAATATTCGCCGCCTCGCTTCATCGTATTCTAGTTTACGTTGGTGTAAGCTTTTTAGTTCCCTTTTCTCCTTATTTTCTATTGGCTTCACAACCTTAGCCTCATCTTCAACTCTTTTCAAAATTTTTAATTCTGTGTGGCCGGGTTGTGAGCTTCCTGGCTGGAGCCCCCGGTTATCTCCGCCAGTGTGGGGTTTCCCTTATTGGGTATGAAGACACAAAAGGACGAATTACTCCCACAGGCAAAACAAAACATAGCATGAAACGGGGACGAACATTTATTTGGCTTTTGTGCTTCTGCCGGGTTTTTCTCAAAGAAATCCACCGGCATGCCACACGAAAAGCACAACATCAAATGGAACGGGGACGCACAAAAGGAATTTATCGTTGACTTGGACACATTTGGACTAACAGATGGGGTTGGGACACTAGGATTTCCGGTAGTTTGGTGTTGGACTTGGGATTGGGATTGGGGTCTCCTATTAAATGCTTCTATTTTCACAGCATCTTCAAAACCTATTTCATTTACGGCCCTACTCCTACTCTTATTTTCCTTCATACGTTTTTCGGCTCTCCTGCACTCAGCCTTGAGATCCGCCAGAGAGTCCATTTTTAGGGCGAAAGTCAAGCTGGCCAGGTACGGTTTGAGATTTCCCCTGATTATACCAACCAGCTCCTTCTCGGGGATTCGCGTCCGCAAGCGGAATGTCATATCATGGATCTCCCCGTAGAAGTCGTCGAAAGTTTCTCCGGGTTGCTGCTTCAGTTCCATTATTTCACGGATTATTTCATAGTCGGACTCGGCGGTCTTGAAGTGGCTCAGCAGCTCGGCTTTCAACCCGAAGTACCCAAAATCGGGATCTTCAGAATGATCCTCGAGTATCTGCCAATACCACTTCAAGGCACCGCCCGAAACCAGACAATGAAAGTCCGTGAAAAGCTGGAAGTAGGAGATGTTGTGCTGTTCCCGCATTCTCTCGACCCGGAAAACGAAACTTTCGACGCTCATCCCCTTGTTGGTCCCGTCAAATTTGATGTGCCACTTCTCCAAGTCTAGCTTTTTCCACCTTGGAGTTCCAGTCGGGTCTCTTGTGTCCTGTCCCCCCACTGAGGTCCGGTTAATCAGAGGGCCACTGGCTCGACCAGCAGCTCCGCCAGCTTGGCGTTCTGGAGTAGACGCTCCGGTTGGTTGATTGCCCAGGGGATGCACGGTAGTCTCCATTTCTGCCACTCGGCCGCTAAGGTTCCCAACGTTGGTTTTAATGGTCCTTACTTCCGTTGCTATCTGAGACACCATGTCTTGCTGTTGCGCCATCATCGCCATCATTCGGCTCAGTTGCTCCACGTTAGTCATGGTGTTGGTATTCTCGTTCGCTGGAGGATTCCCAATGCTGGGACCCGAAGTGGTTCGTAGTGTTCCCCCTGGTGCAATATCGCCTCCCGCAGCTCCAATCTCCTCAGTGTCTGACATGGTGCACAAGAGATCGATCTTCTGGGAAAAATTTAAACTCTGATTCGACTCGTTATATGACAGTCCGCCTGCGAACGTTACCCTCTGGATGCGGTCGGGTTCAATGGACGAAAAAATCCGAGACGTACACCTGTTGAAGTAGTCAGTCGGGACAAAGTCGACTGTACGCGGAATCCCTGTGTCAATTTGGTTGAACACTGACCCAACTATCTGGTTTTCGAGCGCCCTCCTTTCGGCCGCTTTCGATTGGCTACGAGTAATTGGCCTATTCTTATTTAAAACCCCCAGACCACCAGGTACACTGTCCTTCACTCCCTTATCTGTCTCCTTGTCCTTAGCAGACATCCACTAACAAAAAAAACTTTACAAAAGAAGTGCTGGTAAAATTAGATGAAAATTGTTAATACACGGATTCGGTTGTGCAAGACACCCTAAGGTATTTAACAATAGTAGTGCAAAAGTAATAGTAACAGCGATGTATTTAGCAAAAGAAAGGAATGACCTTGTATTTCAGAAAAGGATTAAAAGTTCAAATTGTTCCCTAGATTAAGACTAGTAATTCAAGTAATAAGTATATATATATGCGAAGGTAAAGGTTTCAACACCCAAAAGATAATGGAGGGAGTATAAAATTCCGTCCGACGCGCGAAAGTATATGTCCAAAAAAAAATAATCTGCATAAAATAAAAAAAGGCTTAATAATAAAAATATCAAATTCACAGGATATATGTATGTTATTTTAAAATTCAAACATTTATTGTTTTTATAAATAGGTTGTAATATTATTATATGTAAATAAGTGTGTATATAGGTATGTGTTTATTTCGGTGACCTAACAACTAATTGGTAGCGTCAGATCTAACTCAATATACTTCAGGGATTAAACCTATGCTAATTTATTCTAACCGCAACCAAAAATTATATACAAAAAAATATTGAAAAGTAGGGTTTTTTTTTTTTTTTTTTTTTTTTTTTTTTTTTTTTTAGAAACAAACTTTAACGCTCTTCTATTCTGCACACCGTTGATGCAAAACTAATAAACAGTTTGGTTTAGTAAAAAAAAGAAAATTACAAATTATTTGGAATTTTATTTATTGGTCTGTGAAGGCGATAAGTCCGTTGCTATTCATCGTCGTGTCTCTTGTCGGTCCGTGTACTGTCCTTTTAGGTGTGGCACTACATGCCCGGTGACGAGCCCCGAAGCGTGGATGCCGCACCTCCCTACTCTCATCGTGTCGATTCTTTGCAAACCTCACTTACCGGTAATGCTAGATCACCGGCAAGGTAGCTTAAACAAGTCCTCACGATCTTCTACTTAGCGTCCGTCTCTAGCTGCGTGCCCTACCAAGTACCACCCACTCAGATTAAAATCCAAGCAGGGAACCCCGGTATGGTTACTCAGCTTGCTCCTACTCTTTTTGCCATGATGCCACAAGCTGTCAGGATAAATCCCAATAGCGCTGCCATTATGACTGTCCCTGTCCAAAGTCAAAAGAAGGAAGCAAGAGTTCAACGAATGGATAATTGAAAGTTAAAGGCAAAAGACAAAGAAATTGAAGTATTGAAAGCATTAGAATTTAGAAGTAAATTGTGATAAAAAGAAGTGAACTGAGTGGGCTATTAACGTTGGGCGCCATTGTTATGTAGCTGGTAGTTTGTTTGGTGAGGAGTGGTGGTAAGCAGGTATGCTTGCATCCCAGGCTAGCTCGTCAGCGTGGGGCAGGGTACTTTCCACCATCCCCACCTACAGCCACATGAACAAAAAGGGGGTTCATACCTGCATAGATAGTGTAAGTCAAAAAAACGTAAGAAAAAAAAGGAGAAAATCGATAGGAGCAATGAAAAGCATTAAGACAAAGGAGAGACCTGTCCTGTCAGGTGGAGTCTTCCCACCCGCTTCCGTGCAACTTGCACGAAACCATGGGCACTGTGCTGACTCCTAATTCCTTACAGTGCCCCCAATCCTGACTTGAGTATGTTTACCAGTCGGTCACTTAGTCCTTTTCCCTAATACTCACCCTCACACCACCCGCAACGCGCGAGCGCAGCACCCACACCAAATGAACTTCTTAGCCCTGCATCTCAGCAATAATCTACTATTGTTTTCAAGTCAACATTACAGTGCTTTTTTATTCATAATAAATACCCTTAAATTTCTATATTTATCCTGCCTATAGTTCAATAATTCAGCGGTTCAACAAGAAAATTAAGAACGAAAATTACGGCTAAACCTAAGGCTACCTAATTAATTAAAAGTATGTGTATCCACGTGTGTATATATGCTAACTCGTAAAATCTTCAAGTTATGTTTATTAACCAATCCAAGCAAAATTTAATAAACAAAGTGCAAAAAGAATAACAATTCAAGAAAGCAAAAAAAAATCATAAAAAAAAAAATGTTAAATTATACCTCCCTAATGTTCCTCCAGACGATCAGCTGTTGGATTTGTGCCACTGACCTAGATTTACATTTCAAGATCAAGGCCGAGTTTGCGTTTAGGTATATAAAAAAACAAAAAAAATTTAGCAAAAAAAACTTATGAGAGTTGGGTATTTATGTGCGTACGATTGAGTCTACTTTTCTAGGAGTATTTATGTATGTATATATATTACTTCGCTTTCGCTCCTCTTTTTCTCCTTTCCGGTAATCCCTTTGTCCACCTTGGGAGCGGAGTGGGATTAGCCTCTCAATATATATACATACATACGGACATACATACGTGTGGTTAAATATCACTCACCAAGTAACTTGCTCCAATGGCGCCACTGTAGAGTACCTGTGCTGAAAAAAACCAAAAAAACTCAAATGCATATATGTCCCTATGTCTCGGTCATGCGCACAATGACCACTCTCGCTTGCTCAGCCAGATCACTCGCTCGTGTGCTGGTCTTTTTTGAGCTACCGCTTCAGTGCTTTACCCTGCAACCTACAATAAACATGCATGAAAAACCCCTTTCTTGCCGAAAGAAAAGGGGTATAAAATATGGAACCGAACGTTCGAAATATTCCTATATCCGGGACGTGGACTTCGAATCCGGATAGGGTGGAGGCGGTTGGTATCGGTAACGTAAAAATTATCTAAAAAGTGCTAACGTTGCAAAGCAACAAAACAAAAAAAGGTATGACCAAGTTTAAAAACGTGGTGTTAGATGCTAGTCGCGATGTATATACATCTATGTGTATTTGCCTGTCCCAAAAAAAAACATCGCACTCTCTGCTAAAAAGAACCAGAAAAGCGAACATGCAAAACTTAACGAAAAAATTGGTAAATGGCGAAACTAAAAAAAAATAAAAACTTTTGAAATGAAAATGAAATGGAAAGTTACCACAAAGAAAAAAAAACCCCAGATTAAATAAAATTACGCAAAATTGCGAACTCAGGGGGTTCACGCTCCTACCCCTCCTAAATTTTCTCACCCTACCTTATGTGCTACGGAAATCTTATAACTACTAGAAAATTAAAAATTCAAACAGTATTCAAAATTAAAACAATATGTTAAAAATAATAATAATAAAAAAACAGCATGCGGTGTCCTTGGTGGATTTTTGGTGTTGATAGAGTTATGCGGCTGGTGTGATGTTGCTGGTGTCGTTGTTGTTGTTACTGGCCTCCGTGCCGTATGTATCTCCGTGGCTCCTTTCGCCCGGGTCTTCCAATTGTGTTTGTTGTTGTGATATTACGCGTTCAGTGCTTACTATTTTTGTTGTAGCGTGTGACTGGTTGTTGTGTTGTTGCACCAAGTGAAATGTTCTCCGTTGTTTTGTGTTTGGCTTTTTCTGTTGTGGACCTTGGTTTGGTCGTTGCGGTATCAAAATACCGTGCCCTGCGGGTGCTCCTGGTTATGGTGCGACCTGGGTTCTGGCGGAAAGAAAAATTTCAATAGTAGGGAGGAAACATATGTATGTAGGTTTCTTTTTGTTTGCACAAACATGGATGCACATTTCCACACATACTTGTGTGCCTATGCACCTATGTACGTGGATGCAGTTTTGCTGTTTGGCTTACCAGGGAGATTAGCCATAAAACAAAACCAATCTCACCTTGGCCGTGCCGTGATGGCTGACTATATACATATGTACCTCTATTAATAAGTACTTACCGGTTTTTTTCCCTTTTTTTTTTTATTCCAGTATGCTGTGTGGTATCTGTTGTTCACAAATGGTTGGCTTAGTGGGTGTATTACCCAAGGTATTTTACCTCCGTATACTCGAACGGCGGATAGTGGGACTTTCCCGTTTAACGGATTATAGTAACCGCGCACTTAACAAACTTTTTTTTTTTTTTTTGTTTTTAAGAAATATACTTGGCACTAGTCACTTTTCACAGGGCACAGTTTTAACGCAACTTTTCCCGTTGACTACCTCTCCGCCCTTTTATACCTTCAGCCGTGGCAGAGAAAGTTACGTTTTTGGGAAAGCTTCCACACAGGCTTACAGTCTGCCTTTCGTTTTTTACCGCATTCACACCTACACACTCATACACTTGCACAACATGCTAATATTGTTCTTTCTTTCTAACATGGCTGCAATGTTGCTAGGCGTCAAGCAACATTGCCTCTGTTACCGTGTCTGTTGCTAACAGCAAACATCAATGCTATCTACAGCAGTAACACATGCAATGTTGCTGGGGCCCTGCCGCACCACATCCATGTTGGATACTTAGCTAGCATCGCGATATGTTGCCAGCATGGTGAAAGGCTGTCGTTACAAACCCGAAGTATACGAAATGTGTGTGATGACGTTTGGGGCTGCTTTCTCACCCAGTGCAGCTCATTACATTAAGATCTGCAACGCCATTGAGCATCGAAGCGATAGTCCAATCATAACTCGTGCCATAAAATCGATAGTTGACAACCATTATATCGATGACTTTTTGTACAGCTTCGACACAACGACCGAAGCAATCGCCATCGCCAAGCAAGTTAAGGCAATTCACATGGATGCTGGGTTCGAGTTACGCAACTTCGCTTCAATTAGAAGTTAACGCCCTTACTAAGTTTCTCGGTAAAAAAAAAAGATATGTCCACGGAGAGGGTATTGGGGCTACATTGGTGTCCAACAACGGACTGTTTCAGTTTTAGTCCAAAGTTTAACAACGTCAGCGAATCGGTATTGCGAGGTGACAGGCGGCATACCAAACGTGAGTGTGGTCATGTCTATATTTGACCCAATAGGACTTATTGCCAATTTCGTCGTTGGAGCCAAACTCGTCATGCGTGAAGTGTTTCGGCATGAAATCCGCTGGGATGATCAACTCCCCGAAAACATCGCCGAGTTATGGGAATCATATTTTATTTATTTATTTATTTTTTAAACCATATGGATGTGACAGTAAGACAAAGTCTTTTATAGCACAATATCTGCATTAAATTACATTTTAAGATAATTAAGTATAATTAAACCTAAAATTAAAACTATAGTTAAAGGGAATATTTGTGTTCAAACAGAAATTGCAGTGAGTAAATTTAGTTTTTGTTTCTATATAAATATTCAGCTAGTTGCACATTAAATCTCATAATATTATATATACTAGACATGTTGATTAGAGAAAAGAAGAAAGAATAGCAGAAAGGGAGAGAATTATAGTTATGCAGTTAAGTTTCAATTACATACATCGCACTAAACTGAAGTAATCATAGATCACCCTCTTGTAGTTGCTCCTACTCAAAACACCCTTAATAGAATCAGGAATAGAGTTCCAACGCCTTACAGCATTTACGAAAAATAGCCACGAGGAAGACAAATAAAGATATCTAGGAATGATTAAATTACGGTGCCTACAAGATTTCGGAAATTTCAGCTTCTCGTAAAGATATCGAGGTATTTTGCACGCAATGAGCCTAAACATAAATATACAATTTCGAGCCGCAATGTAATTAAAAATACTGCACCCTAAGACTGTGCACTTCCATGGGGAGATGTGATCATATTTTCTAAGACCATAAACATACCGTGTGACATTATTGAAAGCAACATCAACTTTATGGCGCGAAGCAGAATCCAAATGACTATAAACGACCTCAGTAGCGCGATTCTGTAACTTTTTTAACGCCAAGTGTTAGCGTTAACTTCGCTTAACACCATTTTTAACACTTTTTGCGATTCTGTAACCTTTTTAACGCCAAGTGTTAGCGTTAACTTCCCTTAACACTGTAAAGTGTTAGCTAACACCTTTTACTGAGGTTAGTTAACGCGAAAAAATTTTGTGGTGTTAAAAGTTATAGAAAATAAGTTCTCCGAACATGAAACCGAACTCGCGACGCGCACGTTGTAGTCCGAACGCTTATCACCTGCGCTACTGCGACATGAACGTCGGCGCTGTCAAATGCTGTACTAAAGATGAGTGCAGTTTTCCCCTCAATTTTAACAGATATACATACATAAAACAGCTAACACTACAAAGTGTTAAGGAAAGTTACAGAAACGCATTTTCGTTAAGAGCAAACGCCAAAATTCGGCGACAAGCTTAACACTCGGTGTTAAAAGTTACAGAATCGCACTACAGAGTCCGTAAAGTGTGGTACAATTAACTGGATAGCTAGCTTTTTTCTTGTTTCATGGGGCGTAAATGATGCAGTCAATCTCAGCCTTCTTAGGATGGCGTAAACATTACCCACTATCTTGTTAACGTGATCGACACAATTTAACTTTGAGTTAATCACAAAGCCTAAATTTCTGATCTTGTCTGTGAGAGACAGTGCGGTATTACCAACAAACAGTTTGGGTATTTATTCAACATGCACCGCATTGCTACTAATAGGTAACACATAAGACTGTTTGGCGTTTAAGCAGAGACCTTTATCGTACGCCCATTTTGAAATCGCAGATAGGTCACTATTTATTTTATCGCACAGATCCTCAACGAGACCAACGCGGTTAGACAAATGAAGTTGAACATCGTCTGCATAGGCATGAACATTTACAAACTGACAAATAGAAAGAACATCATTGACAAATATACTAAATAGAAGAGGGCCAAGCACAGAGCCTTGGGGAACACCAGAGGAAACAATACACGATTTCGACGCAGAGCCTTTGCATACCACTTTCTTCTTCCCGCTAAATAACTGGTCATAAGTTGGATAGAACTATTAGAGAACCCAAAGTAGTGTTAAAGTTTTTTACAAAGGAGATTATGGCTCACAGAATCAAACGCATTGAAAAATCTAGAAGGCACAGTAGAGTCAGTTCGCCATTATCATAATGCATTCTTATGTCATCAAGAATTTTTACTATAGCGGTAGAGCAACTGTGGTTGGGTCTAACACCTGATTGAGCTGGACTGAGCAGTTTGTTCTTTTCGGCATATGTTGAAATTTGGGCTGCCATTAGAGACTCACACACTTTAGCAAAGGCAGGTAATATGCTAATTGGCCTATAATTACTCGGTTCTACTTACTTGGCAACAGGAATGATTAATGCCTTTTTCCATTCCATAGGAAAACATGAGGTAGTAAAGCAATGATTGATGATATGTGTGAGAGTTCCTAAGATAAATGGCAGCACAAGTTTCACGAACTTCAGGGATATTCCGTCCTCTCCAATCGCGGTTGACTTGACCCTCATAAGAGATTTGAAAACGTCATACTCAGTTACGACCCTAAACTCGAATTTATTTACCGGCTCAAAAGTACTAGAGATATTTTGCAAAATAGGAGTGTTCCGAAACTCACTGCAGCTAACAAAGTAGTCGTTAAGAGTATCAGGGTCAACCTGGCATTCTAATGGCATCTTCCCATGCATATTCAGATTTTTTAAGTTACGCCATAAGTCTTTAGACGGAATTGACGGGTTTAGTTTACTCTGACAGTACATATACTTAGCTTTTCGGGTAATAATTGTGGCTCTGTTTCGGGCAACCCTGTATTGTAACCATGCAGACTCCGTTTTGCTCCTCTTCCATTTAGTATAAAGCTTATTGCGTGTTTTGATGGCGGATTTAACTTTAGAGTTGTACCAAGGAACGCAATTTGTAGTTATACGAACTTGTTTTAAGGGAACATGCTTTTCATAAAGCGTACAGATTATTTTATTTAGAAAGTTAAGTTTCTCATCCACCGTCGCAATAAACCAACACTGAGTCCAGTCAATCTGGGACATATCAAGAGACAACATATCAACATTCACAGACTTAAAATCACGATACATAGTCGTGACAGTATCAGGTGGACAGTTAAAAATAACATCTAGTGTACAAAAGGTTAAGTCGTGGTCTGAAATCAAGCTCATTTGTTCAAGTTTGAGAATATGTTCCTGCATAGACGTAATAATGAGGTCCAACAAGCTAGGGGTAGAATTAAATGAAAATCGTGTAGGTACCAGTTTATTAATAATAGTGAGACCTGCGCCTGAGACATGATCATATAACTTCCCTGGTGGCTCGGCGAATCTCTTTTTCCAACGGAGGATGCATTACAAATTGTCGGCAGAAAGCGCTCGCGCATCTTTTAGGCTTAGACTGAACCTTATCGCCGAAGGCGATGGATATTTTGTCGTTGTGTTTAGTCGGGTTGGACAAAGATTTCACCGTCGACCATAATTTGCCAACTCCGGCCGAGAGGTTGCAATACCTTAGGTGCTCTTCCCACTTAGCGCGTTTGTGTTTATCTACTAAGCGTCTGATTTCCGCATTAAGATCCTTTATTTGAGGTGTGCGTTGAAGTCACCAAGGATAACACTATTCTCGCCCCTCGTCGGGGTGGTAATCCCTTGGACAGCAGGTGACTATGGTAGGTGGTCTGAAGCAAGCGTCAGCATCGGTCGCCATTCAACGCAGTTTATTAGGCCTGCGCTGACTATGGTGATGTCTTGCGAGCTAGAACAGTTTACCGCCACTCTAGTGGGGGCATCCCCATTTACTGTGCAGAACGTCGAATCATCTATTTGATCAGCCAGCTCCTGTCCCCTACCATCGGCCTGCAAGCTGGAGTGCCACAGGTCATGGTGTGCGTTGAAGTCACCAAGGATGACGCGGTTCTCGCCCCTGAGTAACGCTTGAATGTCGGGGTGGTAATCCCTTGGACAGCAGGTGACAGGAGGTATGTAAATGTTTATGATTTCAAGGTCGACATCGCCTGACCGGACAACCATACCTTGACGTTCTAAGGTGGTGTCCCTCGGGTCGATGTCAAGCTCACATAGACGATACTGCACAGATTGATGCGTGATGAATGCCAGACCACCCCCAAGACCTCTCGCGGGACCGCAACGGTGTACGTTATAACCATTGCAGGTCTGAAGAGTCGACCTTCCACCGAGCTTTGTCTCAATTTATAACCTCATTAATTTTACCGGATAAGCCGATGCAATTAAATTGCAGGATACCGAAATGCAAAGGGGGAGCAGAGTTGATGCTGGGTGTCAAGGACTGGTGCGTATGCCTAGGTGGTAATAGGCTGGGTCGCGCACTACGGCGCATTCTTGAACGGTTTAGGCAGGGGGTAGCGAAATAGCAGCCCTTGGTCGGGGAAACCCCGAGTCATTCCGGTACGTAGAACCGGCTGTCGTGGGAATGTCTTTTGCTTGCTCTCCTCTATTTGCTGAATAATTAAGCAAGATAACGCGTAACTATAAGCACATTACTGCTTGAATTTGCAGCGCCTTCTGCGTCTTTATGGGCGTACAAATGGCGATGGTAATTGCGGTTGTTTGCAAATTTTTCTTCACATATATTACACTTAAACATATTGTTTATTAACTTACACTTAATTTTAAAAAAAGGCCTATTAAGTTTAAAACTATTTGATAAATACATATATGTATTTTTAATTTCTTCAACACATGCGGCTGCACCGATTTGACGTAGAAAACTGAGAGAGAGACCTTGTTGAAGAGAGCTCGATGAGCGAGTTTAAACATTTTTCTATGTACGCTTGAATTTTGCGCTAAATGCTGTGTAATTCATTGCTCATTTTTGGTGATAATTAAAAGTTTGAATCATTTTACGTTTTTTATTAAACATTTTTGGAAGTAAAATAAAATTTTCATGTGATTAATGTCTAAAATTATGCCTTTTGCGACTCTTTGCAGAATATAAGCAGAAACGATTGTAATTTCAAGCAACAGCAAGAGAGTAAACAAACATTTACTATATTAATCTCTGTAAATTTGCTCAAAAAGTTTAGAGTGTGTACTGCTCCACCTCTCATTACTTCTATACTCGTGTTAGTAGACTCCATAGCGAGCGCAAACTGACATGCATTGTCAAAATTCTCCAATTTGCTTTCGCCAAGTAGCCGGATTTTATGATTGATCAAGCCACAAACAAATTTTATGAGTAATGCTCTGAGCTAACTGTTTTAAATAGTTCAACAATGAACTCTGAAATCGTTTCTGATGCATTTTGGTCCCGTTTGAAAAATTTAAAGCACTCAAATATAATTTGACTATAGGGAAATGCATCTTCGTTTTTTCGAGCTAACACAGATTTTTAAGTTTTGTACAGGTCCACGGCTCCAAGTCTAATAAGAAATGGCACATAGCAGCGTTAGTTATTTTATTTAATGACAGCAAATAATTCAATCTGCTCACGTACAGGTTAAAATCATCGCCCAAGAGAAACGAACCAATTAATGCCACTGCATTTTCAGCCATTTTATTTTGAAAAAAGTCTCTTGTATTTATAACCTTTGTTATATTAAGCCAGAATTTTCTTCGAAAATTTAAGCAAATAAATTTAATTAACTACAACAGTTTACTTCAATTGATTATTCCGCGTTTACTAACACTAGAGGTCGCCCCGTTCGCCCAAATTGGACGAAAATCTAAATTGGCAAATATATAAATACGAAATGATAAGAACACAACTGCTCCGCTTGACACACACACTGAATATACCGAAAAAAACATGTGAGAGGTAATTACCACGTGTCCGAAATCAGCTTACCCGATTCGTAGTGAGCATACAGTAAAAGAGAAACAACGAAGTGCCTCATTTCTGTTTCTGTATACAGTAACTTGTGTTCGAGAGTCTAGATTTTTCCATTGCTGCAGCCGTGATGCTAGCAACTCTGCTTTTTGTTTGGACAAACTCATGTCACCAATCAAATGGCTTAGTTCATCTTGCGAAATTAAATGTGGCCCTTCCATGACAAAGTCGCTTTCACTGCTCGGGGGTGGTGGAGTTAATATTATCTTAAATTCTAGTGGGCTGTATAAATTTACTTATTTTAGAGCGGCGTAGTTATATGTTCATACTTTTATGAACATTCTGCCATTTTTACTTACTTATCAAGCAGTGCCACGATTTAAAAGCTGCTATAACAGCACAATGGTGCTATCATGCGAGATCTCGGAAACTAGAATCAATCTTGAAAAACTGAATGCAGATTCGAATTGAGCATATCAAATATAGTTAAGAATCGCTCTTATCTGCTCAGATGCAAAAGTTGACCTGAATTTGTAAACTTGTCTATTTATAGTTCATTTATTAATTTATTGAAGACCCCTAGTGGCACAAATTTAATCCAAGCTGTTAATATCTTTGTTAAATCGTTGTAACTTTACCCCCATATTCATAAAAAATAAAATTGGTTTATAAAGCTTTTTAAAATGACATTTGCATCAAAATTTTGGATTATAAGAGCTCAATAAATTTTTTTTATTTTTTTATGAATAAGGGGATCAGAGTACAATGTTTGAATTTAAAAATATAACTCCTGCGACAGCAGACAGATGTGTGGAGGGCGCGCAAGAAACGTTTAGTTGAATCAAACACTGAACGTAGTATTTAAAATACAAAATGTGATCGTTGCTCTAAGACTGGTTTAATGATTATTAAAATTCTGTTAACAACGTTGAGTTCAAACTTAAAGCTAAATACTCAAAGTTAGCCGTAAATCATATTTGAAAGTGAGAGCGTGGAAGGAAAGAGTTTGACATCTATACTACTTATAAAATAAAGTCACTAAAAAGCTATGTACGGAATTGGCTTCGCACATAGTGCTCCGATTTGAAAGCGGTTTTTTTCATTTTAAAGCTTAGCTGTGTGAGATGGACTTTTTTTATATAGGAATATGTAAAGGGGGCGTGGCAATCGGACAAAATGTGGTAAAAAACATAAATTTTTGGTTTACACAGCCATAAATCATAACCTAATCAACCGATTAGAATGATTCTTTCTTGAAGTTAAACTTTGAAATATGTACTTTTGTTCTGCATCAAAAAAAATAGTTAATTTCTTTCTAATTTAATAAAAATTGTTTAAACAAAAGCAGCACTTTTTCCAAAAAAATCTGTTTGTGTGTTTGTTCGCTGCCAACCGAATAAGTCAGCGTGCTTTAAGCGACAGCTATGGTGAGCCATTCATTTTATGAATTCGCGAAAGAGCTCGGTAGCGTTACTTCACTTCGAACGTATGTATGTTGCATAATTTCGCTTTTATTTCGGCTTCACATACATATTTATGCATGGTACCAGATTAATGCAACAAAAAAAAAAATAATGCATGCCTATTTTCTAAACATACATACATATATGCTCCTAAAGTTTAAACATTTGTTTTATCCAAATTTGTATGATGATTTTCAAAGATTGAGTACCGATCCATTTTAATTTTTTTTGTTCGGCAACCACGAACATCTTTCTTCAAAAAGAACCGTTGCTTTTCACGAATTATGCTATTAAAATTTGCATGTTAGTTGCGGGAGTAGGTACATTAAGACGATCGCAGTTCATAAAATTTTATTTTGTAGTTTTGTACATTTTTATTAATCAAAAGTGCACATTCAATAAATAATTTGACTTTTGAGTGGTAAGAACATTACAGTGCAATTTTTTATATTATTTAGTGTAATTTTACAACCAAATTTTCCTCAGGGACATTTTCACAATTGGGAGTTAAACTTACATTCCGCAGTTAACTATGAATTTTCGATTCAATTTTAGTAATTTAACTAAATATTCACTTGCCAATGTACGATAGGCAACATTTTATTTCTAACAAGAGGTTAACTCACCAATATTGGGCAGTTAAACTTGAGAAAAGTAGACATGCAAATCGAAAATCGAGAGTTAACTGTGGAATGTAAGTTACATCTGTGAAAATGACCATTAGAAAAATAGGTGATTTCTATGAAAGTAAGTTGTTACTCAAAGCTTACAGATTTCTATAAAATTTATAAAAGTTCTCAAAATTAGAGAAAAATATAATTTCGTATTTTTTATTATAGTCTAAGATACAACAAAGGGGCGACCTTCACCCATCGCGTATATGCATGAAATGCCCCTTATATGAAATTTCGTATGTTATGAAACATTTTGTATGTGGGTTGACTGGAAAAATCCGTTCAAGGATATTTTTAAATAATTTTTGAAAAGTGCATTTTTTATGGTTTCTTCACCCACGGCGTATATGAACAAACTTTATATCAGTGTAAAGAGTATTGCGTTGCGAACTCAATGATATACGGTTGCCTTCAAAAATACTTCTATCTATATATATAAAAATAAGTCCCCGTATATGTACGTCGCCGAACTACTCATAAACGCGTCGTGCGATTTCAACCAAACTTATACACTACGTAGGCAGTGGTCCATTTATGGTTTATATGAAGTTTCAAGACCCTATGCGACCCGTTTTTCGAGATATCGACCAAAATATGGACCAGGGGTGACCCTAGAAGGTGTTTACGCAATATGGGTATCGAATAAAAGGTGTTGATGAGGGTTTTAACAGGAAGTGGTTCAAAGTCCCATATGGGACCCTGTTTCCGAGATATGTATCGACAAAAATGTGGACCAGGCGTGACTCTAAAAAGTGTTTACACAATATGGGTACCAAATGAAAGGTGTTGATGAGGGTTTTAACAGGAAGTGGTTCAAAGTCCCACATGGGACCCCGTTTCGGAAATATCGACCAAAATGTGGACCAGGCGTGACTCTAAAAAGTGTTTGCTTAATATGGGTACCAAATGAAAGGTGTTGACGAGGGTTTTACCAGGAAGTGGTTCAGAGTCCAATATGGGACCCCATTTCCGAGATATTCAACAAAATGTGGACCAGGTGTGACTCTAAAAAGTGTTTGCACAATATGGTACCAAATGAAAGGTGTTGATGAAGATTTTAACAGGAAGTGGTTCAAAGTCCCAAATGGGACCCTGTTTCCGAGATATCGACCAAAATGTGGACCAGGTGTGACTCTAAAAAGTGTTTACACAATATGCGTACCAAATGAAAGGTGTTGATGAAGATTTTAACAGGAAGTGGTTCAAAGTCCCATAGCACCCCGTTTCCAAGATATTCACCAAAATGTGGACAAGGTGTGACCCTTGGGTTTGGACAAAATGGATACCAAAAGAAAGGTGTTGACTAAGGTTTCAACAGGGAGTGGTTTGGTACGCTGACGGATGTCGTAGTGTATAAAAGTATAATATATCATTTTGACAAGAAAATTAAAAACTTTTTATTTATTGTAGCTTTTGTATCATAAACCTTGGTTAGTATTACCGCGAGGTAAGAAAGCTTTCACTGCCCCCCATCCTCTCAATCAAAATATTTTAACATTTGACAAATTTTTATTTCAAATTTGATTATGGAAAAAACAATTAAATCAAATGAGCATATTTTCGCTTTTGAATAATTTTTAATTTAAAAAAAAGTTTATGTGTTGTGATTATATTACCATATTGGCTATTGAATAATTTGTTATAGAAAAAAAAGTTTATGTGCTGTGGATGTATTATTGGCTAATTAAATCATTTTATATAACCGTTATTTTTTAAAGAAATACAATGAATTGAGAAAATTAGTGGTGTTTTTTTCATAGTTTTCTTTTTAACAGAGGCTCACAATGATCTTAGGTTCATAATGATCCTAGGTATACAATAACAAAAAAACAAAGGCAAAACAACGTTTGCCGGGCTCAGCTAGTATATGTATAAAAAATTCAAATTATGTATCTATCTATATATGGGCACACTTGGCTCCTAAACCAAATTTTACACACCCACTGTACATCTTCCAGGGATGGTCACAGGCTAAAAAATATTTTGATATATAGACGGGGCGTGGCACCTCCCATACAAATGGAATTTTCCATTGTCCGTATCTCTGGAAGTATATATGTTAGACCATTGAAACACGGTAAGGGGTTATATGGGATCGATCCCTACAACCTCCAAAAAAACTGGTTATAACGAAAAAGTGGGCGTGGCACCTCCCATACAAATGGAATTTTTCATTGTCCGTATCTCTGGAAGTATTCGGGTTACACCACTGAAATTTGGTGAGGGGTTGTACGAGATCGATCCCTACCACCTCCAAAAAAATTGGGGATAACGGAAATAGGGGCGTGGCACCTCCCATACGAACTTAATTTTTCAAGCTGAATATCTCTAAAAGTATTTAAGGCAGGGGCCTGGAAATTGCTACAGAGCAATATGATATCAAAACAATTTTTGCGCATAAAAGTGGATGTTACCGGAAAGGGGGGCGTGGCACCTGCCATATTACCTTATTTTTCACGCTGATTACCTCTAAAGAAATTCAAGGTAGGGAGCTGAAAATTGGTATAGAGCTAAATAAACCATTCCCACGCATAAAAGGGGGGGTTTATCGAAAAGGGGGCGTGGCACCTCCCAAACAAACTTAATTTTTTAAGCTGAATATCTATAAAAGCGTTTAAGGTTGGGACCGGAAAATTGGTACAGAGCAATATGATATCAAAACAATTTTTGCGCATAAAAGTGGGGGTTATCGGAAAAGGGGGCGTGGCACCTGCCATATAATCTTAATTTTTTCAGGACCTGAAAATTGATCAGGAGATTAATGATATCAATAGCTCTATGTGGCGTGTTCCCGTGTAGGAAAACGTTTTTCGCTATTTATTCAAGCTCCGGGACAGAAAACTAAAAATTTTGTGTATCGTGCAGCCTTAAACTAAATACTAAAATTATATATTTTTGAAGTTGCATGCACAATGAAGTATGTAGTGAAAAATTAATAAAAAAAATATATTTTGGGCAGAACGAAGTTTGCCGGGTCAACTAGTATTTATATATAACTCGCCGTCCCATATTAAATTCGAGTCCCATCGAATTTAGTGAAAATATATTAAAAAGGGATAGAGAAAAAAAATGTTGTTTACTTTATACATACATATGAAAATTAAAATTTATATATAAAAATCATTTCACAGTATTTTTTTTTTTCAATTTATCATTTTTGTTGACATTTTTAATACATTGTAGTTTTGGGAACAATTTTTCTTATTTCTAAGTTATATATCAACAAGTAAGGAAGTCTAAGTTCGGGTGAACCGGACATTAAATACCCAGCGTTAGTTTTCCTACTCAATCTTTACTCAAGTTATGTTAATTTATGTGATTTTCGAAATTTTCGATATCGAAAAAGAAGCGCGGTTATGATCCGATTTCGTCCATTTTCAACAGCAACCTACCTTGGCCAAAAAGTAACCTGTATAACAAATTTCATGCAAAGATCTACATTTTTACGAAAGTTATGTTAATTTATGTGATTTTAAAAATTTTCGATATCGAAAAAGGGGCGTGGTTATAATTCGATTGCGACAATTTTCAACAGCAGCCTACCTTGGCCAGAAAGTAACCAATACACCAAATTTCATGCAAATATCTCAGTTTTTACTCAAGTTATGTCAATTTATGTGATATTTGAAATTTTTGATATCGAAAAAGAGGGCGTGGTTATCATCCGATTTCGCTCATTTTCAATAGCAACCTGCCTTGGCCAGAAAGTAACCTGTATGCAAAATTTCATGCAAATATCTCAATTTTTACTCAAGCTATCGTGTACAGGGACCGACATGCCTTAATCAATTCCTCTTTTCAACCTAAGAACTTTCAACCTGGAACTCTATATCTAACTCGATTATTTTGCTCCGTTACGTAGTACCGTTATGTGGACAAAATTATAATACCCTTGTACTAGTACTAGTACGCTGGGTATAAAAAAAAGTTGTAATACAAATAGTTTTCCATTTATTTAACCATTTTTTTCAACTCAGTTCATAGGCTTTAATGCTCTTTTGAACTGTGCAGCATCTACTTTATTGGGATTGCTGTAGTGGTATTTATGAAATCTTTTAGCAGTTTTTTGCCTGCCTCGAGCAGGATTTTTAATGAATAAATTTTGATAAATCAAGCGTTATATTTTCTCTTAATCTTTTCCGGTATGAGAGTTCGGTGTAGTGAAATGAGTTTCTATATTATTTTCTTGACAGAATAGTTTTATAAGAACATTATTAAATTCATTGTCCATAACAAGTTTATCAGGTTTGCCCCTAGAAATGCGATTCGCTCTTCAATTTTAATTTTTATTGTTTAATTTATGTTCTGTGCCCAACTTAGTGAATTTATCGATTGTTGTTAAAAATGAGGTTTTTTGTATTTGAAAAATGTCTATATGTATTATTTGATTTGGTTTTTCTGGTGTTATAGTATGTTGAAATTTTTTATTTACGGGTTTTTTATCGTATTTATTTTCATTGCAAACTCTGCAGTTATTGCAGTATCTATTTATTAATTTTATCAATTTAGGATTAAAATAGTTATCTTTTAGTTCTTCATAGTTTTCGTGAATTCCTCTGTGATTACCTTTCGTGTGAGTATCATCAATGATACTCAACAAAGAGATATAAAAGTTCATTTTATTATTATTAGAAAATAATTGTGTTAATTTATTTTAAATTATATTGTATTTATTATCTTCGAGTTCAGATTATATACCAACTTTACCATTTTTTAACTCTCGTCTGAACAAATCATTTAAATAATGTGTATTATTTAAATCATTTTCAGACACGTATAATATTTTATATTTTTTGAAAATTGTTTCTTTTTCCTTATGTTTATTTTTTACTAGTCTAACTTGTGTTCTGTATTTGTTTACAATTTTATTTGTCATGAAAAATGTATTATTCAAACTTTCCTCCACACTGTGAAGCTTCAGCCAAAGACGGTTGAGTCAGCTGCACTCTGCTCAAAAAGTCCGCCACGTTATTTTCCTTGCCTTTTATGTATTCGATATCAAAAAAAACTCGACTAGTAAAATTTCCACCTGATGATTCGCGAATTTGGGTCCTTAAGCGAATAAAACCATTTCAAGGGCTGGTGATCAGTCTGTACTAGAAACTTTCAACCATAAAGGTATGGACGATAATATTTTACTGACCACACAATGGCTAACAGCTCCTTCTCTAGCGTTGAGTAATTTTGTTCGTGTCCATTCAGAGTCCTACTGGCATAACTTATCGGTGTTCCTTGCTGGCTTAACACGCGCCAATGGCAACATTACTAGCATCAGTAGTTAACACGAACTTTTTATTAGAATCGGGATAGCGCAATAATGGCGGATTTACTGAAATATTTTTTAACTTTTCGAAAGGCTCAATGTATGATTTATCGTAAAAAAAAGAAATGCTAATTAAAAAAAAAAATTCTGTGAAATTGATATATGAAATAATTTTAATTTTCATATGTATGTATAAAGAATCAAAATTTTTTATTCTCTATCCCTTTTTAATTTTCACTAAATTCGATGGGACTCGAATTTAATATGGGACGGCGAGTTACATATATATAAATATGTCAAACTCTTTCCTTCCACGCTCTCACTTTCGAATACGATATACCGCTAACTTTGAGTATTTAGCTTTTAGTTTGAACTCAACGTTGTTAACAGAATTTTAATAATCATTGAACCAGTCTTAGACCAACGATCGAAGAATAAAGTTCACATTTTGTATTTTAAATACTACGTTCAGTGTTTGATTCAACTAAACATTTCTTGCGCGCCCTCCACACATCTGTCTGCTGTCGCAGCAGTTATATTTTTAAATTCTAACATTGTACTCTAACCCCCTTATTCATAAAAAAATATCAAATTTTTATTGAGCTCTTATAATCCAAAATTTTTATGCAATGTCATTTTAAAAAGCTTTATAAACTAATTTTATTTTATATGAATATGGGGGTAAAGCTACAATGATTTAACAAAATTATTAACAGCCTGGATCAAATTTTTACCACTAGGGGTCTTCAATAAATTAATAAATGAACTGTAATTATCATCAAAATTTAGTTCTGACTTAATAAGATCTAGTAGCATACGATTTCTGTCTTTCGTATAAAGGTTATTCATTAGGCTAAACACCTTCTCACAGTAAGTATACAGACTTTATTAACAAAATCGGATAAATGTAGCTCAGCATTCGCTGGAATGTGGCAGGCGCATTCTTGAGTCCAAATGGCATTCGAATGAACACAAAATGCCCCATAGGAGTAGAAAAGGTAGTTTTTTCGATATCGCTTTCATCCGTTAACACTTGATGAAAGCCCTTCGCCAAATCCAAAGATGAAAAATACTCGGTATGGGAAATTTGCCGTCTACCGTAATTTCTTTAATTTCATAAACTCTATTACTAATCGCCATTTTTTTCATTCGAATTATCTGATCTTTTCTTCACTATCCACAGTGGAGATTTACTAGGGCGTATTATGTTTTCATTCAACATTTCATTTATTTGTTTTTCTATTTCATTCTCTAGAATTAGTTATTAGTTATGATTTTATGTTTTACAGAAGTGGTTGTTGTTAAGTTTTGCCCTTTAATATAAAATGCCTTTTTATTTTTATGTAGAAAGTTTTCTAATAATTTACTTTCTTCGATATTTAAAGTTGTTGGTATTAATTCTTTAAATTTATCCAGCTCAAATTTTTCTAAATAGTTTATTTCCTCATAGGTTATATTAAAGTTATTGTTATTTAAATTTATTTTCTTGTTTTTGAATATAAGATTATTATTATGAAAGTCTATAATTGCTCCGAACGGTTGCAAAATATTTATTCCTATTATGCAATCAAATTTTGTATCAATAAAGTTTACTAACTTAACGGATATAGTACTATTATTCTCTTTGTATTCACTTGGCACATTAACAACGACTTCTTCTTCTAGTATATTATCACCTACTAGGTTTAGTTAATTTTTTTGGTAGCAGCGCCACTATCGATTAGGCACCTTGTTATTTATGGTTAATGTAATTATGGGTATTGATAATTTCGAGGCTGAACAGGAAAATTTCCTGTAAAATTTATTGCATCTATTTCCATTGACTCCGAATTATTACGACCGTTATAGTTATACTCTTGAGGATTTGGTACTAACTGAACTATATTGCGGAAATTATAATTATTACTTTGTGGATCACAATTTTGGTTCTGAAAATATCCTTAGTTTTTATTGAAATTATTATGGTTATTAGTATTATTTTGGCTATTTCGAAAATTATGGGAATAATTTTTGCTGCTTGAAAAGCTATTATTATTTTGCAAATTATATGGAAAGCTATTTGCATTTCTATAATTTACTAATTGAATATCTTTCAATAAATTATTTTGTAAATAAAACGTATAAGCTGAATTTATTGGGCTTATATTGGTTTGCAGTAAAACAGATTTAATATGTACTGGCAGATAATTAACATAAACATAATTTTTCATTATTTATTCATTATCATTGGGAGTCAACTGGAGAACAGTTGAGACGTCTCTAAATTATTTACTAAGTGAGTACTCACTACTTCCAGTAAATGGCGTGTCGCCGAATAAGAACCATATTTTCAAATATCATTTTTTTACCATAAACACATCATAAAATATGATAAGTTCGAAATTAAGTTTCCTTTAATTCATAAGTATGGTCTCCTTTCTTACAACATAAATATTTCGTTAAAAGCAGAAATAGAACGAAGCGTGCCTTCGTCAAATTTAAATCGCTTATTTCAATTTAATTTTTTCATTTTAAAAAGGAACGTTCGAGGAAATAAAAACGAAAAGAAGGAATCTGCTGAAATTAGTTTGTAGATACATATATTTACTTATTGTCACTTTCTTTAGATATTAAAAATCGAAATAAACAACCTCGTTTATAATATAAGTTTTGTTTCCTTCGAGTGTTAAAGTTGCAGCCGTAACATTTTTTAATATTTGTTCTGAAACAAAATCGCTAAATCCATTTGGAACCACATAAACATCCATGAAACGCTACAATTTAAGACGCCACAAATACGAAACACCTTCAGCAGATACTGCAAACTCCTTAATGGATGCATCAGAAAGCAGTACTGAAATCTCTTCAGCCAGCGAGGGAGAAATGGATGAAACGGTAACCATAAAAGATAAGTCAATTTGTGAACTAAAAACCCAAATAAGAGAACTGCGGCGCTCATTGGCAGCTGCAGAAATATAAAAGTTAGACTTACAAGCAACCAAGTCGCAATCGAAACATAGTGCACAGATCACTAATATCCAGGGTCAAGCTTTGTCAACCCCCAATTTGCTAACATCAACTGTGCAGATGTTGTCTCTGTTAACGTCACCTCTGCCGCCCTGAACCAGGGCTGAAAAATAACGTTATTTTTATTAATAAACGAAAAAAACTTTTTATTTCGTTTTGTTTTTCAATAATAATGACGTTAAAAGCTCAACAAAAAATATATCGTTGCGTTGAAAATCAAAAAATAATTATCAAAATAAATTTCGTTTCGGTTTTTATCAAAACAATTCACAAAAATATTTGAAATTTTTCAAAATCATATTGGTTAATATGGGTCGCAAAAGAGAGGGGGAATTAGTGCGGTCGTGCTTTATCAATGAGAAGTGTATATTTTGTAATTTTGTAATTGCAAAAGACCTCTTAGGAAACAAAAAAAACCATTTGCTGCGAAAGCACAAAAAACAATTTCTTGCGATCTCAGAACAGAATCCACCAGAAGCCGAAGAGGTGGTTGAAAAAAAAAGAAAAGTGTGTCTAAACATGAGCAAAGGTGATGTTGTCAATGTATGTACCGGTTTCGTGACGGAATGTGGTGTGCCACTGACATTTTTTAATTCCAAAAGTTTTCAAACGGTATTTGAACCGATGTGTGCACAGCTAGAAATACATCGTAATAACATTGGTGAACTAATTGCACACAAATTTGATAGTGAAGTGAATCATTTAAAAACGAGTTTAAAAAACAGATTTATATCAATAAAAATAGACAGCGCTCGTCGACTTTTTCGGAACGTCGTATGTTTAAACGCACAGTACTTATTAGATGGTGAAATTGTTGTTAAAACATTAGCTGTCAAAAATATGCAAGAAAAACATAGTGCGGAAAATATAAAGACCCTTATTTTGGACACCCTGCACAGGTGAGAACAAAAAGTTTTATGTATAAAAATTTTTTCCCTTTTCTACTTCTCCCTTTATGGCCTCTTTTTAGACACCCGAATAATGCTCTTCTATCCTGTATCTATCCCTTCCCCTTCCGTAATCGCATTCATATTTAAGACATATCTGTGGTCACAAACCACAATAGCCTAAGTCCAGTGGAGTATTGATGCCATCGTGGTCAAATCTACAGGCTTTCAACTTTTTTTCTTGAGTTTTTTTGAAACAAAATTATTCAGATTATTATTGTCTGTTTTGTTATAAAAGCCAAACTCCAGTTAGGTTTTTCCTTAATCGAATAGCTAGTAGCCTATCTCAAGTAAAGTTCACCATATATTTACAGCTTTATCGTGTACTTGATAAACTTGCTTATTTGTCAAGTTTTACTATTTATCAAGTTTTTCCTATTCTGTGTCAAAATTAGAAAGCTTGTGTCTTTAGTTAAGCTGTTATTCTAAATTACTATAATGAACTTACTTTTAATTTATTAAAAAACTAGGTATGATATAAGTATTAACCAGATATATAGTATCACAAGCGATAACGGCAGCAATATGGTATGCTGTGGGGTTCTTTTACAACGCGAAGCTATGGAAGAAGTAGAGGATTCACAAATAAGTAGGAATGAAGACTACGAAGAATGCGAAGCTATGGAAGAAATAAGTGCGAATGAAGATATCGAAGATAACTTTTTTGAAAATTTTGAAACCATTTTTGACGACGAAGAGTTTAATATGTGTATTTCGCAAAATTTTAGTAAGCTATCTCCCAGTTATGATAATATTCTTTAACAATAACAAACTCCTAATTTTAGGCTCTCTGACATGTATAAGGCGCGCCGCGCACACCGTTCAGTTGAGTTTTAGTGATGTTTTAAAGAATGTGGAAATCAAACAACGTTTTGTAGAATGCCGCAGCGTTATGAAAAAGCTTCGCACACCTGCTATGTACAGACTGTTATCTTCTCAAAATTTAATGCCCCCTATAGTTGATTGTACGACTCGTTGGTCGTATTCCTACGAGCTGCTTAAAAGATTGCGAAACCTGGAGATATTTATTTTAGAAAATATAAAAGAATCAAAAATCGACTGGACTTTTGTAGATAATTTTTTAAATACCTTCAGCTGCGTTAAAAAACTTACGGAGCAACTCCAAAACAAAAATTTGCTGTTTGGAGATTTCAT
This sequence comes from Sphenella marginata, assembly GCA_951509765.1. Taxonomy (NCBI): domain Eukaryota; kingdom Metazoa; phylum Arthropoda; class Insecta; order Diptera; family Tephritidae; genus Sphenella; species Sphenella marginata. The sequence goes on along the minus strand of OX608081.1, from coordinate 53,031,659 downwards.
CAAATATTATTTAGAAATGTACCTGCATGTCAAAAAAGACTCAGAAACGTCACACATTTCCAAACTTTTATTGCAGTCCCTCAACCAAAGGAAACATAACTTGCTGCAAAACCAAACTGTAGCTGTAGCAATGTACCTCGATCCTCGTGTGAGGCGATTGCTTCAGCTTCCGGAGTTTGCAAGCTTAAAGCCAGTAGCTGTTGCTCATTTAAAAGCGTTGTACTCGAGGATGCATGACACTGAGAATAATGTAAGTTTCTTTATATCTTTCGGTTACTTAATTTACCAATTATTTTTGTTTTCAGACACCTGAGTCTTTTACTACCAATTCCGTAGAATCATCCGAAGATGATGGTAATTTACTGAATACTTTAATGAGCCAAATAGGACATTCTGAATCGGACATCCCAAGCAGAAATGAAGCATTTTCTATAATTGAAAACTTCAATGAATCGTCTAATTTGAACACAAATCTGCAGGACTTTTGGGAACCAAAACGATTTAGTCATAGTACTCTATACCAGTTGTATCAAATAATCCATGCAACTCCCGCTACCCAAGTCAGCGTGGAGTGCGCGTTTTCTACATTAAAATATATTATTAATGACTACAGGGCAGCTCTAAGTGACGATCTCACGGAAGCTATTTTAATATTGCGTCTAAACTAATTAAGTTGTTTTCATTAATTAATTAATTACTTATTCTTCTTAACAAAATAAATTAAAAATATGAATTTTCGATCGAGCCTAATGTACATGCGCCAATTTAGTACTTAGTAACTATGTTTTTTTGTGGTGTTCCTTAATTTATTAATTAAATTTTCTACTTGACAAATAAATTCAAATAAAGTGGATTTCCGACCCAGCCTAATTTGCAAAATGAATAAACGAAACGAAAAAATTTTGTTTGTTATCTTTTGAATTGATAATCAACGAGACAATTTTTTTTTGATTTTGATATTCACCAAATTTTTTTTTTTTTGATATTTATCAAAACGAAATATATTTTTGATATTTTTTTTTGATATTTAACAAAACGAAATTTTTTTCGTTTATATCGTTGTGCAGCCCTGCCCTGAACTCTGCCAATGCCTTTTCTCCCCATGTCACTTCTGCCCACACTCCTGTAGCCAGTCGTAGCTTTGCCAACACAGCCATAACTGAAGTAAACTTCGCCGACCGCATTGCTGTAAGCGGTACCTTTCCAAACAGTAGTCTTTGTAACACATTTCCCAATTCTAATTTTACCTTAGCCTATGGTAATGTTCCCGGTGTATATACTACTGCAGCATATTCTGGTGTACAGCCAACGTATCTTACCTATGCCGACGTCATGAATGCAAAAGTTAGTACACCGAGGGAAAAAACAGTCTAAAACAGTGGTGCACAGCGCCAGCAGAGCTACTAATACATGCGCAACAATATTGTCGTAGTGTGTGTGAATGAGCAGAACACTGCAACCCAACTAACCAAATGTGCAAAAAAAAGACTCCTTTCGGAGCCATAAAAATTATAATAAAAAGTAATTAAAAAAAATTTAATTCTGCAATGAGTTCATATTAATTCTATTACAAAAAATATATTTATATTTATTAAAAAAAAAAATGGTTAAAATTCACCATGGGAATTTTTTTTTTATTTGATGTTTTTTCAATGATCAATCATATTCAGTGGAGCTCAAAATTTTTTAAATTGATGTTCAAAACTCAATACATGTTCAAAGAATATTCAGGGCAAATCAAAAACAAAAGTGCTACAGGGGCATAGGGCCTGAGTGCCTCTTATCACATTAAATTAAAAAAAAAACGATATTCAATATTTCTTTAAAATTATCATATACATAAATATTACGAGTATAAAATTTGCTCATGCGTTGTTTGCTATTTGAAATTCAAAGCCCAACTGACCTGACTGTCTTCAAATGCAAACTGATCGATCGCGGCTATCGCGTCGAAAGTCAGTAGCTGCGCTCACACGACGTGTAGGTGAGAGCAGAATGCTCTTAATTGCTCCGGAGGGTAACACTGGTCTAAAATCAAGAAAAGCGGTCTTAATTTAAGCCCATACGTTGTTAATAGTCTGTTAAGCTTGAAAATTCTTAAACTAATACCCAAAATCTTATTTCTAGACCGTATCAATTTTAGATTGTTTCGGTCTCTTTTCAAGAACCAAATTCTTTAAAAGAGAATAATTGTTTCTATTAGAAGATTGTGATATTCTTAGTCCAAGAACGCGTGTTCTGATGTGAATCTGCCTTGTTCTTGAATTAATCTGCTTTGTTCTTATTTCATGAACGAGTATTCTTAATTTTAACCTGCTTTGTTCTTAAATTAACTTTCGAAATTAGAATTTGGAATTGCAACTAGCCTTGTAGGAACATAATGAAAACAATGGTAGAGGATAAATTTCAGTTTCAATTTATTAAAGTATTTTTAAAAAAATCACATTCAATGCTTATAATATGTATATATACATATACTTCAGTCTTACATACGTATAATTCTTATTTATATATATTTAAGTCTTCCATAGGTTTTTCCGTTATTTATATAGTATGAATGCAATGGAGGACTTATAAACTCGGATATGTTTTTTATTTGTTAAGTGTCATTACTAGAGCCTACTTCGTAAGACTGAAAATGATTGTTGAAATTTCTTATAACTATTTGATTACATATTACATATATTATTATACTAGCAGGGTACCCGGCGTTGCTCGGGGTGTAAGTAGTTAGTGGGCCTTTCAAAATCAATAACATACTTTAAGATTTCATATTTATATAATATTATTGCCTACTGAAGAATTTACCAAATTCGAATATTTTGAAAAAAGTGTATAAAAAACCGGTTTTCAAAAATTTTCTTTTGCCGTACTCGTTGGTAACGTTAGGGGGCCTTTCAAGAATTCAATTTTGACAAATTGTGTCAGGATGAATCGAAATTCAAAAGTTGATTTGATACCATATTATAGGTAAATTTTAAGGTTTTAGGGCAATCACATTCTCACCGATAGCTAAATTAACGATAAATTTATCGAAATATATAGAAGTAAAAATGAAACCCGGGACCATCCCCATTCGTTTGATACCCATATTGTAGGGTAATATTTAGGTTTTCGGGAATTCGCATTTTGACCGATAACTCAGTTATCGATCACTTTATCCAAATATATCGAAGTCCAAATGAAATGGAGCGTTTCCCTTTCGTTTGATACCCATATTGTAGGGCAAGTTTGAGGTTTTTGGGCAATCACATTTTCACCGATAACTCATCATCGATAAATTTGTCGAAACCAATCGAAGTCTAAATGAAACCTGCGGCCTTCTCCTTTCGTTTTATACCCATATTATGGGGTAATGTTAAGTTTTTTGGGCAATCACCGATAACTCAGATATCGATAAACTTATCGAAATATATCGAAGTCCAAAAGAAACCTGGAGCTATCTCCTTTCGTTTGACACCCAGATTGTAGGGTAATATTAAGGTTTTCGGGCAATCGCATTTTGACCGATGACTCAGTTATCGATCAACTTATCGAAATATCTGGAAGTACAAATGAAACCTGGGGCCTTCCCCTTTCGTTTGATACCCATATTGTAGGCCATTTTTAAGGTTTTTGTGCAATCATATTTTGACCGATAACTCAGCTATGGAAAAATGTATCGAAATATATCGAAGTATAAATGAAACCTTTGGACCTCCCCTTTCATTTGATATCCATATTGCAGGGAAATTTTAAGATTTTTGGATTTTCTGACGTATAATTAAGTTATCGATAAATTTATCTAATTATATCGAAGTTTAAATGAAAAAAGGGGACTTCCTCTTTCGGTTGATACTCAAATTGTAGGAAAGTTATGAGGTTTTAGGGCAACCTTATTTTCGCCGATAACTCTCTTATCGATTAATTTATCAAACAAATATCATCTCTATGAATCCTTCCAGGTCACAGAGCATACGTGTACAAAGTTTCATACTGCTAGGTGCATTAGTTTTGGCGTGAAACCGTAACAAACATTGTTACTTTAACATTTATATATTAGTATGATATGCTGATACCCACATAGGGCGGCAGTGTACCTATGCCATTGATTTTTGATTTAGCAGACATTGAAAAAAAAGTAAACAAAAAATTTTAGAAAGGCACGCTTAGTTTTTTTTTTGACAAACTAAGTGAATTTTTCTTCATATAAATTTATTTAAGAAAAAAAAATGTCATAGGTTCCTCCCTAAAAATTAGTATATCTTTTTTGTTTGTGATCCGATTTTGATAAAACAAAGTGCAGATCCCATTCTAAGCTTCAAGCAGTATATTTCTGAAAGTCTCATCAAAATCCATTGCTTAGTTTCCGAGATCCTTAAGTTCAAACAGACAAACAGACAGACGATAATTCTAAAAATGGGTCAGATGAACTCTATAGTATTCCCCAAGTCACCCCCAGTAATTTTTTCAAAGAAATTTTCAATGCACAGACACGACTTTTCTAGAGTTTTATTAAAGATATGCTGATACCCACATAAATATTTATTTAAATTTATTTAAGAAAAAAAATTTCATAGGTTCCTCCCTAAAAATTAGTATATCTTCTTTGTTTGTGGTCCGATTTTGATAAAACAAGGTGCAGATCCCTTTCCAAGCTTCAAGCAATATATTTGTGAAAGTCTCATCAAAATCCATTGCTTAGTTTCCGATATCCTTAAGTTCAAACAGACAAACAGACAGACAATAATTTTAAAAATGGATCAGATGAACTCTATAGCATTCCCCAGGTCAACCCCAGTAATTTTTTCAAAGAAATTTTCAATGCACAGACACGACTTTTCTAGAGTTTTATTAAAGATGGTGCAGATCCCTTTCCAAGCTTCAGACAGTATATTTGTGAAAGTCTCATTAAAATCCATTGCTTAGTTTCGGAGATCCTTAAGTTCAAACAGACAAACAGACAATAATTTTAAAAATGGATCAGGTGAACTCTATAGCATTCCCCAGGTCATCCCCAGTCATCTTTTCAAAGAAATTTTCAATGTACAGACACGACCCTTCTAGAGATTTATTATAGTACTAGCAGGGTACCCGGCGTTTCTCGGGATGTAAGTAGTTAGGGGGCCTTTCAAAATCAATAATATACTTTAAGATTTCATATTTATATACACAAAATATAGCTGACCCGGCAAACTTCGTTCTTCCCAAAATAGAGTTTTTTATTAATTTTTCACTACTTCATTGTGCATACAACTTCAAAAATATAAAATTTTAGTATTCCGTTTAAGGCTACACGATACACAAAATTTTTAGTTTTCTGTCCCGGAGCATAAGTAAAACGCGAAAAAATTTTCCTACACGGGAACTATTGATATCATTAATCTCCTGATCAATTTTCAGGTCCTAACTTTAAACACTTTTACGATAACCCCACTTTTATGCGCGAAAATTGTTTTGATATCATTTAGCTCTATACCAATTTCCAGGTTCCTGCCTTAAATACTTTAGCTTGAAAAATTAGTATGGGAGGTGCCACGCCCCCATTTTCGTTAACCCCAATTTTTTTGGAGGTGGTAGGGATCGATTCCATATAACCCCTAACCAAGTTTCAATGATCTAACCTAAATACGTCCAGAGATATCGACTAAGAAGTATTTCATTCGTATGGGAGGTGCCACGCCCACACTGCCGTTATCCCCAGTTTTTTTTGGAGGTGGTAGGGATCGATTCCATATAACCCCTAACCAAGTTTCAATGATCTAACCTCAATACTTCCCAGTTTTTTTGGAGGTGGTAGGGATCGATTCCATATAATCTCTCACCAAATTTCAGTGGTCTAACCTAAATACTTCCAAAGATATCGACTAAGAAGTATTTCATTCGTATGGGAGGTGCCACGCCCCCTTTTTCGTTATCCCCAGTTTTTTTTGGAGGTGGTAGGGATCGATTCCATATAACCCCTAACCAAATTTCAATGATCTAACCTCAATACTTCCAGAGATATCGACTAAGAAGTATTTCATTCGTATGGGAGGTGCCACGCCCACACTGTCGTTATCCCCAGTTTTTTTTTGGAGGTGGTAGGGATCGATTCCATATAACCCCTAACCAAGTTTCAATGATCTAACCTCAATACTTCCAGAGATATCGACTAAGAAGTATTTCATTCGTACGGGAGGTGCCACGCCCACACTGTCGTTATCCCCAGTTTTTTTTGGAGGTGGTAGGGATCGATTCCATATAACCCCTAACCAAATTTCAGTGGTCTAACCTAAATAGTTCCAGAGATATCGACTAAGAAGTATTTCATTCGTATGGGAGGTGCCACGCCCACTATGTCGTTATCCCCAGTTTTTTTTGGAGGTGGTAGGGATCGATTCCATATAACCCCTAACCAAATTTCAGTGGTCTAACCTAAATACTTCCAGAGATATCGACTAAGAAGTATTTCATTCGTATGGGAGGTGCCACGCCCACTATGTCGTTATCCCCAGTTTTTTTTGGAGGTGGTAGGGATCGATTCCATATAACCCCTAACCAAATTTCAGTGGTCTAACCTAAATAGTTCCAGAGATATCGACTAAGAAGTATTTCATTCGTATGGGAGGTGCCACGCCCACTTTGTCGTTATCCCCAGTTTTTTTGGAGGTGGTAGGGATCGATTGCATATAACCCCTAACCAAGTTTCAATGATCTAACCTAAATAGTTCCAGAGATATCGACTAAGAAGTATTTCATTCGTATGGGAGGTGCCACGCCCACTTTTTCGTTATACCCAGTTGTTTTGGAGGTGGTAGGGATCGATCCCATATAACCCCTTACCGAGTTTCAATGGTCTAACCTAAATAGTTCCAGAGATATCGCCTAAGAAGTATTTCATTCGTATGGGAGGTGCCACGCCCACTTTGTCGTTATCCCCAGTTTTTTTGGAGGTGGTAGGGATCGATTGCATATAACCCCTAACCAAGTTTCAATGATCTAACCTAAATAGTTCCAGAGATATCGACTAAGAAGTATTTCATTCGTATGGGAGGTGCCACGCCCACTTTTTCGTTATACCCAGTTGTTTTGGAGGTGGTAGGGATCGATCCCATATAACCCCTTACCGAGTTTCAATGGTCTAACATAAATACTTCCGGAGATACGGACAATGGAAAATTCCATTTGTATGGGAGGTGCCACGCCCCCTATATATATCAAAATATTTTTTAGCCTGTGACCATCCCTGGAAGATGTACAGTGGGTGTGTAAAATTTGGTTACGATCGGTTTATAAGTTTAGGACGCAAGTCGATCTATACCTACATACATACATACATATATATTTACATAATTTGAATTTTATATATATAGATTATTGCCTACCAAATTCGAATATTTTGAAAAAAGAGTATTAAAAACCGGGTTTCAAAAATTTTCTTTTGCCGTATTCGTTGGTAACGTTAGGGGGCCTTTCAAGAATTCAATTTTGACAAATTGTGTCAGGATGAATCGAAATTCAAAAGCTGATTTGATACCATATTGTAGGTAAATTTTAAGGCAATCACATTCTCACCGATAACTAAATTAACGATAAATTTATTGAAATATATCGAAGTAAAAATGAAACCCGGGACCATCCCCATTCGTTTGATACCCATATTGTAGGGTAATATTTAGGGTTTCGGGAATTCGCATTTTATCGAAATATATCGAAGTCCAAATGAAACCTGGAGCTTTTCCCTTTCGTTTGATACCCATATTGTAGGGCAAGTTTAAGGTTTTTGGGCAATCACATTTTCACCGATAACTCATCATCGATACATTTATCGAAACCAATCGAAGTCTAAATGAAACCTGCGGCCTTCTCCTTTCGTTTTATACCCATATTATGGGGTAATGTTAAGATTTTTGGGCAATCACCGATAACTCAGATATCGATAAACTTATCGAAATATATCAAAGTTCAAAAGAAACCTGGAGCTATCCCATTTCGTTTGATACACATATTGTAGGGTAATATTAAGGTTTTCGGGCAATCGCATTTTGACCGATGACTCAGTTATCGATAAACTTATCGAAAAATATTGAAGTACAAATGAAACCTGGGGCCTTCCCCTTTCGTTTGATACCCATATTGTAGGCCATTTTTAAGGTTTTTGTGCAATCATATTTTGACCGATAACTCAGCTATGGAAAAATGTATCGAAATATATCGAAGTATAAATGAAACCTTTGGATCTCCCCTTTCATTTGATATCCATATTGCAGGGAAATTTTAAGATTTTTGGATTTTCTGACGTATAATTAAGTTATCGATAAATTTATCGAATTATATCGAAGTTTAAATGAAAAAAGGGGACTTCCTCTTTCGGTTGATACTCAAATTGTAGGAAAGTTTTGAGGTTTTAGGGCAACCTTATTTTCGCCGATAACTCTGTTATCGATTAATTTATCAAACAAATATCATCTCCATGAATCCTTCCAGGTCACAGAGAAAATGTGTACAAAGTTTCATACTGCTAGGTGCCTTAGTTTTGGCGTGAAAACGTAACAAACTTTGTTACTTTCCACATAGCGCGGCAGTGTACCTATGCAATTGATTTTTGATTTAGCAGACATTGAAAAAAAAGTAAACAAAAATTTTAGAAAGGCACGCTTAGTTTTTTTTTGACAAACTAAGTGAATTTTTCTTCATATAAATTTATTTAAAAAAAAAAATTTCATAGGTTCCTCCCTAAAAATTAGTATATCTTTTTTGTTCGATTTTGATAAAACAAAGTGCAAATCCCTTTCTAAGCTTCAAGCAGTATACTTGTGAAAGTCTCATCAAAATCCATTCCTTAGTTTCCGAGATCCTTAAGTTCAAACAGACAAACAGACAGACGATAATTCTAAAAATGGGTCAGATGAACTCTATAGTATTCCCCAAGTCACCCCCAGTAATTTTTTCAAAGAAATTTTCAATGTACAGACACGACCCTTCTAGAGATTTATTATAGTATAGATATGCTGATACACACATAAATATTTATTTAAATTTATTTAAGAAAAAAAATTTCATAGGTTCCTCCCTAAAAATTAGTATATCTTTTTTGTTTGTGGTCCGATTTTGATAAAACAAAGTGCAGATCCCTTTCTAAGCTTCAAGCAGTATATTTGTAAAAGTCTCATCAAAATCCATTGCTTAGTTTCCGAGATCCTTAAGTTCAAACAGACAAACAGACAGACGATAATTCTAAAAATGGGTCAGATGAACTCTATAGTATTCCCCAAGTCACCCCCAGTAATTTTTTCAAAGAAATTTTCAATGTACAGACACGACCCTTCTAGAGATTTATTATAGTATAGATATGCTGATACCCACATAAATATTTATTTAAATTTATTTAAGAAAAAAAATTGTATAGGTTCCTCCCTAAAAATTAGTATATCTTTTTTGTTTGTGGTCCGATTTTGATAAAACAAAGTGCAGATCCCTTTCTAAGCTTCAAGCAGTATATTTGTGAAAGTCTCATCAAAATCCATTGCTTAGTTTCCGAGATCCTTAAGTTCAAACAGACAAACAGACAAACAGACAGACAATAATTCTAAAAATGGGTCAGATGAACTCTATAGTATCCCCCAAGTCACCCCCAGTCATCTTTTCAAAGAAATTTTCAATGTACAGACACGACCCTTCTAGAGATTTATTATAGTATAGATAGATATGCTGATGCCCACATAAACATTTATTTGAATTTATTTAAGAAAAAAAATATCATAGGTTCCTCCCTAAAAATTAGTACATATATCTTTTTTGTTTGTGGTCCGATTTTGATAAAACAAAGTGCAGATCCCTTTCTAAGCTTCAAGCAGTATATTTGTGAAAGTCTCATCAAAATCCATTGCTTAGTTTCCGAGATCCTTAAGTTCAAACAGACAAACAGACAGACAATAATTTTAAAAATGGATCAGATGAACTCTATAGCATTCCCCAGGATCTTGTTGCGGCTTTGTACCTTTGAAGCTATTGCGGTGGCATGATTAGCGAAGGTGAGGCTATTGTCGAATGTAACCCCTAGAATTTTGGGGTGGTTGACAGTAGGTAGTGGAACACCATCTACGTGGACATTCAACTCCTGCCCCATCTGCGCATTCCACGTGGTGAACAACGTCGCCGTAGATTTAGTCGGGGACAGAGTCAGGTTCCACTCTGTGAAGAAGCGGGAAAGATCGCGCAGGTAGTCGTTTAGTCTGGTACAAAGTTCGTCCGTGGAAGGTCCTTTGCCCGTGGCCATCACAGTGCAGTCGTCAGCGTACGAAACGATGGAGACCCCCTCTGGTGGGGGAGGGAGGCTCGAGATGTAGAAGTTAAACAGAAGGGGTGAAAGGACACCACCCTGCGGAACTCCTTGTCTAATTCTTCTAGGTCTACATCTCTCGTTTCGAAACTGCAATAAGTATTTTAGTTTGCATTGCCTTCCAAAAGGCTTACAAATATATATACATATGTTGCGGCGTTATCCCTAATCACCATCAACTTGTATAATTCATGGATATATCCCAGGCTGAAGATCATTTATTGTGCGGAAAACCCTAAACTGCATTTACCTTAAATGCATACAAATTCTTAATAAATCCGCATGCATGCATAAATTTATTTACATTAGACAACCCAAGTCGGCGATCCAAAACAAAACATGAAAGTATGCCATATGTGAGGTTAGACCAAAATGCATCATATTCCGCCCGGCACAGCAATTTTTGTTCTTAACGAATGTATTTACGTTGATATATAAACATAACTATACAAATAAACGTGTTTTATTTTTTAGTGATTTCATAAATTGTTATTGACACATATAATAGGGCTGCAGACGCATTTGTAATTCAAGTAAAATACATCAAATACAAAATATTTTTTAATTTACATAATTTGAATTTTATTTCATAAAAATTATTTCATAACTTGAACTCTTACTCTTCCTTCTGCAACTGGAATCATGCAGTTGTATGTCGGAGTCCCTCTCACTGCTACAGCTTTATTTTCTTCTTCGTAGTACTCCTCGTTTTGCACATATTTAAATGAAATATTAGTTATGGCCCCTTTTGCCCAATCATATAACTCTTTGGGCGTTTGAATTGGATTATTCACTCTCTGAAGACTTACTCTAGCAGCCAATCTTTTCAAAGTCCCTCCCAAGCCATCGCATGCACTTTTTCCATGTGAAGTGTGGAAAAAGTGCCCACATAAACATTTATTTGAATTTATTTAAGAAAAAAAATATCATAGGTTCCTCCCTAAAAATTAGTACATATATCTTTTTTGTTTGTGGTCCGATTTTGATAAAACAAAGTGCAGATCCCTTTCTAAGCTTCAAGCAGTATATTTGTGAAAGTCTCATCAAAATCCATTGCTTAGTTTCCGAGATCCTTAAGTTCAAACAGACAAACAGACAGACAATAATTTTAAAAATGGATCAGATGAACTCTATAGCATTCCCCAGGATCTTGTTGCGGCTTTGTACCTTTGAAGCTATTGCGGTGGCATGATTAGCGAAGGTGAGGCTATTGTCGAATGTAACCCCTAGAATTTTGGGGTGGTTGACAGTAGGTAGTGGAACACCATCTACGTGGACATTCAACTCCTGCCCCATCTGCGCATTCCACGTGGTGAACAACGTCGCCGTAGATTTAGTCGGGGACAGAGTCAGGTTCCACTCTGTGAAGAAGCGGGAAAGATCGCGCAGGTAGTCGTTTAGTCTGGTACAAAGTTCGTCCGTGGAAGGTCCTTTGCCCGTGGCCATCACAGTGCAGTCGTCAGCGTACGAAACGATGGAGACCCCCTCTGGTGGGGGAGAGAGGCTCGAGATGTAGAAGTTAAACAGAAGGGGTGAAAGGACACCACCCTGCGGAACTCCTTGTCTAATTCTTCTAAGTCTACATCTCTCGTTTCGAAACTGCAATAAGTATTTTAGTTTGCATTGCCTTCCAAAAGGCTTACAAATATATATACATATGTTGCGGCGTTATCCCTAATCACCATCAACTTGTATAATTCATGGATATATCCCAGGCTGAAGATCATTTATTGTGCGGAAAACCCTAAACTGCATTTACCTTAAATGCATACAAATTCTTAATAAATCCGCATGCATGCATAAATTTATTTACATTAGACAACCCAAGTCGGCGATCCAAAACAAAACATGAAAGTATGCCATATGTGAGGTTAGACCAAAATGCATCATATTCCGCCCGGCACAGCAATTTTTGTTCTTAACGAATGTATTTACGTTGATATATAAACATAACTATACAAATAAACGTGTTTTATTTTTTAGTGATTTCATAAATTGTTATTGACACATATAATAGGGCTGCAGACGCATTTGTAATTCAAGTAAAATACATCAAATACAAAATATTTTTTAATTTACATAATTTGAATTTTATTTCATAAAAATTATTTCATAACTTGAACTCTTACTCTTCCTTCTGCAACTGGAATCATGCAGTTGTATGTCGGAGTCCCTCTCACTGCTACAGCTTTATTTTCTTCTTCGTAGTACTCCTCGTTTTGCACATATTTAAATGAAATATTAGTTATGGCCCCTTTTGCCCAATCATATAACTCTTTGGGCGTTTGAATTGGATTATTCACTCTCTGAAGACTTACTCTAGCAGCCAATCTTTTCAAAGTCCCTCCCAAGCCATCGCATGCATTTTTTCCATGTGAAGTGTGGAAAAAGTGCCACTCCGCAGTCCAACCAAAATCTTTTTGATGATGGGTATGATTAACAAAATTCTTTTTGTTTTTATATTGAGCACTTGCCCCATCAGAGAAATATGTAATTTTGGAAATATTTTCGAAATGATTTTTAACAATAAGTATTTTTGAAATAAATGCACGGCAATTGTGTTGTGATGTAAGCAGTCAGAAATGACACCAAAGCTTTTCATACGAGTTAAAAGCATAGTTTTCGGAAAAATCACAGATAACGCATTCATCTTCTGGTAAGGATTCTTTTTTGCCGTTTATAAACTCGTTTTGCCTTTTAACTAGGTAGGAATGCAACAATAAATTTTGCAAACTGGACTCCAATTTTTGTAAGTATTCATTCTATCGACGTTAACCCATTGTCTGTAGGTTATATCTTCAATGAAGCTATCTTCCAAAATTGTTCTTATTTCGTGGATCAAATTTGTTGCACCGGGGCACTGGGAACATTTTCAGAAATAACAATTTGTTGTAGCCTCTACTACCTACCTAACAAAGGTATGTACATATGCATATTGCAGTTCACTAACATGCACACGCAGACAGCCGTATGTGCCTCAATGTCACATCAGAAATTATTTAATAACTTTTTAACTACAAAAGTCTCCATCCTGGAAAAAATTTATTCTTTTTGAAAGGTCAGCGCATATTATATATATTTTTTCAAAAATATTCGTTGGACATGTTTTTAATAACTGTTATAAGAAAATTTACATAAAAAAAAAAATTTGATTTTGTAAAATTTAATATTTCTTAAACGCAGTTATAAAGTAAATATTGTAAATTTTTTTCGACGAATCCTGATATAGGTGTTTACTAATTTCGTGGAAACAAATTAGAAACAAAGTTTGAGCTAAATCAAAATTATGAAATCCTAAAAGGTGTACGATTTGTAAAATAATGACCCATATATAAGAATACAAATGCAGTAAAGTTTGCAGATCGCAATCCGAGAGCCACTAGTGCTATAATTGACCGGCACTATGTGTACAGCTTTGATACCGCACATGAGGCTATACTTGTTTCGAATACGGTCACAGAAATTCAAAGTCATGCGGGTTGTGAGCTGCTAGGATTGAAATCTAACTCTAGAGAGGTCTGTCTTGCACTCGGCGAAAACTCATCTCCTCTAACATGCGATGAAACAATGAGCTTTTACTCTAATGAAACCGCAACAGATGGTATAGGAATGTACTGGCGTCCTCTAGGTTCATTTTTTTTCCCTTTATTAATGCTTTCAATAAAGTCATTTCTCAAAAAAAATACATTTTGTGCGAGAAAATAGCATAATTTTCAGTTAAGTTAACACGCTGTCATGTGCGTAGCAGGAAAACGATTATCAAACTAAATACTTAAATACTAAGGACTTTTTTTTAGAATTTTTCAGTACTATTGCCAATCGAAATCAACGTTTTGCAAAAGGAATGATTTAAGCGAAACCGTAAATCTTTGTATGTTAATAGCGCTTCTTATTTCCTCTGGGAGCTTGTTGAAAATTTGTATACCGTAATTTCTAATTGATCGCGAACTTCGTTCTGTTTTGGTTCTCATGTCATTTTGAATCATTTTGTTCTGAATTTTTGGAGCTCGTTTATTCTACTGGCTGCACAACGATTTCAAATTGCATTTAAGTAACCAATTTGGGACATAAACATAGCCTCATACAGAAGCCATAGTTGTTTCTTTGGGATGTGATTTTTATTTCTATATATGGCAAAACTAACAGGGATAGGTCTTAGTTTTATATTTTTTATATGTTCATTCCAGTTTAGGTTAGAGTCCAAAGAGATCCCTAGGTACTTTAGTGTGGCCACTCTTTTTATTAGGACGTTATTGAAAACAATTACTGGGAGGTCTCCATGTTTGGTGTCGGCCTAAAGTTATTGAATAGCATGAAATTAGTTTTATTTAAATTTATTTTATAAAAACATTCTTATCAAACATTGATTATACACAGGTCGGCCTTTACATTTGATATGAGCTCCTCAATTGTATCCGTTGAATACATAAATAGTCCGTCATCAGCATAGAGTTGTGGAGTTCCTTTTAGGTCTAGTTTTAATATATCGTTTATGTAAATCAGAAAAAGTGTTGCCGCTAGTTTTGATCCCTGTGGTACTCCTGTTCTAATGTTCAATACTGAACTTTTTCCCCCATTTATTTCTACATATTGCTGTCGGTTTAACAAAAAACTTTCGAACATTTTTATGTCCTGGCCCTGTATACCTAATTCAGCAAGTTTCCTGATCATAATTCCTAAATTCACAGAGTGAAAAGCCTTGGACATATCTATTGCTCAGATTGCGACGTATTTTTTTTTTTTTTGTTTTTCAGGAAAACTTTCGATCGATTAAGAATTATACTTTCGAAAATTTTGTCAATTGTACTCAATTTGGTTACGGGACGATAATTCGAGCAAATTTCTTTACTTCCCCCTTTATGGATTGGTACCACGCATCCAGTTTTCAGTTCTTGTGGGTATTGCCCCTCTTGAAAACACGTATTAATGAAGTTTGTTAGCGGTCCTACTTAAAACTCTTTAGATTTTTTTACAAACCGTCCTGAAATGCCATCTGGTCCGTTGGCTGATTTCGAGTTCAAGTTGTTAATTGCAATTTCAATTTCAAGTGTGTCACACTCGTATAGCGAAAACGGTTGCGTAAGTACTCTTAGGGGTTGATCGATGTACTCCACATGAATTGCGACATTCACTACATTCGTTAAGTACTCATTGAATGAGTTTGCAATATCAATTGGGTTACTAATTGTTTGATTCTTGTACTTGATTTGGCTAATCTCATTTGAATAATCAATTTTTTTCCATATATCAGTTCCTTTAGAAGTGACCATGTTTTATTGCTTGAGTTGATATTTTTCTCAATTTGGTTGCCAAGTACAGTTTTTTTAAGCAATTTACTCTGTTCCTAGCCATTATTTTAAATTTTTTGAATTTAGATTCTAAACTTGTATTATTGCTGTATTTCGATTTTAATTTGTAAAATTTTTTCCTTTTTTGTATAAGGGTCAAAAGCTCAGTATCCATCCGTGGTTGGTTGAATTTTTGCTTGGGAATAATTCTTTTTTTTGGTGCAATTTTTTATGTTTTCACACAGTGATGAATGAAATAAGCTAAATGTCGGCTGCTGAAGTATTTGATTTAATCTGTCTTCTTCTTCGAAAGAGTTATAATCAAATACTTCCATGATGTTACTTTTTTCTTTAGGGTTAGTTTTGTTTTAAGGTTTACTGCCACCGAAATTAGTCTATGATCCGATATTGGGCTGTCTGCTAAAGCTAGAGTATAATCCCAGTTCAACTTATCAGTTATAATGTGGTCTATAATAGTAAGTGTATTATTTCCCTCCCTAGTGTACTTTTCTTCTTCCAATTTGTTCAGACAGTAAAATCCAGATCCGTATATTGCTAGGATATAATCGGTTGTGTCATTTCTGTTAAGCAAATTTATATTAAAATCACCCAAAATAATGGAATTTTTGTATATTAAAGCTTCTGTTTCAAAAGCACTTATGAAGGAACCAACTTCAGATGAACAGTTTTTATAAACGCATGTTATGCAAATCCCGATTTTCAACAACTTGACCGTCAAAAAACTACTTTTTTCAAACTCTACAGGAGCTTACGCTTTCATGAACAAAAATTAAACACCCACCCGCTCTGTTTGATTCACGATTGGCAAAATAAGCAGTATAATTCGGAAGATTATAATAAAGATTTTCGTTTTTATAAATCCATATTTCACTTAAAGCTTTAACATGTATAAGTTTCCTATCTCTATTATTAAGATTCACTATGATTGCGACTTTATTTATTATTTATACTCTGTATTTATTTCTTATACTCTGTATATTAAGATATAACACATTGAGATATTGGCCATCTTTTTCAAAGAATAGCTGATCAGTCTTATGTTTGACATTAGGTTCCAAGGTTACATTATTTTCTTCATTGTTGTTTAACATTTATATATATATTTTTTCTAACATGTTTCGAAAATTATAGTTATCTGATTTTTTTCAGGTCCTCCTCGGTTTCAATTCGGATCGTAGCCGCTTGCTCATCCTTCCTAACTAATATTTCATATTTATTTAACAAATTTTTGTACAACTAAGAACTTAAAGTCTTTTATATGTACATCATCACACATCACATATTTTGCCATCTTTCATCCACCTTTCGCTTCTTCTTTTACTTTGGTTAACAATTCGCTGTTGTTGTTGTTGTTGTTTTAACACTACTTTGCCCTGCCAAGGTAGTCAGTATCAACCTTACCCAATATTGTCATCGAACTCTTCTAACGGAAGTCCTAAAAACCTAGCGGCTTCAACAGGGGAGGACCAGAGGGATATGGGTGTTAGAAGAGTAGGCTCGGATGAGCAGACAAAAAGATGGTTAGTAGTATGGGGGGACAAGCCGCATGCCGGACAGACATTAGGCAAGTCGGGGTTCAGTCTGGATAGGTAAGAGTTTAACCTATTACAGTATCCAGACCGGAGTTGGGCCAGCATCACCCTAGTCTCCCTAGGCAGCTCGCGCTCCTCTTCGGCAACGGGTGGTGTAGTTGCCTGAAGAACGGCGTTCACCGGGAGAGAGCCAGCATAGGAATTTACCGAATTTGTGTGGATGAGGGTGAGGGCCTGCCGGTGCACCTTAGGATCAAACGGCGTGGAAATCAGGTGCCGGATCTCATCGTAGTGTTTGCGTAGATGGCTCCTTATGCTCCTGGGGGGCGGATCCTCGTTGATCAGGCGTCCGTTCGGATGCTACGGTTTGCAACAGTTGAACAGGAATTGCCTGGTCAACATCTCGCTATGCTCTTTAACGGCGAGCATTTTCGCTTCGTTATGTAAGTGATGCTCAGGAGACATAAGAAGACACCCAGTGGCGGTACGAAGGGCGGTGTTTTGGCAGACCTGTAGCCTCATCCAGTGTGTGTCAGCTAGCCCCGGCGACCATATAGGTGTCGCGTAGCTCAGTACCGGCTGGCCAATTGCTTTATATGTAGCTAGTAACGTTTCTTTGTCTTTACCCCAAGTGCTGCCAGCTAGGGACTTGAGGATTTTGTTACGGCTTTGGACTTTATTGGCAATTGCGGTTACATGAGCGCCGTATTTGAACATGTTATCAAACGTCACCCCTAAGATTTTGGGGTGTGAGACAGTTGGTAGCTTGACACTATCAACGTAGACGTCTAATTCCATGTTCACTTGCGTTGTCCACGTCGTAAATAGGGTGGCCGAGGACTTATTCGGTGACAATGCCAGGTTTCTCCCGGCGAAGAATTCGGACACGGCTGGGAGGTATGAGTTAATTCGAGAGCAGAGTTCTTCTACGGAGGGGCCTGTTGCCAGAATCGTACAGTCGTCGGCGTAAGAGACGATCGAGACACCCTCTGGTGGGGGGGGGGGAAGTTTCGATATATAATAGTTGAACAGGAACGGGGATAGGACACCACCCTGTGGCACCCCCTGTTTAACTATTCTGGGTTTTGATCTTGCGCCTCTGAACTCAACCGACGATTGACGGCCACTCAAATAGTTGGCAGTCCAACGTTTAAGACAGGGAGGAAGGGACGAATCTTCAAGGTCTTTCATTAGTTGCGCATGGTTGACCGTATCAAAAGCTTTGGCCAAGTCAAGCGCAACTAGCACTGTCCTGTGGTTTGGACGCTTTTGGTTTAGTCCGTCCCCTATCTGAGTGGTTATGGCGTTCAGCGCGGTGGTGGTGCTGTGATTTTTGCGAAATCCATGCTGATGTTCGGCGAGCCGCAGGTTTGCGGTGAAGTACGGCAACAAGGTGGATTCCAACACTTTCACTACTGGCGAGAGGAGAGATATCGGGCGATATGACTCCCCTACGGCAGCTGGCTTGCCAGGCTTTAGTAGTGGGACCACCTTTGCTTGTTTCCATCTTTCAGGAATAACAAAGGTGGAAAGGGAAAGGTTGAAAATTTGTGTGAGGTATCTTATGCCTTCGTCGCCAAGGTGTTTCAGCATCAGCATGGAAATGCCATCGGGGCCGATATATTTGGTGTTCTTGGATCTCCGAATAGCCTCATGAACTTCTGTTGTGGAGATGGCAATGGGCGCATCGCTGTTTTTGTGTTTGTGAGCTTCCCTGGTGGCTCGGCGAATATCTTTGTTCAACGTAGGATGCATTACAAATTGTCGGCAGAAGGCGCTCGCGCATCTTTTTGGCTTCGACTGAACCTTATCACCGAAGGCGATGGATATTTTGTCGTTAGGTTTAGTCGGGTTGGACAAAGATTTCACCGTCGACCATAATTTGCCAACTCCAGCCGAGAGGTTGCAAGACCTTAGGTGCTCTTCCCACTTAGCGCGTTTGTGTTGATCTACTAAGCGTCTGATTTCCGCATTGAGATCCCTTATTTGCGGATCCGTAGGGTCAAGGCGTCTAATATGGTCCCGTTCATTTGCCAGGGCCGCAGCCTCTGCGGGGAAGAATGGACGCACTTCCTTTATTCTACCTGACGGAATGTGTTGATGGGAGGCTGAAATTAGGGCCAAACGAAACGCCTTTTCCCCTTCTCGTACGTCAGACGGGGTAGGAAGAGCAGCGAAGGCGCTCTCTGTGGTGTTGAGAAAACCCTCCCAGTCGGCTTTATTGAAGTTAGTGTAAGTGCGTTTCTCAGCGGTGACAAAGTCGGTGGGGCGATCGATAGAGAGCACTATGGGTAGGTGGTCTGAAGCAAGCGTCAGCATCGGTCGCCAGTCAACGCAGTTTATTAGACCAGCGCTGACTATGGTGATGTCTGGCGAGCTAGAGCAGTTTACCGCCACTCTAGTGGGGGCATCCCCATTTACCGTGCAGAACGTCGAATCATCTATTTGGTCAGCCAGCTCCTGTCCCCTACCATCGGCCTGCAGGCTGGAGTGCCACAGGTCGTGGTGTGCGTTGAAGTCACCAAGGATGACGCGGTTCTCGCCCCTGAGTAACGCGCGAATGTCAGGGTGGTAATCCCTGGGACAACAGGTGACAGGAGGTACGTAAATGTTTATGATTTCAAGGTCGACATCGCCTGACCGGACAACCATACCTTGACGTTCTAAGGTGGTGTCCCTCGGGTCGATGTCAGGCTGAAATAGACGATACTGCACAGATTGATGCGTGATGAATGCCAGACCACCCCCAAGCCCTCTCGCACGGTCACAACGGTGTACATTGTACCCGTTGCAGGTCAAAAGAGACGACCTTCCACCTAACTTTGTCTCCTGAATCGCCGCGATCTTGATGTTCAGTCGCTTCATTAAATTTGTCACTTCAACAATTTTGCCAGTTAGGCCGTTGCAATTAAATTGCAGGATACCGAAGTGTGTAGGGGGAGCAGAGTTGATGCTGGGGGTCAAGGACTGGTGCGTATGCCTAGGTGGTAATAGGCTGGGTCGCGCACTACGGCGCAATCTTGAAGTCGAAGGAATCGCGTTACCAGAAGGTAGAGGCGAGTCGGACGACGTTGAAGGTTGCGTAGCTCGACAGCATGGCGCAACGTACGTATCAGTCCATAGGTTCCTGTTCGCGAGTCCAGAGCATATGAGCAGGTGACACAGGCCAAGGCAGTTATTGCACTTGACTGATGCCAACGGCGTATATAATCTTAACCGACAAACAGTGCACGTAGTATAAGGGACCAGGAGCTGATGGTTGTGGCTTATACTCGTGCTAATGCTGGAAGAAGAGGGGCTGACCGAGGGGGTGGGAGAGAGCGGACGCTCAGCATTGCTCAAATCCACTTGGGAAGTGCTACGTAGGGAGTAGCTGTGAGCTGCTGTGTGAGATGTTGACGCCTGTGGGCGTGAGCGGCCGCTCGAAAGGTCTACTTGCTGATGTGCATTGTTAGTGCTGGTCGTGGAGACTGATGTGACAGAGTGGCGGAGCGATACTTGATCTACGACGGCCACTGGACGTCATAGGACGTGAACAGCAAGGGGCCACAAAAGTTTTATAAAAACTAGCGGGTCTATGAGTAGAGGGATTTAGTCCGGAGCAACTAGTTAGATGCAACCATCTGCTGCAGTTAGAGCATTGTACCGAATGTGAACGTTTCACATAAATTTTCTTCCAGCATACACAGCAGATCCATTCTCTAGGTCCGGGGTTGGATTCAATACCAGCCCGGAGCAGGAGAGTCTTGAGCAGTCCCGCTGCAAGGAGCTGCTCGGAGGATGACATTATTGGGGGGAGGATAACTGACGGTTTAGGCAGGGGGGTAGTGAAATAACAGCCCTTGGTCGGGGAAACCCCGAGTCATTCCGGTACGTAGAACCGGCTGTCGTGGGAATGTGCTCAACTCCTTCTCCAGTAGGTGATGAAAGTTAATAATTTTGTTTTTCATCGCTATGTTCGAAAATATTTTGCCCACCTCTATTTGCTTCTTTTGTTTTGAATTCTTCGTTCCTCATTTTTACTCTTATCGGAAGGCTTTTATATTTTTTATTTTCATTTTGGTAGACATCAATTATATCTTCTTTTTCCACAGTTGAACCTACTTGTTGTCCTTGTTTAATTATTAAATTATGTATCTCATTTATTTCAAGTTCTGGCAGATTTGTTATTAAAAAATTGTTTTTATTTATTTGAATTTTTGACGTTTTTGTGCTTGAGCTTTGTGCTTTGTGCTTTTAACTCCGAAAGCTCTTTTCTTATTTTCCTCTGTTAGCCTTGATATTTAATTTCTGAGTTCTTCAAAGCTGTCGCTTATGTATTTTTGAGAGTCATTTATTTTGTTTATGGCCCTCTCTTGCACTTTGAATTGTTTTTGCATTTTGCCAAAAATGTATGTTAGATTTGAGCCCGCTGCCTCTTCTTCCTCACTCGATTCACTTTGCGTTAGCTCTTTGTTATTTTGTTTTTTTAGGCGTCATAATATTAATTTGTTTGAATCCAATTATTTACTTATATTTTTATGATTAATTTATTCTTTTCACTCGTATTTTTTGATGCGGCGAAACACTTTTAAATGCTGTACCTAAGCAAGGTTTTAATATTTTTTTTAACCAGTCTTTTTACAATTTTTAATAAAATTTCCAAGAGCGCGCCAGTTTTGCTTCTGCACAGTTTGACAGTTCTCTTTTATTTTTTCATAAACTAATTTCATTCAATTCCATCTTGCTTTTAACATTTGTAAAAAATAAATACATACTCACTTTTTAATAATAAAATCACAATTTTCACAAAACTGACCGAGGGCGTTCACTTTCGCCATTTGAATTGAAATTTTTAAACATAAATTCGTGAAGGTTCCAAATGCCGTTTTGACAGGGGAAAGGCGCCCGACGAAGGCAGAAGTGTTGAGCCTTACCATGTCATTATTTTATCCGTTCGGGTATTTGGCAAATTTTACAATTAGATCAAAAATTATCTTACAACATCTTTGGCGTTTAAATGTAGATTGGAACGCTCCCATCCCGGAGGAGGTATGTATGTATATGGGGAATGGTACAGAGCTCGAAAATACTAAAAGCCACGTTGCTATCCCCGGAATTTCAGTAGTCTAGATTAAACAATCGATTTGCACATTTTTGTAGATGCCATCGAGTTTGCATACTCCGCAGTTGCGTACTGGCGCATAAATATTGAAGGCGTTGTCAGCGTAGTCTTTGTAGCTGGAAAATCGCGTTGTTGCCCGGTCAAGGCACTATTGATCCCGAAACTGGAGCTGTTGGCTGTTGTATTAGGCGTTCGGCTGAAGGAAGCTATAGTAACTGGTCATGATATAAGGCCTAACCTAATAACGTGTTGGTCTGACTTGAAGACTGTCCTTAGCTGGATCAAATCAGATAGTCGTTGCTATAAGCAATTCGTGTCACACAGAATTGCTGAAATTTTAGACTCGTCGAAACATGACTGGTGAAGATGGGTTCCTGACAAGTGTAATCCTGCTGATGATGCAACACGCTTGAACGCACACATCGATACGAACTCCAGAGGGTTACGTGGCCCAGATTATTGACAACCATGTCTTGTCGTGCATCCTTGCAATTAGTATTGACTCGTCTTTAATAGATTTTTCCCGGTTTAGAAATATTACAGGCTGTTCAGAGTCGTTTGCTGGATGATGAAAGCTTTACTAGGTTTAAGTCTGTTAAGATTTAAGAAATTGTCAAAACTTCTACACATACCGTGCCACAGCTGGTCGCGAATGCCGTTTCTCAAGCTGAAAAGATCGTATGTCGCTTTGTTCAAGAGAGCGTATTTTTAGGATGCGTCTTCTGCGAGACAATGAACCACTTTTCAAAAATAGTCCGTTATTGAAGCTAACTCCAGCGATGGACGATGGCGGAATTTTGGGGCTATCAGGACGCATCGACAATGCTGATTGCGTACCAATAGAAACGAAAAGGAAAGACTTATTGTAAAACATTATCACGAAAAATATAAACATCAAAACAAACGAAACAATCGTATGTGCTATTCGGAGAAAGTTTTGTATAACTAACCTGCCCAGCTTGGTTCGCTCTCTCTATGGGCGGGATCCATGGTATTTTTGTGCAGACACCTTTCTGAATTGGCAATAAAGATAACATAAAGGGAATAATTTTTAATTCTAGAGGTTGCGGTATTCTGCATTTAAAATTTCATGAAATAAAGAAAACCATATACTTAATTCTTGAATCAGCTTGTTTTAATTCGTTTTTAACGTCCGTGGGCTTTATTTCTCATGTCAATGTTACCATAGATGACTTTTGAAAGTGTATACAGTGTAAATGGGGTATAAGAAATAGCCCCTATTTCGCATTACGCTACAACTTAACCCATTAACGCCCACTGTACCCATACTTATTCAAATATCGAAAAAATGCGGGCTAAATATAGAAAATATATAGTTTTGCTACAACCATTTCATAAACTGCTTTGAACGCAAGTGAATTATTCAGTTTCATATTTAAACTATTAACCCCTTATGAGAACACATACATATTTGCTGGAAATTAAAACAAAAATTGTTGTATTTTTTTGTGTTTTTTTTAAACGGTGGGCTATATATATATGTGAACACTATGCTCCAAAATCGGTTTATTCATGTATTAACACTAAATAACAGTTACTCCTGTATCAAAACCAGTAGAAAACAAGTAAGGAAATTGCTGTCTTCGGCTGTGCCGATGGCTTTATACCTTTCATGAATGCCAAACCACACTTATCGGAACAATCGATTGTATGGGAGCTATACGTTATGTTGGTCCGATTTGGCTGATTTTGCCTACATATGTTACATATATAATATGTAGCAAACATGCAAAGTTTAACGTTCCTAACTTTTTAACTGCAAAATTTATAGCCCAAAACCCATTTATCGAAACTATCGATTATATGGGAGCTATATGTCATGTTGGTCCGATCTGAGTCATTTTCACTACACACGTTACAAATACAATATGTACTTAACTTGCAAAATTTTACGTTCCTAGCTTTTGAATTGCAAGAGTTATAGGCCAAAACCCATTGTATGGGAGCTATGCCTTGTATCGGTCAGATCTTGCTGGCTCCGACAAATGATTAATCCTATGCAAAATGGCGCCTGCTTGCAATATTTCATCGAGATATCTCTAAAACTGAGGGACTAGTTTGCGTTCAAACATACGGACGGACGGACAGACGGACATGGCTAAATCAACTCGCCTCATCGCCCTGATCATTTCGGTTTACTTAATAGTGGGTCTATTTCTTCTTCTTCTCATACTTACAAACATCGGACCAAAGTTATAATACCATTTCATGTTCATGAAAGGTATAAAAAGTTGTGACATTTTAGGGTTGTGACATTTCATGTTTAATCTATTCTCATTTTAATATGGCTTAATAATAGGGGCTGCTAAAAGCTGCCGCATGAGAATTGCCGGGGTGCTGTAGACCGAAAATGAAATAAAAACTGAAAATCTGAGTTCCACCCCTCCTCAGCTGCGCCGCAATTAAAGGATTCGGCTAGGTTCTGCATTTCCCCAGACTTGCGCAGTTGGGAAGGTGGTTACTCGGTTCCCCACTCCTCCTTCCGCAATGCAGGGGCCGCTGAAGGCTGCCACCTGAGACTGGTTAGAGGAGTAGGGATACCTACAAAAAGAAAGAAAAAAAATGCATACAAAAAAACAAAGACAACAAAACACACGTTCGGCAAAAACTGAAAGTTAATAATCCCTAAAACAAACTAAACCTCACTTAGCGGACATAAATATTTTTCCCGAAGCCGACATCGGAGAAAAGACCCGGGACAAAAAAAAATATGTATATTACAAAAAAAACTAAGTGCGTTTAGCACTACCTCACCGGGTGAAATGCAAAACTTCCGGTGGACATGACGTGAAGTCTCGTGGAACCCTTGGCTACTGAACCCGAAGACCCATCCGGACAACTTGATCAGTCCCACCATCCCGTCGCAACGCAGGTGGCGGCTACTGGGCTTCCCTACCTGGG
The DNA here is from genome assembly GCA_951509765.1 of Sphenella marginata. Classification (NCBI taxonomy): domain Eukaryota; kingdom Metazoa; phylum Arthropoda; class Insecta; order Diptera; family Tephritidae; genus Sphenella; species Sphenella marginata. The sequence goes on along the minus strand of OX608081.1, from coordinate 53,006,489 downwards.
ACATACGAGATGGTGAAACCTCACAAACTGACCAGAAAAGTCACCGAGGCCAGCACCTCAGGTACCACGTTGGGCGTCATCTGTTATGGAAATGCTGGGCGCTATATGTTATGGGCCCCGCAAGCAAAACGTTGTTCGCCATCTGTTATGGTAAACGCGTCAAATTGAGCAGTAAGGAAGGCGGTCGGCATGATATCAAGGTCGCACTGTGGCATTGTCTTGCCAACCTTACCGTCCTGCGCTATAATCAGAGAAAAGGTCAAATCAACGCGGGGAAAAACGCAAAAACCGCGCCAAAACAACTTTAAAACAACATCTGGTTAAACCCGGATGCCACGGACAGACCGTTACATTTTAAAATTCAAAAGCCCAAATAACCAAAAAAACGGGCTACTAAAAGGCAAATAAAAATTCAAAACAAAAACTAGTAAAACGAAATATTCAAAATTAACCGAAACTGAAAAATCAAATAAGCATTTAAATAAAACGATAAGCAAAATAAAACCCAGTGCTTGGCCCACCCTCATCCATGGCCATCGACGCACCTGCGTTTCGATGGTCCCTTACCTAAAAGACCTATATGCCTTCTAAATAACTAGAGACATCAGCATTCCCATTTTATAACGAATTTAATTTATAACTTAAAGAAATATTTATTATTATTATTTGTTAGTTACATTTAATTGAATTTAATAACCTTGTAAAATATTTGTTTTTTTCTTCTTCTTTCCTATCCTGTCTTCTCCCTTTTTTCAAATTACATTCCTAATTAAATTCCCGTTACTGTATCTTAGTTTTCTTTTTTTGTTTAGTTGTATAGTTTGTTCTCATCTGTTTATTTTGTTGTTACATCATTATTGTTATATTGGTATGTTGTTCTATTTATTACTATGTTATTTTATTGGCGGCCTTTATTTGTGTATATGTGTAGTTTGTTTATTTATGAATTTGGTTTGATCACCTAAATTACATCATACCCAAAGCTTATTCGTCTCTAGCTTTCATTAGGCGTAATAGTTCGGAGTTCAAGGATCCTTATACTAAAAAACTGCTGTATAGCACGTTTGTTAGGTCCAAATTGGAATATGCCTCTATAGTCTGGAATCCATCCTATGAAGTACATTCCAATAGAATTGAACGTATACAAAAAAAGTTTCTAAAATTTGCATTATCTAGTATACGGTTTAACATGCCTATCCCATCTTATATACCGCGCTGCAGACTTATCAATCTGCATACTCTTGCCAGCAGAGGATTGATATCTGGCTTAGTTTTTATTCGTGCTGTTCTTAATGGGACTATTGATTGTCCTTACTTACTACATTGTATAAAACTCAATGCTCCAGCTAGAAATTTGCGACATCATGACCTCTGTAGAACCAGATATGCTCAAAATGAACCAATTATCAGATTATTAGCGGAAGTTAATGTTTTATGTAGAGAATTAAATCTAGACATATTTGCAAATCGCAATGCATTTTTTTCTATTTTTAATATAATTTTATAGTATCTTCTTAGTCTGTAAGGCTTGTAATCCATAGACTTAAATGAATAAAGAAGATATAGTTTCTTTGCTAGCACTAATGACAGATATTCTGCAGGAAGTGTTGGTGTTTTCGTTCGTAGTATATATGAATGTGATTTTGTTCAAGTTAATCTTGCGAGCGCTGATATCTGTAACAAGGCCTTTACCTTTATATGTGCCTATAGATTACATGCGGTTCAAATACAGTCGTTTTTGGAATAGTTTTCAGATGTCCTTAGTGGTGAAAGTTCAAGTAATACTGTTGTCCTAGGTGACTTTAATTTAGATATACTACAACCTAGTGCTACAGTAGATAGTTACCTAGCAACGATGGCTAATAATTGTCTAACTTCTTATTTAAATGAACCAACGCGTAGCATTTCTGGGAGCTGCTCTGATACTCTCAGATTTAGGAGCATAAACCTTGACCTAGACCATACCATGACTGGTATTTTGATAAACAGCGTAGGTGGATATGAAGGAAATAAAAGTAAGAGTCTTCCCAACTTGACTAAAATAAATTTTTGCAATTTAAACGAACGTTTGCGTTTTGAATCATGGGATGAAGTCTATGCCGAAGAAAGTGCATCCAATGCGTTCAGTATCTTCTTGAATATTTTTCAAAGCCACGTAATGTCAGCTACCTTCTTTGTAACTCTGCGTAGATCAGAGAGAAAACTAAAACCCTGGATTAGCAATAAATTGCTAAAAAAATAGGCGCTTAAAAAATAAATTGAGAAATGAAGTACGTCTGGAGCGTGACAGTTTTTATAGGACTGAGCTTAGGTCTACCTATGGCAACTCCAAGAAAGAGTGGAGCATCATTAACGGGCTTCTGAACCGAGACTGTAAAGGAAAGGAAGCACAAATTGTTCTCTGTTACGGTGGTGAAAGTTTCTCTGAGCCTACAACAGTTGCAAATTGTTTTAATGCAATTTATTTAAAAATAAGGAGTATGCTTTTGAAACGTCCCTCTCCGAGTTAACATCAACCCAATCCTCATGACGCAACTTTTCATTCAGCAAGTTATATTTAATTAGTTTAGATTTCATAACTTTTGTTTTTTCTTTCTTTTTTATATGTAACCCCAATTTAAGACCAGTCATGTTATGGTCTGTTATCCCTAGTTCAAGATTAATACCACTACAGTGACACAAGTTACTGAAACGACAAAAAATATGATCCGGACATGTGCCCGAACAATTCTTTGTCGGCTCATTTAAATGTGAGGTAAATCCATGACTGGCCATTAGAGTTAGATAACTTTCTGATGTCGCAATTCATTTCCATTTGTTTAGGCCCGATTCCTAAAGTCTAAAAATTGCACCACCCTAATGTCACTTTTGTTTTATACAAAACCCCAACACCAAGCCGCCCACATTTATGCACATGCATGCATATTCATGTTTGTCAGCCAACATATACATGCATGTGGGTGTGCATGTGTCGGTTCACCTCCCCTTAAAACCGGAGGCTGAAATTCGGGGTTCAACGGTTGTCCGCGACTGGACAGTCGTCTACTTTTTCAGCGATCGTTGCAGACACCACACCACGGCCACCCCAGGATTTTCACCGTCAGCCAATATTCTAAAGGTAACATTTGCTTTGTATAATTAAAATCATTTAATTCAATAAACGGCCACTATTTATAACGAGAATTCTCGTTCTTTTTCATTTCTCTTTAATCCACAAAATACCAATTCGACCGCGGTGCTTTCGAGCCACGGCCGCTCCAGCTAAGCACTTCGAGCGAATTGTTCATGGTCCTATCTCCCCGTAGAGGAACCACAGCACTATAAGCGATACAGTCCACAACAACAGCATTAGTTAAGCTACTTGGATACCGAATACTTAATTTTACTATCAACGTTGGATAAATTCACTCCCAAACACAGCCAAATTTAACACTGCCGCAAAGAAGCTACACGTATACATATATATTTAAACATATCCCCGATAGCGTGTGGGTGGCGAGTTAATCAAATAGTATAAATTTGAGTTTATTGTTGAATTATAACAAAATATTCAGACGATTCGGCCAAGTCTGCAATAAATAAATTAAATTAAATTAAAAGCACAAATCAATTGCGTTCAATTTCAAAGGTTTTATTGAGTTGGGGTTGATTTTTCCTGGGTGAAATTACTGCCATTCCCTTGGTTTTTATTATATTGCACGGTTGAGTATTTCCCGTACCTTCGGTTTACTTTTTATGTCTCGTAATTCCTCAAAACCCAAAATATGGAAAGCCTTATTAGGTTGGCTGACACGATCAATGAATTTGAAGCCGACTATAATGAAATAGTGGATTCAGCCCACACCAAGTTCACTCTTGGCCTTCAACAAGAGGACTTGAAGTCAATGTGGAGGAAAACGAGAACTGCCCAAGATGAGTTGTTAAACTCGAACAAGTTGGAAGCTTCTGATATTGTATCAGTTAAATTAAAATACAAAAAGGCATTACGCTGCATGTCAGACATGGCTACACGCCAAGCGACGTTAACAAAACCCGATAGCAAAACGGAAGAAAAGCCCGAATTTCCGAAGACCTCTCTGAACTTGGCAAGACAACTTTTACGTAGCAATAAACAAACTATTGGGTAATTTGCCGTAAATTATCCGTAAATTATCCGTGAAACAAAAAAATTTGCCTCGGCCCTATTTTAGAAAATATCGTTTGCCCCGCTAAGTTCATATGAAGTTAGCGGGGCAAACTCCAAAAAACTAGTAAAGAGAACAGTTAGATAAATAATTCTTGCACTGGAATTTGCCGTAAATTATCCGTAACTGATTGGCATATTTCAAAATTAAAAAAAAAAAATTGAATTTTTTTTCGGTTTCTAACTTCATGTGAAATATGAGTGGCAACTTTTCACTACTTAGCAGAAACCTTAATTTCTAAACATTATACATATTTTTGGAAGTTCAATGGTTTGGAAAAATAGAAAGATATTTCTTTATTAGATTTAAAATTAGTTGATTGGTTAATCCAGTGAGAGGGCGACAATATATACAAATAATTTAAAAACTTGAATTATATTTTATATCGTTCGGCGGAATAATGAGAAGCTCTGTATTTCATAATTTTCTGTTAAAATATAGAAAAATCCGTAACAGAAACCACATTAAAAGAAATTTCAAAGTTTACACAAGGTTCAGGAAAGTTAATCAAACTTAAAAAATTGTTCATCAAAACCTTCAAATTTTTTGGCCGAATTTCTAGAAATGTGCAGTTTTGTAGACTACTCACTTTTAGTATACATTGTGCAAGTTCGCAAATCGCTCAAAAATTTCCCTGAATTTTCAGAATTTTTTTCGTGAAGGGTGTTGTGGGATTTCTTCCATACATCGCATGAAGCAAAACTAATTTTGTATGGAAAAATATATCCCCATACTTTACAAAAAAACTGAAAATGCAGGGGTTTTTTTTGAGGTACTTTTAGCTTGCACATTAACATAAAAATTACGCCGAAAAATATTGATATTTTTCTGTTAACTTTTAAAAGTTTAATTAACTTTCCTGAACTTTGTGAAAATTTTAATGTTTCGTGGTATATGATTTCTGTTATAGATGTATTTTAAATGAAAATAATTAAAAATACAGCTTTTTTTTATGCCGGCGAACGATATGCAATTAAATTTCACTACTATTATATTGAATATTATTTGTCATCTCATTTGTCTAAGTAAATAAAATTCCTTGCAGGAGATCTACTTTGCCTCGAAATATATTCGTTAACGGAAACCGGGCTTTACACGCAGCTAAATAAAATTCCTCGAAGGCTCACCATCGACGATGGCAGTTTATTTTATTTGACGGGCGTAATAACATACGAAGGCCCAGTAATCCAAAAAACATTTAATGACATGGGACACTATAGAGCAATATGCCTTAGGGTAGGAAATTATATTTTGTACGATGACCTGTTAGAAAATGAAAAAAGATTAAAGCAAACTGTAATTATTAAGCCCAAGTTGATATTTTACGTGAAAATAAAATAAAATGCGGTACAAATAACGGACGACTACTTCTATTCAGTTTACAGCTTCCAATCAGTTACGGATAATTTACGGCAAATTCCAGTCCAAGAATTATTTATCTAACTGTTCTCTTTACAAATTCCTGTCGATAGCTTTATTGCAAACAATGTTATATTGAACATTTTCATGTACATATGTACATTAGGACACCACCATCCGTAAATTATCCGTGAAACAAAAAAATTTGCCTCGGCCCTATTTTAGAAAATATCGTTTGCCCCGCTAAGTTCATGTGAAGTTACCGGGGCAAACACAAAAAAATTTTTTTTTTTTTTTTAATTTTGAATATGCCACTCAATTACGGATAATTTACGGCAAATTGTTTGCAATAAAGCTATCGACAGGAATTTGTGGTATACTATCATAAAAATAAAAAAATGCGCACTAAAATGGAAAATTGGTGTATTGTATCATTCACCAAGTAGCAGCGATGCTGACTTCATAACGTATGTTCAGGAAATTATTACATTACACATAAAGGAGTCCGACAATAACATAATCCTTGGTGACTTTAATATAAATATGAATATACCGTCCACATATTCAAACCAGCTAACAAGTTTATTTGCTCAAATGGCCATGATACAAAGGATTTCTTTCGACACTAGAATAACGGAGTACTCATCTACAAAAATCGACTTATTATTCAGCAATAATGACCAGATTAAAACTGACTATTTAGCTGAAACTAGAATTTCGGATCATGAGACAATTCATTTCGAACTACCCACAACCAAACATTGTAAAATGAGAGAATATTCCACTGTCGTTTCTTGGGAGCACTATAGCGCTGAAAATTTATTGTACCTGCTCCGTATATGTGACCTCAGTTCTGTTCTACAAGGTGGCACCGAAAATAAAATTCAGGCTGTGAGTATAATATTGACGGAAGCCATGCAGACATTGACATATGAGAAGCCGATCAGTAAACAGCTGAGAAATAAGTGGCATGATCGTGAGCTAACGCTGCTTCATAAAAGAAAGTTTGAGTTGTCTATTAACGCAAATAACACAGGTTGTTGGGATGAGTATCGTGCCATTAAGAGAACATACAAAAGAAAAATTAAGTATAAAAAGAAGAAATACATGGAAGAGAGAGTTATTAGAAGTGAAGGCGACACAAGACAGATGTGGAGTTGTCTGAAAGACCTAGCGGAGTTATCCGATAACAAAAAACACATTTCCAAAATAGTAATTAACGATGAATGTATTGAGAAAGGATGATATAGCCAATATTCTAAACAATTTTTTTGTACAAAGTATAGTTCAAATTAATGATAGTATTGAACGCATCACTAATACGTCTATAATGCACGTAAATAGCTCAAGAGAGACTTTTAAATTCACTGATGTTGAACTGGATGATATAATTGCTATCATACGCGCTTTTAAAAGTAAATATGGTGGGAAAAGGCTTTTGTCTGAGGGCGTTTTCAAAGACGCAATGCCTTATATTACTCATATATATAGAAATATAATTAACGATTCACTTAACCATAGTGTTGTTCCTGATTGCTGGAAAATGTCGACAATAACACCCGTTGAAAAAGTTGCAGGAGCTCCGACCGATCAATACTTTACCTGCTGATGAAAAAATTCTTGAAACAGTGGTGAAAAATCAACTAGTGGCATACCTAGATAAATTTAATATAATTATACCGGAACAATCTGGATTCAGAAAGAGTCACTCATGTGAAACAGCTCTGAATATGGTAATGGCGGAATGGAAAGAGGATATGGCGGAAAAAAGGGTGGTGGTCTCGGTTTTCATAGACCTGAAACGTGCTTTTGAAACGATTGACAGAGCTGAGCTGTTGAACGCCATGGCTAGAATTGGTATAACAGGGAGAGCCCTGGAATGGTTCCGAAGTTATTTGAGCAACAGAAAACAGAGGACTATTCTTGGATATGCAGTTTCATCGGTTGTGGATGTTAACATTGGAGTGCCGCAAGGTGCAGTACTTGCCCCAATATTATTCAACATATACATCAATGATATTAAGAGTTGCCTGAAACATTGTAAAATACGGTTATTCGCGGATGACGCATTGGTTACCGTCAGTGAAACAAATGCGAGCTGTGCCAGTATGAAAATGCAAGAAGACTTAGGCTCTTTATATATATATGGCTATGCCACAAAAAACTGAAATTAAATGTGGATAAAACAAAATTCATGATATTTTGCAAAAACAGCACCATTATAAATGATCTTAACATCATTAGGCTGAAAATTAAAGAAGATGAGATTCAAAAAGTAAGCAATATTAAGTATTTGGGAGTTTTGATAGATGAAAACAAAATATTAGTATACCGGGCAATTATTGAACCGCACTTTATCTACTGTCCTACTATTCTACTGTTGGCAAATGACACACACATTAAGAAATTACAAATACAGCAAAACAAGGCAATGAGATTGATTTTAAAATGCACCCCAAGAACATCAAGGATCACAATGCTAAATATGTTAAATTGGCTGAGTGTTAAGCAATCGATTGTTTATTTCACGTTGAAATTTATACATAGTGTTAAGTTAGGAACTTTACCAAACTATTTGAGTAGTAGAACTCATTTTAATAATGAGACCCATGATTATGGGACAAGAAGTAGCAACAATATAAGACTGCCAAGAGTAAGAACTGAGTTCGATAAGAAGACTTTAGAATACTTAGGTTATAAAATGTATAATGAATTACCTAATGCGATAAAAAATTGTGAAAACCTACATAGGTTTAAAGATAAATTGTTTTTACATTGTAGAACATTAAATATACATTGAAATTTTTTATAGTTTTAATATTTTTTGTAAACTTTATTGAATTAGGTCTTGAAGACCGTAATAATCAAATAAATAAATTACCCAATAGTTTGTTTATTGCTACGTAAAAGTTGTATTGCCAAGTTCAGAGAGGTGTTTTCAAGGGCGATTACCTGTCATGGCCAACATTTCGTGACATGTTCACGGCCATTTATATCTTAAACAAACGGCCAACACCAGTTGAGAAATTGTTCCATCTCAACAATAAAACACAAGGTGAGGCAAAAGATATTGTTAAAAAATGCCCGAGAGATACGAAAATGAACGTATACTTGTGAACTCGCAACTCCAAATTTTGTTTAACTTAAAAAAGGTAGAGAGTGAGTGTGGTAGCGCAATTAAAACATTGCAAAGGGAAATAAATAATTGTCTTTCATCCCTGCGAAGTCATAATATTGACAGTTCGAACTGGGACGCAATTATAACGTACCTATGTTCAACGAAATTGCCGGAAAGTACGCTTGGTCTATGGGAGCAAAGCATAGACCATAAAGTGGAAATATCCAAGTGGGAGGATATGGACAAATTTTTGTCAAACCGCTTCCGGACACTTGAAACAGTGTCTGGGTTCATAGGGGCTTCTTCGAAAGCGCAGAAACCGCAATCTACGCGACCTGCCAAAGAAACCCCTACAAAAAGACTTGGTGCATACCAAGCAAATGTAACAAAGTCACTATGCACAAAGTGCAAGTCAAATTCCCACAGATTGCGAAATTGTCCCCGTTTTCTAAAATTAACGCCGGTGGAGCGAATTAAATGCCACTCTCGACATCATACGCTCCTGCATGCGGAGTCTCTACAGACGCAGGCAACCAGCAGCCCGAATCAGTATAATGCTCATAATCCGGCCTCTACTTCTCAGCAGGCACAACAGAGACGGGAAGTTTCAAAATCAAGCTCGGATTCTAACCGAAATGTAAAATCCTGCCATGTACATTCAAGTGCAGGTGTGCTGCTAGGGACAGCTCGAGTCACCATTCATCAGAATGGTACAGACTTTTCAGCAAGAGCACTGATAGATTCTGGTTCAGAGGGCTCGTTTATGACAGAACGACTAAAGCGCAGAACCAATATACCAGCAAAAAGGATGCATGCCCAAGTTTCGGGTATCACTAATGCTATGTCGGCTCAAGTCAAGGAGGCCTCCCACATTGAACTCCGTTCACCAGTGGCCCCTTGCTTTAGCCTAACAACTCCTGTGCTAATTCTAGCCAAACTAACTGGGAATCTGCCATCCTGCCATATCGACGCAACGACTATGCAGGCATTCCCAGACTTAGTCTTGGCAGATAAGAAATTCTACGTTAATAAAACCCGGCGGTTCGCCACCTCTCAGTTGAAAAGGTTGGCCACATCCCTTAATTGTGGCAAACATATACTTTGAAATTAATAAATAAATGACAAACGTCAAACTACAGGAATTATTTCCAAACCAACAGATGAAGAAGTAGATCTCATACTTGGCTGAGATATATATCCGCAAATAATACTGAGCGGACTAAAAGAGAATGTACTAAGTACACTTCTGGTTCAAGAAACGGTGTTCGGTTGGATACTAACCGGGCGTGTAGACGCACCCAATCCAACCAGGAATATAGTGTCGTTTTACAGCGAAATTGCTTTGGACAAACAGCTTACAGCATTCTGGGAGTTAGAAAATCTTCCCAGAACTAAAAGTCCAAACGCAGACGAAAAATTCTGCGAATATTTATATAGGGCAACTACTTGTCGTAGAGAAGATGGGAGGCATGTCGTCTCACTTCCATTCAGACAGCAATACCCGGAAAGAATAAACATAGGGGGATCTCTTAGGAGAGCCTGCTCGCAATTCTTTCGAAACGCGGTTAGCAAAAAACCCCGATTTAGCGAAAGAATACATAAGGGTCCTGTCTGAATATGAGACATTAGGGCATAGGCAAAAAAATTAAGGAGATGGTACCAGCCGATTCGGCGAATAACTATTTTTTCCCCCTCACGCCGTAGTTAACGCGCAGAGTACCACCACTAAGGTAAGAGTCGTTTTTAACGCCTCAAGCCAAACAGCAAATGGTACAAGTCTAACCGACATTCTCCTGCCTGGCCCAGTACTGCAATCGGATCTTCCAGTACTTATACTTCGGTGGAGACTATATCGTTTCGTTTTCAATAGTGACATCGAAATGATGTATAGGCAAATATGGATGAGCGATGATCACACAAAATTTCAACGAATTGTTTATCGAACATCGCCGGAAGAACCCATAGGCCTGTACGAATTAAAAACGGTCACTTTCGGGGTCAATTGCGCGCCTTATTTAGCAATTAGAACCCTTTTGCAACTGGCAGATGATGTAGAAAGTACATATCCTACAGCATCTAGCATATTACGGGAAGGCATGGACGTTGACGACGTACTAGCGGGGGGACATACACTCGCATCGGCCATTAATGCGAGAAATGAAATTCGATAAGTCTTACACTCCGTTGGCTTCCCACTACGGAAATGGACTTCGAATTCTGAAGAAGTTCGCAACGACAAATCGAATCGGCTGACCGAGGAATTTCTGGCGTTTGAAGATACCAGCACCGTTAAGGCATTGGGCATAAGATGGAATGCGCATTCCGACTTATTCTACTTTCAAGCAGGGTCACTGGAAGAAAGTGAAAAGCTGACAAAAAGAGCAATTTTGTCCGCCATTGCCGAACTTTTCGACCCCTTAGGATGGTTTGCACCAATGGTCATTATGGATAAAATTCTGATGCAGAACATCTGGTTAGAGGGAACCGATTGGGACGAACCAGTTTCGTCGCATACATTGGAGCGGTGGAACAACTTCAGACATCAATACCACGAAATCGACAAGATAAGGATACCACGATGGGTAAATTTTTCACCAGAAGATAAGGTCGAAATACATGGATTCTGTGATGCATCGGAAAAGGCATACGCTGCAGCTGTTTACATGCGCGTTAAAAGCAATGATGATATCTCCATATCTCTACTCCTGGCTAAAACCAGAGTAGCACCCGTGAAGACTATTTCACTTCCGCGTTTGGAACTTTGCGGAACAGTCCTTTTGGCAGAAATGATGGAATCAACATTCCCAAGTATCAACCTTGGACCAGTCAAACAACATCTATGGACGGATTTCACCATCGTTTTGGCATAGATAAGGAAACCACCATGTTTCTGGTCAACTTTCGTCGCACACAGGATTACAAAAATCATCGACCTGGTCGGCAGCAAGGACTGGCTTCATGTGAATTCGGAATCGAATCCGGCAGACTTGGGAAGCAGGGGACTACCAGCGTCGGACTTGGTCAACAATTCTTTGTGGTGGCAGGAACCTTCTTGGTTACAAGAAAACAACTCATAATGGCGAGCACAAGAAAAGGAATGTCACACTTCCGTGGAGGAAAAGAGAGCGCAGGCCTACGCAATATCAAAGCAACAAGAAATCGATATTCTTGACCGGTTTTTGGATTTACCGAGGGCTTTGAGGGTACTATCATATATTATGAGATTCTTTCGAAGAACTCATCCCAAAACAAAAGCTTTATTTCAAGAAAAGTCATGTTTAATCTCATCCGCGGAGATTAAGACAACGACTCAAATCTTGATAAAACTCTATCAGAAGCAATCATATAAAGAGGATTATGTCAATTCGGAAATTCTATCGACAAGAAAAGCGAGATATTGCCACTCAACCCATTCATCGACAATGATGACATTATTGGGGCCGGTGGACGTCTTGGAGCATCTCAAGACCTCGCGTATAACGAGCGCCACCCAATAATACTGCCTTATAATTGTAGGTTGACTCGTTTGATTGTACAAATGGTACACAAAGTCTCCCTCCATGGGGAAAAGCAACTAATGCTCCGTCTCATCCGCACCCAATACTGGATTCCGAATGTCAAGAACATGATTAGGGCCACTATCCATAATTGTAAAGTCTGCACCATTTATCGAAAACGAGCGCAAACCCAACTTATGGGTACCCTGCCTTGCGAGCGCACTACCTTCACCGGCGTGTTTACTAATAGTGGGGTGGACTTTGCCGGGCCTTTCGATATTAAAAGTTACCGCGGTAGATGATGTCGACTATCAAAGGGCTACGTTTGCCTCTTTGTCTGTTTCACCACAAAAGCAATCCACCTGGAAGCGACCAGTGATCTTAGTACCCCATCCTTTCTAGCAGCCTTCTCGCGTTTTATTGCTAGAAGAGGATGTCCGAGAAACGTATTCTCCGACAACGGTTCCAACTTTGTCGGAGAGTCAAGATCTCTACGATCAGAATTGAAGACATTACCGAGATAAAGCTATTTCAACATATAGCCATCAAGCCATGACATGGCATTTTATTCCGGCCGGGGCTTCACATATGGGGGGACTCTGGGAGGCAGGAGTGAAGAGCTTCAAAAGCCACTTCAAAAAATTAGCCTCGCCTCACAAATTCATGCATGAAGAGTTTCATACATTATTATGCCGGATTGAGGCATGCCTCAATTCGCGACCACTGAGTCCAGCCTCAAATGAGCCGACGGACCGAGACCCATTGACCCCTGGGAACTTCCTTACTGGAAGTCATCTCCTGGCTCCGCCAGAACCAGAGGTGAATGAGAGCCCTGCCTCCATTATCAATAGGTGGCAGAAGCTTAAGGCTCTTCATCAAACCTTCTGCAGGCGATGGAAAGATACTTGTCCGAACTTCAAAAACGAATGCATCCAAAACAAAACATTAAGGTGGGAGATCTTGTTGTCATCAAAGAAGACAACTTGACTCCGAATGAATGGAGGCTCGGTCGAGTTACCCACGTACACCCCGGCGAAGATAACCGAGTGCGTGTAGTGGACCTCGTCACCGAAAAGGGTCAGATCAGAAGACCGTTGGTCAAACTGATTCTGCTCCCTATGGAAGGAATGGATGGCGAGAGGCCCGCTTCCTCATCCTAACCACCCACTCCACCTCCAACCAAGACCCTACCATCTCCCATATCCCAAATTTCCACCCTTCACTCGCTACCCTTAACGAGGACAACAGAAAGCCTAACGCAGAAGGTCGAACCATTCTGCCAAAGAAAACCTAATTGAACTCGGAAACGAGGCCACAGAAAACCTATCGCAGAAAGGCGAACCTTTCTGCCACTGAAAATTAATCCACCTGCCACGACAAGTTGGCAGCAGATGGACCCACCCTCGTATAAGTTAAGCAGGTCCTTTTGGTCCTTACTTATTTCCAAAATGAAACACACAACACTTTTTAATTTAAACACTTTATTCAATGCACATACTTGTGTCTTCGAATGAAAACTAAAAACTAAACTCTTGGCTTAATGCTACTGCCTTAAATACCTTTTCCTAACTCTAGGAAGCCTATGGGAAAGGGGTTGCGGTTGTCGGTGCATATTATTCTTACCGCTAGCCTATGCCTGTGCCATATTGATTAACAAACAAAACATACCTTAGCATCATAACCCTGCTACGCTTTGTTCTAATGCTTTGGTGATGGCTATGAGCTTAACTCCTGTGACATTCCATCACCAAGCATCATCAGTTGTTGGTATTGCTATGCTGCTGTTGCTAAGTGGTGATCAACCCACGCTTAGACTAGTTTTGCAGCGACACTGGTGCTAGGTCATAATCAACATGCTAGTTTGTGTTGATCGGCCAAACATGTGCAAGCAAGCAGGTAAGCGCTGTCGATATTGCTATGTGGGTGGTGATAACAAAAGCGTGTGATATGATATCTTGCCTGTTGCTAGATAGCAATCAAGCCACACTTAGCGCCTGTTACATTCCATGTGCGATAAGCGCAAACAGGTTTTTAGTTGGTGATAAGCTGCAATTAAGATCGAAGCGAAGCAAAGCATAAACATACATATGTATATTGATGTTGCTAGGTTGTGACCAGGAGCTAAGTTCGCTCCTGTTAGATTTAATTATATGTTTGTAATTAAATGTTGGCAAGAATATGGCAAAGGTTTCTTGCGGCTATATTAAGGCACAGTGGGCCTAATGTGATAACTCCTCCCCCTCTTAAGTTCGGAACGTCCCTGATCCGACAGGCTTCTTTTAACTATATTATTCAAATTTTAATTAAATTAGTAAAAAATTTTTTCTAGCCTATTAATTTTAGATATAAATTTAATTTTTACATTTCAGTGTAGGGTTTTCACAAAATCTCGAAATTTCTATATATATGATATATATTTTTGTAACAAACATTTTTTGTTTGGAAATGTTTTTTTTCTATAATATGTACGTCACTATGATACTTTTATCTTCTTAAAAAATAAGTATTTCAAACAAAATTTTAATTCATACATTTTTCTTAAAATAATATGCTTTTTCAAAGAAATTTAACAATTTTCATCTTCCAAAATCATTTACTTTCATTTTAAATTTATAAAAATTTAGGGCATTTGTTTTCAGATCTATCATATTTGCATAGTTTTTATACTAGTGTAAGCTCATCAAATCTGGTGTATTGTATTTAAAAAAAAACAAGTTATGCATATAAATTTCGTAGTTAGAAAAATTTTATTTAGATTTCGGGATTACAAATATTGTATGTTTTTGTACTGATTAGGATATAACATTATTTCCTACAAAAAAAAAAAAAGATGTAAATTCTTCTGAAAAAAAAAAATGTTGTACATTAGATAAGTCAAAATTAATTTATTTAATAACAATTTTCTTCCTTTTCGTACATAATTTTGTATTTTGTGTTTTACATGGTTTTACATTTGTCATTTGTTTAGTAGGGACCTTCTTGGTTACAAGAAAACAACTCATAATGGCGAGCACAAGAAAAGGAATGTCACACCTCCGTGGAGGAAAAGAGAGCGCAGGCCTACGCAATATAAAAGCAACAAGAAATCGATATTCTTGACCGGTTTTTGGATTTACCGAGGGCTTTGAGGGTACTATCATATATTATGAGATTCTTTCGAAGAACTCATCCCAAAACAAAAGCTTTATTTCAAGAAAAGTCATGTTTAATCTCATCCGCGGAGATTAAGACAACGACTCAAATCTTGATAAAACTCTATCAGAAGCAATCATATAAAGAGGATTATGTCAATTCGGAAATTCTATCGACAAGAAAAGCGAGATATTGCCACTCAACCCATTCATCGACAATGATGACATTATTGGGGCCGGTGGACGTCTTGGAGCATCTCAAGACCTCGCGTATAACGAGCGCCACCCAATAATACTGCCTTATAATTGTAGGTTGACTCGTTTGATTGTACAAATGGTACACAAAGTCTCCCTCCATGGGGAAAAGCAACTAATGCTCCGTCTCATCCGCACCCAATACTGGATTCCGAATGTCAAGAACATGATTAGGGCCACTATCCATAATTGTAAAGTCTGCACCATTTATCGAAAACGAGCGCAAACCCAACTTATGGGTACCCTGCCTTGCGAGCGCACTACCTTCACCGGCGTGTTTACTAATAGTGGGGTGGACTTTGCCGGGCCTTTCGATATTAAAAGTTACCGCGGTAGATGATGTCGACTATCAAAGGGCTACGTTTGCCTCTTTGTCTGTTTCACCACAAAAGCAATCCACCTGGAAGCGACCAGTGATCTTAGTACCCCATCCTTTCTAGCAGCCTTCTCGCGTTTTATTGCTAGAAGAGGATGTCCGAGAAACTTATTCTCCGACAACGGTTCCAACTTTGTCGGAGCGTCAAGATCTCTACGATCAGAATTGAAGACATTACCGAGATAAAGCTATTTCAACATATAGCCATCAAGCCATGACATGGCATTTTATTCCGGCCGGGGCTTCACATATGGGGGGACTCTGGGAGGCAGGAGTGAAGAGCTTCAAAAGCCACTTCAAAAAATTAGCCTCGCCTCACAAATTCATGCATGAAGAGTTTCATACATTATTATGCCGGATTGAGGCATGCCTCAATTCGCGACCACTGAGTCCAGCCTCAAATGAGCCGACGGACCGAGACCCATTGACCCCTGGGAACTTCCTTACTGGAAGTCATCTCCTGGCTCCGCCAGAACCAGAGGTGAATGAGAGCCCTGCCTCCATTATCAATAGGTGGCAGAAGCTTAAGGCTCTTCATCAAACCTTCTGCAGGCGATGGAAAGATACTTGTCCGAACTTCAAAAACGAATGAAGTGGAAGCATCCAAAACAAAACATTAAGGTGGGAGATCTTGTTGTCAGCAAAGAAGACAACTTGACTCCGAATGAATGGAGGCTCGGTCGAGTTACCCACGTACACCCCGGCGAAGATAACCGAGTGCGTGTAGTGGACCTCGTCACCGAAAAGGGTCAGATCAGAAGACCGTTGGTCAAACTGATTCTGCTCCCTATGGAAGGAATGGATGGCGAGAGGCCCGCTTCCTCA
Source organism: Sphenella marginata (assembly GCA_951509765.1). Classification (NCBI taxonomy): domain Eukaryota; kingdom Metazoa; phylum Arthropoda; class Insecta; order Diptera; family Tephritidae; genus Sphenella; species Sphenella marginata. The sequence goes on along the minus strand of OX608081.1, from coordinate 52,989,744 downwards.
TCCTAACCACCCACTCCACCTCCAACCAAGACCCTACCATCTCCCATATCCCAAATTTCCACCCTTCACTCGCTATCCTTAACGAGGACAACAGAAAGCCTAACGCAGAAGGTCGAACCATTCTGCCAAAGAAAACCTAATTGAACTCGGAAACGAGGCCACAGAAAACCTATCGCAGAAAGGCGAAGCTTTCTGCCACTGAAAATTAATCCACCTGCCACGACAAGTTGGCAGCAGATGGACCCACCCTCGTATAAGTTAAGCAGGTCCTTTTGGTCCTTACTTATTTCCAAAATGAAACACACAACACTTTTTAATTTAAACACTTTATTCAATGCACATACTTGTGTCTTCGAATGAAAACTAAAAACTAAACTCTTGGCTTAATGCTACTGCCTTAAATACCTTTTCCTAACTCTAGGAAGCCTATGGGAAAGGGGTTGCGGTTGTCGGTGCATATTATTCTTACCGCTAGCCTATGCCTGTGCCATATTGATTAACAAACAAAACATACCTTAGCATCATAACCCTGCTACGCTTTGTTCTAATGCTTTGGTGATGGCTATGAGCTTAACTCCTGTGACATTCCATCACCAAGCATCATCAGTTGTTGGTATTGCTATGCTGCTGTTGCTAAGTGGTGATCAACCCACGCTTAGACTAGTTTTGCAGCGACGCTGTTGCTAGGTCATAATCAACATGCTAGTTTGTGTTGATCGGCCAAACATGTGCAAGCAAGCAGGTAAGCGCTGTCGATATTGCTATGTGGGTGGTGATAACAAAAGCGTGTGATATGATATCTTGCCTGTTGCTAGATAGCAATCAAGCCACACTTAGCGCCTGTTACATTCCATGTGCGATAAGCGCAAACAGGTTTTTAGTTGGTGATAAGCTGCAATTAAGATCGAAGCGAAGCAAAGCATAAACATACATATGTATATTGATGTTGCTAGGTTGTGACCAGGAGCTAAGTTCGCTCCTGTTAGATTTAATTATATGTTTGTAATTAAATGTTGGCAAGAATATGGCAAAGGTTTCTTGCGGCTATATTAAGGCACAGTGGGCCTAATGTGATAACTCCTCCCCCTCTTAAGTTCGGAACGTCCCTGATCCGACAGGCTTCTTTTAATTATATTATTCAAATTTTAATTAAATTAGTAAAAAATTTTTTCTAGCCTATTAATTTTAGATATAAATTTAATTTTTACATTTCAGTGTAGGGTTTTCACAAAATCTCGAAATTTCTATATATATGATATATATTTTTGTAACAAACATTTTTTGTTTGGAAATGTTTTTTTTCTATAATATGTACGTCACTATGATACTTTTATCTTCTTAAAAAATAAGTATTTTAAACAAAATTTTAATTCATACATTTTTCTTAAAATAATATGCTTTTTCAAAGAAATTTAACAATTTTCATCTTCCAAAATCATTTACTTTCATTTTAAATTTATAAAAATTTAGGGCATTTGTTTTCAGATCTATCATATTTGCATAGTTTTTATACTAGTGTAAGCTCATCAAATCTAGTGTATTGTATTTAAAAAAAAACAAGTTATACATATAAATTTCGTAGTTAGAAAAATTTTATTTAGATTTCGGGATTACAAATATTGTATGTTTTTGTACTGATTAGGATATAACATTATTTCCTACAAAAAAAAAAAAGATGTAAATTCTTCTGAAAAAAAAAAATGTTGTACATTAGATAAGTCAAAATTAATTTATTTAATAACAATTTTCTTCCTTTTCGTACATAATTTTGTATTTTGTGTTTTACATGGTTTTACATTTGTCATTTGTTTAGTATTTTTATTTATTTTAAAAAGGTTAAAGTCGTTGGCAGAAGTAGGTTCAAAAGCCTTTGAAGAGATCATAAAGGAATAGATTTTCCTTGAAGAAAATTTTTTATTCATTTTTTTTTTTTTTTACTAACGTTAGATTAACCAAGTCACCTCTTAGCGTATATTGTCTTTATGGACTTTTTTCCCATTTATTAGCACGGTTGTCCCTAAGTCCTTTTCTACTACGTTTTCAACGTATACTTTATTTAATTTATTTCCTAACCGTTTATTTCGTCGAACATATACCTTTTCTCCTTTCTTAAATGTTCTTTGCTTCGTTTTAGATTTTTTTAGAATATTTTCTTGTGCAGAAATCAGTGTTTCCTTAATTAACTTCAGATGATCTTTTGGAAAATTATTCAGTATATCTATTGGTTTTGCATTCACCGTCGAATGTATTGAATTATTATATTTCTGTGTCGCGAGTAAGATTAATTCCTTAATATCAGTTAAGTTTTTTTCTGCTTTTATGCATCGTGCGATTTCAGTCAACGTTGAATGCACTCTCTCTATTTGGCCATTACTGTTACTATGTAACGATGGTATAAAAAATTGGTCTATTTGGAAATGATCTTTTAGTAAACTAGATATCGTATTCGATTGGAAAGATTATTCATTATCAGAAATAATGGTCTTAGTTTTCCTGAATTTATTAAGTACTATTAGAAGGGCACTTTTGACGTCAATTGTTGATCTTGATTCGATAGGGATTGTTATTGTGAACTTGGAAAACTTATCTACGCAAGTGAAGAAATGAAACTTATCCACCGAAAATATATCTATGTGGAGAATTTGCCCTGGATATTCTGGTATTGGTGTTTTGCCTATCTCTGTTTTTAAAGGATGTCTATTGTACTTATTTTTTAAGCATGTTCTACAATTTTTGGCAATTGTTGTTAAAGTCTGCTTTATTCGTGGGAAAAAATATTCTGAAATTAGTTGTTTGTAATTCTCCTGAACTGATCGGTGTGCCCTATTATGTTCCATAGTAGCAACCTCGATTTGGTCCTCTTTTCTGATCAGATATATTACAAGTTTTTCGGAGTGTACAAATTTCACGCCCGGAAAGTTTGACAAAAGTAAACATTGTACCATTGCTAAAGTTTGAAGATCGCAACAGATTCCGTTAACTACATTTGGATTTATCTTCTCACGGATGGTTTGCAGGAGGTATTCGGCACTTTTAAAATTTATAGTATGCCTTATCAGTTTCTGAAATAAAATTTTGGTAGATTTACTATTTACCTCGGATGGTAAAAGGACTAGTTGCGCCTTAAATTGATTGACAGGATTCTTTATTGTTTTTATTACGCCTGAAAGAGAAATTTCGCTGTGAGCAGTTGACAATGATTCGTCGAGGTTATGGGTGTATTGGCGCGAAAGGGCGTCGGCCACCTTATTTTCTTTTCCAGGTTTGTAAAAATATTTCGGTGCGAATGAGTTAATAAATGTTGTCCACCTTTTAATTTTCGAATTCGGATTTCTATCGGATATGGCAAACGTCAATGGTTGATGGTCAGTGAATATGTGGATATTTTTGATACCGTACAAATAATGCCTCAACTTTTGGAAGGCCCAAACTATTGCCAGAAGTTCTCTTTCATTTGTGGCATAGTTTTCTTCTGTTTTTGATAATGTACGTGATATCATTGTAATGGGTTTTCCATTTTGTGAAAGGACAGCACCTAAGGCGAAAGACGAAGCATCCGTGGTTATCTCAAATGGTATTGAGTAATCTGGATGTTGCAGGAGAACATCTTCCGATGCTAAAATACTTTTAAGCTTATCAAAGGCTCTGATTGCTTCGTCGTCAAGTGAAATATTTATTTTTTTAGAATTTCTACTATTGGCATGTCCATTTTCTCCTCTCAAATACTTTGTAAGGGGCTTAGATATATGGGCATAATCTTTTATGAATCTCCGGTAGTATCCGGAAAGTCCTAAAAACGAACGCAGTGACCTCAGTGATTTCGGTTCTTGATAATTAAGGATTGCTTCAACTTTGTCGGGGCATGTTCTTATTCCCTTATATGAGACGGTGAAGCCTAAAAACTCGACTTCTTCTTTGAAAAATTTAGATTTTTCCAGGGATACTCGCATTCCTGAACGCTCAATTTTTTTTAATATGGAATCTACATGATTGTAGTGGGAGTTTTCATCAGGTGAAAAAATGATGATATCGTCAACATATACATGACATATTTTCCCAATATCCTCTCGTAGGATGTCGTCTATGGCTCTCTGGAATATGCTTGGTGCATTTTTCAGGCCAAATGGCAGACGGCAAAACTCATACTTGCCGTTATTTACACTAAATGCAGTCTTGCATCTATCTTTCTCTAAGAGGCAGATTTGATGAAAACCCGACTTTAGATCTAGTGTTGTGAATAGTTTAGATTTTCCTAGGTTCGAAAGAATTACCGTAGTGTCCGGTATCGGGTATTTATCGGACGTGGTTTGCTCGTTGAGCTTTCGAAAATCAATAACCATTCTCATTTTCTGGTTACCTTCATCGTCAAAACCTTTTTTCGATACAACGTGTACCGGTGAATTATAAGGTGAATATGATTTTCTTATAATCCCATCTTTTAGTAAAGCTTATATTTCTTTGTTAATGAACTTTGCTGCAGAAATTGGATACGGGTAACTTTTTGAATAAATGGGCTTTTCAGTTTTTATATCTATTGTAGCAACTACATTTGTATTGTATGGAAGCGCTCTATTCGGGTTAGAAAATGCATTTTTGTTTATTTTTATAAGCGAATGAATGCTATTAGGTAACTCTAGTTTATTTGTCGTAGACATATTTACTTGTTGGCAATGGAAAAAGTTGAGCTTCTCTTTTCCAGTTTTATGGAAAATGAGACCAACTTGTGTATCGATCTTTGCTTCGATACCTTTCAATAAATCATATCCTATGATTCCATCAAAGGTATCTAGTTTTGGTAAAATGTAAAATGTAGCAATTTCACCTAATATATTTATTTTGCATTTTTCCGAAATTTTGTTTACTCCATTTATGGATCTTAATTGGAAGGGGCTATCTATAGGGGTAATTCCTTTTAAGAACGAATGTCTTTTTATATAATTTTTGGCTGTACCTGTATCTATAAGTAGGTTAAGCACTTGCCCACTCGGAAGAGTTCGCGTAATAAAGGGCAAGTGGGACCTTAGCCGAAAAAATTAATTTCGTCAAGTGAATTATCCTCGCATTCATAGTCCTCAAGCTCGGAGTTATATGGTTCTTCATTCATAGCGTTGACCCGTTGTACCTTATTCACTGGTGCTTGCGCGGAGTTGGTACCTTGTCTTTTAGGTGCACTGTATTGCCGCTGCTGCTGGGCAGGACTATATTGTTGCTGCTGTACTTGCCGCTGAGAGGAGTTTGAAGGGTTGGAACTGTTTGCCTGTTGAAGTCTTTGCTGTTGAGGGCCACGACTTGATTGGCCAGAGGTATTCCTTTGGAAATTAGTGGTTCGTCTGAAGCAGGAGCTTCCAGGATCCACATCCATTGGAGTGGGACTTTGGTTTCGAAAACTGTTCGGCCTAGAACTCGCATTTTTAAATTGCGAAAGGGGCTCCGATTGGTATTTTTGTGGCAATCTACCCGTGGCATAAGTCTGCGCAAACTCATACCTTTGTCGGTTATGTTGCAGCTCCTGTGCCACTGCGAGTGCGCTGGGTAAGTCTGATGGACTAGCTGCAAAAAGTGTGTCACATAATGGGCGTCTTAAGCCGGAAATAAATACCCTCAATGCATTTTCCCTGGCCTTTGCTGCAAACGCACTAGAGAGTTCCTCATTGTTACTATGGGTCATTATAATTTTGTTTACTATTAGGGTAAGCTGCCTATCCACCGCATCATAATACTCGTTAATGGGCATTTGACCCTGTCTCAAAGTATTGAGCTGGCTTTCTAAAATATGTAGAGGCCTTTTATCCGCGTATAGCTGATCTAGCCTAGCTATTATAGCTTTGAAATTCAAAGGGGTATTGAAAGCGCTTAGATTTTCGTTTGCTGAAGACGATATTTTATTTCTTAAGATCCCCATCGCGATATAATATGGCTCTGAGCCTTCACTATAATAACTCAACGCAAACTTGGCTGCCTCCCTCCAAGCCGGATATTCCGACATTTGTCCTTTAAATTCTGGAAGTGACTTGATTAAACTAAGATCAGTATGAGTACTTTGTACTCCTTCGACAATTGTGACGGGCCTATGGGTTTCTATTTTTTTAGGAAGAACGTTTCTTTAACTACTCATACCGCAGAGTCTACCATATATTTTACAGTTCCCTCATCCATTTTTAATAAATTTATTTTTAGTTAATAGGATTTCAAAAATTTAAACAAAAGAAAAAAAATCTTAGTTTAATACCTAAAGCCTAAACTCCTAAGTGATATTATAAACTATACTAAAGCCTAGATTCTTAAGTGATATTACAAATTAAGATAACTTACTCCAACTCGTATTGTTGTGTCCTTCGGCTGGATAGTTGAATGTCAAAGCTGCTGTGCAAGATTCCACCTACGAATGATCCTTGGCGAGTGATGATTTTAGAATTCGCAAAAACGAAATTGTCTCAATTTGTCTCTCAAAAGTTTCTTTAACTACTCCTACCGCAGAGTCTACCATATATTTTACAGTTCCCTCATCCATTTTTAATAAATTTATTTTTAGTTAATAGGATTTCAAAAATTTAAACAAAAGAAAAAAAATCTTAGTTTAATACCTAAAGCCTAAACTCCTAAGTGATATTATAAACTATACTAAAGCCTAGATTCTTAAGTGATATTACAAATTAAGATAACTTACTCCAACTCGTATTGTTGTGTCCTTCGGCTGGATAGTTGAATGTCAAAGCTGCTGTGCAAGATTCCACCTACGAATGATCCTTGGCGAGTGATGATTTTAGAATTCGCAAAAACGAAATTCTCATTTGTTTAATACGCAATTTAATATTATTTTTATTGCTAACATAATCATTTTAATCATGATTTTTCTTTCTTTCAACACTTTGAAAAGTTTATAAATTTACTTAAGCCGGATGCTTTTTTGTTCGTGCTTTCGTCACAAAAGTTGTTTCTTTAATTTTCTCGATTTTCAATGCATCGAAAGTTTTTAACTTTATTATCACAAATAATGATGATTTTTTTTAAAGGTTGGTTTATTCCCCAATGTCACTATATTTTTATCCTCTTTGCAAGGGTTTTTTTTTAAAAAGTTTTAGTATCCTTTTATAAGGATAAATATGTACTTAGCACTGTTCTATTTGTATCCTTATTACAAGGATATGTTAACGCACTAATACAATCCTTTTTACGTAGATGTATAAAAATTCGGATTCTTCTTCTTTTTTTTTAAACGGTCACTTTAATCCTTTTTATTTACTGCAAGGATATTTCAACCACTAAACGATCTATATCCTTCTTATCAGGATGTACTAAAAGTCGTTTATTATAATTTTGAATTGTCACGTTACTTTATTCCTTTTATAAGGATTTTTTTCACCGCACTGTCCTTTTATAAGGATTTTGTTTCACCGCATTATCCTTTTATAAGGATCTGTTTATTGTTATCCTTTTACAAGGATTTTTTATTATTATCCTTTTACAAGGATACACTAGTCCGTGACCATTAGTTGGGCGCCAGTTAAGCAGGTCCTTTTGGTCCTTACTTATTTCCAAAATGAAACACAACACTTTTTAATTTAAACACTTTATTCAATGCACATACTTGTGTCTTCGAATGAAAACTAAAAACTAAACTCTTGGCTTAATGCTACTGCCTTAAATACCTTTTCCTAACTCTAGGAAGCCTATGGGAAAGGGGTTGCGGTTGTCGGTGCATATTATTCTTACCGCTAGCCTATGCCTGTGCCATATTGATTAACAAACAAAACATACCTTAGCATCATAACCCTGCTACGCTTTGTTCTAATGCTTTGGTGATTGCTATGAGCTTAACTCCTGTGACATTCCATCACCAAGCATCATCAGTTGTTGGTATTGCTATGCTGCTGTTGCTAAGTGGTGATCAACCCACGCTTAGACTAGTTTTGCAGCGACGCTGTTGCTAGGTCATAATCAACACGCTAGTTTGTGTTGATCGGCCAAACATGTGCAAGCAAGCAGGTAAGCGCTGTCGATATTGCTATGTGGGTGGTGATAACAAAAGCGTGTGATATGATATCTTGCCTGTTGCTAGATAGCAATCAAGCCACACTTAGCGCCTGTTACATTCCATGTGCGATAAGCGCAAACAGGTTTTTAGTTGGTGATAAGCTGCAATTAAGATCGAAGCGAAGCAAGAATATGGCAAAGGTTTCTTGCGGCTATATTAAGGCACAGTGGGCCTAATTTGATAACTTATACATACCCCAAAATACAAAATAAATAAACATATATGTATATATAAATTACCCGTGTCACTCGCCCTGGAGGACACCTATACCGCCATACTGCAATTTAATAATACCTGAAAATATGAAAATTTAGTATCGTTCTTCAAGGATTAAAAATATATCTAATCTAACAGTACTAATTAATTGGGGTTTTAAGATTTCTTTAGCTTTATTAATTTAAATGGAACAGACCTGCAGAAAAAAAAAAAAAAAATTTTGCATTTGTTAGTGCACGCCGGGAAATTAAAATATCTACTGAAAATAACTAATTTGCAAGCCATTTCCAGCTGATTTTAGGGCAAAGAAGTTAACACACACATGTGTCATAATACAAAATCATGCGATTTCAATGCCAAGCCTATTCTCGCTGGCACATCCATTAAATGAAATTTGTCCCGTGCTCTGCAAATCAGCTACAAATGTCATCAGTTATTTAGTCTAGACCGATTATAATATCGTATATAGCTCAGAGAATTCTGATTTAATACTTTTGTATGATAACAAAATTGGTAAACAATTTATCTCGAGACTGCGTAAAGCAACCAAAGATGAAATACAGTACGTGAGCGCACCAAATGAAACAGCACTAAGTGGCACTGTATGTGGTTTATAGCAACACTCTATGAACCGTGGTGGCCGTGTTGGCACTCCTACTGGTACAGTTACACCCAAACACAGTCCAGCCCATTTGGGCCGGTCAAGCTTAGGCAATCCGAACTACTCAGCACACATTCCTTAAGTGGAGCTATCGGAAGTTCGAATCGCACAGCGTCACCTTTAAACCATTTACAATCTACGATCGGCCAGCACTCTGCATCAAGGCAAGACATACGAAAAGTAGGACAAGCGCAACCTTCAAAGCCCATAGTTCCAGAATTGTGTTTAGAACATACATATATGGACGGAGAACACATACGGCAACAATCCGGAGTTGGGCGAAATGTCAAATCGTGCTTTCATACACACCGATTTAGTCAGGCAAACTTACTTCTGTTATTTGTACCCTTTTCTTGTAAATTACCACTGGTACGCCTATGTAATTATGGTACAAAAGAAACACAAATATCAAGTAAATGTTTGTCGATACCAGTCAAGGATCCTGTAATCTTGGAGCGCTTGCATATGATCGCGATATTGGATCCCTAAGGCAGTTCAGTATTATACACAGGAGCTGTATTAGCATCCAAAGTTCATGTAACAGCAGCAGTAGGCAATTCTGGTGTAGTGGCGGTAACGCCAAGTGGCACATCCACAGGGACAAGTACACTTGCGGGTAAATCGCCAAATACTTCTTTTCCAAGACTTAGCAGTCTTTTGCCAACAGTACCAAACACACCGATACGACATTCGATAACGAATTACAAGCCCAATTTTCTAATCGAAAAACAAGCAACGTTTACTTAAGTCTGCGCGATCCCGAGGGTAATCGGCTAACATTGCTATATCCGTTTGGAAAATGTTCCGTATTGAGTTGCCACAGTGCAACGAAACCAAATTTGTATCACGCTGTATTGGTACACTACGTCGTATTTTGGATAGATAACAATTTATGCAACTAATTACAAGTTGGTATAGCGCGCGTAGTCCACCCGGCTCACGTGATTATAGCATTAAAAAAGAATGAACAATTTTTCGTAATGTTTTAACTGATCTTATGGGCCGTGGTGCAGCTATATACGAATCTACTACAAAGGCATCGCAATCAGACAATGCAGACGAGCCAAACAAGCGACGGCAAAATGATGAAATTACTGAAGACACAAATGAAGATTGGGGACATAATTAATGAAAATGGTTGTAGCAGCTAAACATACCAAAATGGAAACGGAGTCCATTCCTACTCCTTCAACGTGTAACGTTAATGCGAGCGCTTGTCTATTTAATAGCTTGCCAGCAATAATTTATGGATTCCATTTGCTTATGAACACTTCAAGTTAGATAAAACGATGCATGCTCGCTTGTCGTATTTAGCAAAGTTCTTGCACCAATTCGCTTTGGATAGGCAGTTAGCCACTTACGTATTTCATTACATTATGGATTTTCGCGATTTAATACATTCAACACTGAAGTTGTGTCAATTTACGGAAGAGCTTGCAGCTGTGATGGTGCACAAGGATCTTCGGCAAGCACCCGCGCCAAGCATTTATAAGGAACTCGAATGGAATCCTGCCACGAAATAAAAATAAGTCAAAGTTCATACAAATTTTTATACATGCCTACGAAATGTGTCACAAAGCATGCGCCTGACGCCATAGCTTTGCGACACACATGATAAAACGAAAAGTAAAGTGCGCTGCTACCGAAACGACACAGTATTTCGGGCAACGCTGATACCATACTTACCCAATCCTGTGTTATGCCCATGCGCCGTCCAGGCGATCCACCCTATCTGCATCCAGGTGCCCAATGTGTCCATGCCGATCTGAAACTAAAGAAAAAATTAGGTTAGGCATACAATTTTCAAGCAAATTATAAATTTACTTACCTCAGCTACTGCTGGTGACCACGAGTGCCGGAAACAATAAGAATAATGAATTGGGTAATTTTTTCTCTACTACGCTAACAGAGAAAAAGTGAGCAATGAATTTTATCTTTATATTCGGCACTTTTTTCTATGCAAATACCTGCCATAGTGAGTAAATGTAAATATGTATGTACGACATATTTTTCGGTCGCGAGCTTTGGTTGACCACTCACTAGCAAAGCGTGAGTAAACATATATGTATGTATATGTATGCGTGGTTCAATTGAACCGTCGCTCAATGCGAGCGCCATACATATATGTAAATATGTTTGCTGACGATCACGCCAGCGCGCTAGTGATGCTACGATTTTGGTCAACGGGCACCAAAAATCCGACTTGCCAAAAAATCCGGACCACTTACTCCGGGCGAAGGGGGGACGAAATCTGCGTTCGTCCCGCACCTCGGCGACCGTTTCGAGGCAAAAAAAATTAAAAAAGGTCCAAAAAATAAAAAGTTTTTTTTGCGCTCCGGAAAAAATTTTTTTTTTGGGTTGCTGAGGGGCAGGACTGGGCGCAGCCCTAGTGAGCACCAGTGAACCGTAGCAAAATAGATATATGTACATATGTATCCAAATTAGCAAAACGCACTGCAGGGTGACCCCTTAGTTGCAATAAAGTTTTTCTTTGGATGCGTTACGGTGGGACAGTGCCGAACGGCAACTTTTTGCAAAATTATGTCTGCCAAGCATTTAGTTGCATTAGTCTGCAAAAGTGCAAAGACTAGTGCATAAAATAAAAATATAAATAATTCGCCACCCACGCTTACCAGCGTCGTTCGAATAACGGCGTAAGCATCGAACCTCGAAAACTTAGACTGGCCATTCAGCCGTGCCAGCTAAATATTTTCTCTGTCGACAACTTAGACTGGCCATTCAGCCGTGCCAGCTAAGTCCCGGCTCCGGGATTTACACCTGCGGATACTGGCCACACTGCCTCGATAGCTACGCAACCTTAACCATTAGTATGTAAGATTAGATTAAGCCTAAAATAAAAAAAAAAATTTTTTTCTTCTCGTGTATGGGTGTACATATTATTTACGTAAATCAAACTGGAAAGAAATATACAACTTTTTTTTTCAAATTTTCTTCCACTAGCTCTAGGTACAAAGCAGAGGCACTGCCATACGAAAAACCTCAATCTTCGGGAGGTCGCTCAAGGGCAGACAGTGGTGACTGCGACATCCGGCAGTCACCATCCTAGCTTTAAGCCAGTAGGTTTAAGAGGACGTGGTCGGAAATCCTGGGGGCGGATTAAGATGTTGCGTATCGCAAGGGGGCCGGCATGTTTAGGCCCGATGCCTAAAGTCTAAGAAAATGCACCACCCTAATGTCACTTTTGTTTTATACAAAACCCCAACACCAAGCCGCCCACATTTATGTACATGCATGCATATTCATGTTTGTCAGCAAAGATATACATGCATGTGGGTGTGCATGTGTGGGTTCACCTCCCCTTAAAACCGGAGGCTGAAATTCGGGGTGGACAACCGTCTACTTTTTCAGCGATCGTTGCAGCCACCACACCACGGCCACCACAGGATTTTCACCATCAGCCAATATTCTAAAGGCGGCCACCGTAGTGTGGAGGTAGTGTTGTCGGCCTACCACACCGAAGGTCCGCAAAAATTCATCTGCTTTGTAGATGCCGTTCGGAGTCGGCGAAAAACCGTAGGTCCCGCCAATTTGTAGGAAAAAATTTCAAAGCGGCACACCACAAATTGGAAGAGAAGCTCGGCGCAAAAATCTCCTAGGAGGTTGATGATATAACTGTTGTATATCGCGCCATATATATATATATATATATAACATTTGCTTTGTATAATTAAAATCATTTAATTCAATAAACGGCCACTATTTATAACGAGAATTCTCGTTCTTTTTCATTTCTCTTTATTCCACAAAATACCAATTCGACCGCGGTGCTTTCGAGCCACGGCCGCTCACCATTAAATATATGTCCAAATCACCCAATATAACTACATCCCTCGCTCGTTCGTTATTCAAAACCCTAAGAATTCCTCCAAAAAAAGCCTGTCCAGTTTCAGAATGCAATCTATAAATACAAATAAAAGCAAGGTTTTTATCACCAGTCTTTATGGAGACCTTCAAAATATCGGCACTCAGCAGATTGTATCTAAAAATACCACACTCAAGTGTATTACGCACAAAAACTCCCACACCGCCTGCTGAATATTCGTCATTGTTATTGGCAAAAAAGTTATAGTTAGGAATATCATAAAAATTGGTTTCATGGGAATATATCCATATCTCAGATACAAATAATATGTCTGGATAGACTGGTAACGTTTCAAGATTACATAGTAAAGAATCGAAGTTCTGTCTCAGACTACGTATGTTTTGATGTAAAATATAAAGAAAATTTTGCTGAGAAATTAGCTGGTTATTTAAAGGACGGTTAATGATGGACTTGTCGCCGTTGAAATCATTACATTCCATTAAATGGGTTTGCTAGAAATAAAACAATACAGAAGATAGAACTAGTCTGGAATTCCAGACAAATCACCGAACGATTGAACAATAACAACTTCGTCATTATCAGCTTTTCTTAACATAAATTTAGAGTTTCTAAACCATACATATTTATATTTTTTTTTCTTTTTAATTTTACTAACAGCAGCGTACAGAGCTTTATTGCATTGAGTTAGAGTATTGTTGCTATATATTTTCTGTTTGCCGCTGGCGCCTGAAAAAAACCCAATTGTGAGTTTTTTCTTTGCCAGACTTTTGCACTCATTACTTTTCTTTTTACTTCAACCGAAGAGAATCGCAGCCAGAGAACTTTGCGCGGTGAAGAGCCATTGCGTTGCTTTAACACTCACGGTGTTTCCTGATTGCTCCTCTGTTCCAAGTTCATCCGTTGCGGTTGGATGCGCAGGGTGGTGGAGTAAAAGCAGTAGCTGATGATTCCACCACAGGCTTCCAGAACAGGGAGAGTCTTCGCTAATGACTAGAGTCACATGGCGTTGCTTCTCCTGACTTCAATAACATTAACTACCCTCCATTCGCTGGTGGGTAGTTCCGCGTTACCATCCCGGATGATCTTCAGGATGCCCTCTGGCATCGACGGCTCGGCTACTGGAATCCAGGTCCAGGCCCGTAGCCTGCAAGGAATCCCGTTCCTATGCACCGCTACCAGGTCTGCCCCGGACCACAGCTCGCCTAACGCGGAGATTGCCTCCTTGTATAGCAATACCGAGCGCTCATCGTTCTAGGTATGTATTGGGAACCTACTCAAGATGTTTTTAGATTTAATTGCAGATTTGAAAGGCTGCGTCGTAATCGCCCCTATTCTGCATTACAATTACGTTCCCGCTCTACGCTCCGCTCGGATCGAAAATATGCATTCTGAGCTACGCTTGAATCGAAAGAAGAAGAGGAAGAGCTATAAGTTTTTGGAATCAGCTGTTAGCCTTGGAATGTGTGAAATTGAAACATAACAAAGCAAATTACGCATATTAGTGCTATTGTAATAAAAGTAAAATTGTATTATTTACTAACCTAATTAGGTACATATATTAACTAATTAAATATGTATTGAGTATTATTAAATAAATTAAATGAATTATAGCAGTCAAAATCAAGAGGACACTGTTGGTGGATGTTACCACATCTTCAGTAGGTAGCTGGCATTTTCAATAGAGTTGGTGCTAGAAGAGTCTGCTTCGTCGACCAGGTACACAGATGGTTGGTGTCGCGTCGTGGGGCCACACCATACTCTGATCAATCATTAGACATGTCAGATTTAAGTCTCACCACAGGTGGAACTTTTCGTTGGATGGAGACATTGGCCGCCCCGGAACTGACAAAGGAGTTTATGGAGTATGTGTTGGTGGTGTGGAGTGGCTGCCGGGCACGTTTAGCTGCCATTACCTTAGTTTTAATGGTGTTGGTAAAATTGTTAGATTGGTGTTTTGAATGCTAGTCCAATTTTCGGTAATTGTTTACAACCGGCGCCGAGTGCCGGAGGCGGATTCACATTCCTAGGATCGAAACGCGTCTTTTGATACCCCTCTCTACATTTTTGGACAAAGCTTAGCACTCGGCACCGGTCGCAAACAATTACCCTACAAACATATCAAAAAACATCATTAGAGCACAAAAACAAAATATAGCGAGCGTTTTACAACTTTTAATACAAGTTTTACTTATATTTTACGAGTTTTAAAAAAATATCGCGGAAATTAATCTAATATTGTTTGCAAAATAAAAAATAAGCAGCTATCCGCCAACAAAATTGCAACGTAGAAAAACAGAGCTACGATCGAAGTGTATAATGTAATTAGCAGAATTGTAAGTTTCGAAATTGAACGTAGCGGAATTGAAACGCAGAATACCAAAATGCCAAGCGGAGAAAATGTCGATCCAAGTCGAAATGCAGAATAGGGGTGAATGTGTTAAACGAAGCGATCGTTCCAACTACGCGTGAATGCCTTCAAATCTTGATGTCTATTTTTGATTCTTTGGGATTTCTTTCCGCCCATACCATCGGGTTAAAAATACTGCTCCAGGATATTTTGCGTGCTGGTATTGACTGGGACGAGTCTCTCAGAGACGTATTGCAAGATAAAGGTGCAGTGAAATAACTCCCAAATGAAATAACTCCCATGAAATAACTCCCAATGAAATAAGTCCCAATAAAAATGAAATAATTCCCAACTTTAATAAATGAAATAACTCCCAAAGAAGGAAATGAAATAACTCCCAATATTTGGTAGTTATTTCACAATGAAACCACAAGTCCCCAAAAAAATGAAATAACTCCCAAATGAAATAAGTCCCAAAAAAATGAAATAACTCCCAAATGAAATAAGTCCCAAAAAAAATGAAATAAATCCCAAATCAAAATTTGAAATGGTATATTTTTACAACATAATCAGTTACAATGAAATTTGAAAAATACAGGAAGTTAATATGTACATAGATATGTGAATGTAACAATTACATGAAAACCTGAATAGTGTTGTCGACCTTTTGACGGCAAATCGGACAGTTAAAGTTTTCTAGTCCTTCAGAAATACTCTTAGCATGAAGCATTAGAACACAAGCGTTGCATATTTTTAAATGTTTGCACGGCATCAATAGTACATTGGGCTCAACCTCCAAACAAATTACGCACCCAAAAAGCGAATTAATGTCAGTGACATTAAGACGCATGACCAAAAACGAATTAAAGTCAGTGCCCTTAATTCGTTTAATATTTTGACTTTAGTTCGCTTTGGACATGCGAATTAATGTCATTGAGGCAAAATTTGACTTAGGTCAGATCTTCAATTCGGGGCGTGATCGATGGTATTTATGTGCAGAACTCCTTTCCGCATTGGCGGCCTGCGGCCGCGCTTCAAAAAATAACCCTGGGCTACGCCATTCCAACTCCGGGTGTGTGCCATAGCCATGGCTACCGCCACGGTGATGTCCTTCCGCGTGCCACGTTTCCCACTTTTTTACTTTTTTGGCTCAGCGTAATGTGCCATTACAACAACCACATGAAAATGACAGAAAATTGTGAACTTTAACTGGAAATAACTTTTGAACTGTTGAAAAAAATCTCATTTCAGATTCTAAATCTAGACATGGGTAATCGTTTACGTGGGGTACCGAGCGCTAATACACAACCAAAAATGTTGAGACGCGCTTTGGTCCCAGGAGCATGAATATAACTCCGCTGAACCAATATTTTTAGTAGTTTGCGAGATATTTGCAGTTAAAGTCATGTTCATGTGGTTATTGTAATCACATTACCCTGTGAGAAAAGAGTGGCACGCGGAAGGACATCACCGTGGCGGTAGCCACGGCTATGGCAACCACCCGGAGTTGGAATGGCGTAGCCCAGGGTTATTTTTTGAAGCGCGGCCGAAGGCCGCCAATGCGGAAAGGAGTTCTGCACATAAATACCATTGATCACGCCCCGAATCGAGGATCTGACCTAAGCCAATCTCAGATTCATTTTTTAAATTCCAGATTCTTGATATAATGATCATAAGTCGAAGGTGATAATGAAAAATGAAAATTTGGAATATAAAAAAAATGTACTGACTTTAGTTCGCTTTCGTACTGCGAATGAATGTCAATGACGTTAGTTCGCTAAAAATATTCCCCAACAAAAATGAAATAACTCCCATTAAAAATGAAATAACTCCCAATGCCTGGATTACAAGCAATGAAGTAAGTCCCAAAAAATGAAATAACTCCCAATTTCCAAAAATTATGAAATAACTCCCAAAGATATTTTATTGGGGATTATTTCATTTGGGAGTTATTTCATTATGAAATAATTCCCAGTTAAAATTATGAAATAAGTCCCAATGAATTGGGAGCTATTTCATAATGAAATAAGTCCCAACTTGCATGGAAAATATTTGGGAGTTATTTCATTTTTTTGTTGGGAGTTATTTCATTTGGGAGTTATTTCACTGCACCCAAGATAAATGGTGTACGTGGAAATCAACGATACCTGACATAATGAATGTAAGGGTACCTCGCTGCAACTCCACTATTCTCTACAGTGCTAAAGCCTCCAGCTTCACACTTTTGTGGATGCCAGCGCTACTGCATTTGTTGCTGTAAGTTAATTACGCATTCAACAAAATGATGACGTCGAAGTCGCTTTCATTGCGGCGAAATCAAAAGTAGCTCCGCTGAAGCCAATTTCGATCGTTAGGCTTTAACTGCAAGCCGCTGTGTCTGGTGTTAGACTTGCCAACAACATCCTTAAGGTACCTCGTTTATGTGTACAATAGGGTGGCCCTTATTTTTCAAGTTTAATTTTTTTTCACGCTACCCCCCAGTTTGGTTCATTTATGTATAAAAATAAGCTGTGTGAAGTTTGGCGTGAATAGGATAAGGGTAAAGCGTGCCCCTCGGGCCCTTTTAACGACGATTTAAAAAAAGTCGCATACTAAGCCATTGATTTTGTGGTTTCATAAAAGTTACATCACGTAACCATATAAACAAGCTAGTTATAATTTGCAGTGCAAATATGAAAATTTGAACCAATTTTAAAATAAGTGCCTTCTAAATATAAGGTCAATTGGCTCGTGAATAACATTTTCCTGAAGATACCAAATACATATAGAGTTGAGTGACATACATATGTACATATAATTTATAAATACTTATCGATAGTTTAAATCACACAAAATTTTAAAGTATCATATGCCATGTTTATATGAACCTGGAACCGAAATATTTCAAAACTCATCTCTTACGAGGCATTTGCAAATCCCTTCGAAGAAAAACGCAACAAAGTTTAGAATCGGTTTGGAAGTTGCATATAAACATGGCAATATATCCTGGGTTTCGTACTGACACTTCAAAACTATAAAGTAAGAATGCATTTTAGTATATCCTACCGAAATCTATGAATTTAGGTTTATCTGATTTGGAGGAGGTTTCACTTGTGTCAAAAGATTTATCACCAACAGCAAAAAAGAAGAGAGGCCGTCAAAAAGTAGTGACTCCTAAACTTGCTGCTGCTTTAGATAAGTGCAAAATCAGTGATAGGAATGCAGTGTATATCTTAATAGCAACTATTGAACCGCAGCTAGAATAAATTCTTTTTATCATAGTGACTTCTCGACTGTTCGCACCACCTCGTGTAGTGCGGTCTCTGTGGATCTTCCCGAGCCTTGCTCTTGTTGCTACAGATTTCACAGTCAATAGGAATTCTATTCATGCTTTTATTTTATATATGAAAACATAGTTTGTTGCATTTTTTTCCTTTAATTCTTCGATATGTGTGACGAAGTTCTAACCAATTTCCCGGAATTGCAGGTTCAACTACCACAGAATATATTAAAAATTAGACATTTACGATCTAGAAAAAATTTAATCGGCATTTAACTATACAGGATACACAGCGGCCTGATTAAACACACATCGTCACCTTAAAACACAAAAAGCAGGATATAGCAGGTAGGATATACTAAAATGCATTCTTTCTTTATAGTTTTGAAGTGTTAGTACGAAACCCAGGATATGTTGCCATGTTTATATGCAATTTCCAAACCGACTCTTACGACTTTGTTGCGTTTTTCTTCAAAGTGATTTCCAAATACCTCGTCAGAGATGAGCTTTGAAATATTTCGGTTCCAGGTTCATATAAACATGGCATATGATACTTTAAAATATTTTGTGATTTAATCTAACGATAGGTATGTATTTAGTGTTATTCACGAGTCAATTGAACTTAAATTTAGAAGGCCTTATTTAAAAATTGGTTCAAATTTTCATATTTGCACTGCAAATTATAACTAGCTTATTTATGTGATAACGTGGTGTAACTTTTATGGAGCCACAAAATCAATGGCTTAGTATGCGACTTTTTTTTAAATCGTCGTTGAAAGGGCCCGAGTGGCTCTTATCCTATTCACGCCAAATTTCACACAGCTCATATGAGGGCCACCCTAGTGTACAATCCCAATTATGGTGGACTGACTCTAAGACGGCTACGCATAGATCCAAAAAACTTTCAGCAGTTTGTAATCCACCGAGTTGGCGAGATTCTTGAGTCGTCAAATGTTTCACAGTGGAGAGGGGTTCTCTTCTTCTTCTTTAAATGGCCATCTAACCGCCTGAGCGATTTTGACCGTCCAACATAGCTCGCCAGTCATTTCTTCTTTGCGCCAACTGGCGCCAATTGGAGACCCCACGAGATCGCAGGTCGGTCTCCACTTGGTCCTTCCATCGGAGTGGTGGTCTTCCTCTTCCCCTGCTTCCACCGGCGGGTGCCGACAAGTACACCTTCTGGGCTGGAGCGTCTTCGTTCATTCGCACGACGTGGCCTAGCCAGCGAAGCCGCTGTGTTTTAATGCGCTGTACTATGTCGACGTCTGCGTAAAGCTCATACAACTCATCATTAAATCTTCTTCGGTACTCGCCGTCGCCAACGCGTAGAGGCCCATAAATCTTTCGCAGAACTTTTCTCTCGAATACTCCCAATGCAGCCTCGTCAGATGTTGTTAGTGTCCACGCCTCTGCACCATATAGCAGGACGGGAGCGATGAGTGACTTGTAGAGTGTGATTTTCGTGCGTCGAGAGAGGACTTTACTTTTCAATTGCCTACTCAGTCCAAAGTAGCATTTATTTGCAAGAGCAATTCTTCGTTGGATTTCTAGGCTGGCATTATTGTTGGAGTTTATGCTGGATCCAAGGTAAACGAAGTCCTTCACTATTTCGAACTTTTTGGTGCCAGCAGTGGCGTGGGTGCCAAGGCGCGAATGCGCTGACTCTTTGCTTGATGACAGCATGTACTTCGTTTTGCCTTCGTTCACCACCAAACCCATTTTTTCCGCTTCTTTTTCTAGTTTGGAGTACGCAGAGGTTACGGCACGGTTGTTAAGGCCGATAATGTCAATGTCGTCAGCATATGCTAACAGTTGCACGCTTTTATAGAATATTGTTCCAGCGCGGTTGAGTTCTGCAGATTGTATTATTTTCTCCAACATCAAATTAAAGAAATCGCACGATAGGGGGTCACCTTGTCTGAAACCTCGTTTAGTTTCAAACGGCTCGGAGAGGTCCTTCCCAATTCTGACTGAGCTGGTGGTGTTGCTCAATGTCATTTTGCAAAGCCGTATAAGTTTTGCGGGGAAACCAAATTCAGACATAGCGGCATATAGGCAGCTCCTTTTCGTGCTATCGAAAGCGGCTTTAAAATCAACAAAGAGGTGGTGTGTGTCGATTCTTTTCTCACGGGTTTTCTCCAGGATTTGACGTATTGTAAAAATCTGGTCGATGGTAGATTTTCCAGGTCTGAAGCCACACTGATAAGGTCCAATCAGTCTGTTCACGTCAGGCTTCAATCGTTCGCACAATACGCTTGACAAGACCTTATATGCGATATTCAAAAGGCTGATTCCGCGGTAGTTGGTGCAGTTTGCAGGATCACCTTTTTTGTGGATTGGGCAAAGAACACTTAGATTCCAATCTTCGGGCATGCATTCATCCGACCATATTCTGCACAGAAGCTGGTGCATACGCCTTACCAGCTCCTCGCCGCCATGCTTGAATAGCTCAGCAGGCAAACCATCAGCGCCAGCTGCTTTATTGTTTTTTAACCGGGATATTGCTATTCGCACCTCATTATAGTCGGGTTCTGGGACGTCAATTTCGTCGTCTTCGATTGTGGGTTCGGGTTCGAGCTCTTCTCTGGTTTCTTGCTCAATTTCTCCATTTAAAAGGGCAGAGAAGTGATCCCTCCATATCTCTAGTATTCTCTGAACATCAGTCACCAGGTCGCCGTTCTCGTTCTTACAGGAATTTGCCCCGGGCTTGAAACCTTCCGTCATTCGTCGAATTCTTTGATAGAATTTTCGGGCATTATTCCCATTGGCTAGCATCTCAAGCTCATTGATTTCACGCTTTTCTGCCTCTCTTTTTTTTGCCCGGAAAAGTCGCCTCGCTTCCCTTTTCAACTCGCGGTAGTGTTCACACACACTCCTTGTTGCACTCGATCTTAGCGTTGCCTTGTAGGCTTCGTTCTTTCTTTTCGTTGCAGCTCGGCACTCTTCATCATCGTACCAGTTGTTTCTTCTCGTTCGCCGGAATCCAATTACTTCTTCGGCTGCGGTACGGAGTGCTCCTGTGATGTGCTCCCACTGCTCATGCATTCCACTGGGTTGAATTGTGCTCTCAGAGAGCAGGTGTGAGAGTCGGTCTGCAAAATCATTGGCGGTCTGTTGCGATTGCAGCTTTTCGACGTCCAGCTTTCCTTGCGTTTTCTGTTGCACCTGTTTTGTCGTACAGAGGCGGGTACGAATCTTAGCTGCTACTAGGTAGTGATCGGAGTCGATGTTTGGACCTCTTATTGTGCGAACATCTAAAACGCTAGAAGCATGCCGTCCGTCTATCACAATGTGGTCGATCTGGTTTCGCGTTCTTCGATCGGGAGACAGCCATGTAGCCTGATGGATCTTCTTGTGCATAAACCTGGTGCTGGCAATGACCATGTTTCGGGCACCGGCGAAGTCGATCAGCCTGTATCCATTTGGCGAAGTCTGGTCGTGCAGGCTGAACTTCCCGACTGTGGGTCCAAATACACCCTCTTTGCCCACCCTGGCGTTAAAGTCACCAAGCACGACTTTGATGTCATGACGGGGGCAGCGCTCGTAAGTTTCCTCCAGGCGCTCGTAGAATGCATCCTTTTCCACGTCGTCTTTCTCTTCCGTCGGAGCGTGGGCGCAGATAAACGAGATGTTAAAGAATCGTACTTTTACGCGGATTGTAGCGAGACGCTCATTCACGGGTGTGAACGACAGTACTCGATTACGGAGTCTCTCTCCCACCACAAATCCCACGCCAAATCTGCGCTTGTCGACATGCCCACTCCAGTAAATGTTGCAAGGTGGTTTGTTCATATTACCTTGCCCCGTCCATCGCATCTCCTGTATGGCGGTGATGTCAGCTTTAGCCTTCCTCAGGGCCTCAACCAACCGGGCAGCGGCACCTTCCCCATTGAGGGACCGGACATTCCAGGTGCATGCCCTTAAATCGTAGTCCTTGTTTCGTTTGCGTGTGTCGTCATCTAAAAAGGGGGTTCTCATATCCGAGGCTTTTTTGAATTTCATTGGTACGTTGTTTTATGTGGTGGGTCCCAAACACAACGCACAACCCGTTCCACGGGAGGTTGTAATTTAAGTGCACGTTTATATAGCGAGCCGCTTGATCCAAGACAGACGCCCGCGGAGAGGGGTTCCAATGCGAATAAATCCAGCAGATTTGGCGACGGGATGGTGGGACTGATCAGGTTGCCCGGATGGGTCTTCGGGATCAGTAGCCAAGGGCTCCACGAGACTTCACGTCATGTCCACCGGAAGTTTGCATTTCACCCGGTGAGGTAGTGCTAAACGCACTTAGTTCTTTTTGTAATATAATTTTTTTTTGTCCCGGGTCTGTTGTCCGATGTCGGCTTCGGGTCTTTCGGTCTTTGTTTTTTTTTTTTGTATGCACTTTTTTTCTTTCGCATTTTCCACCTAGTTTGGAACTGAGGGTCACCAGTTACGAGCTAGTTAGGTCAAGATTTTACGAAAATAGGCCAACGTCATGTGTGTCAGATAATATTTTGAATTGTAGGAAGAGATATACTTAGTCCTCACAGAGGATGAAAGGCCTTTGGTGCGAGTAAAAACAGAAAACGATTTTATTGTAGGCTTGCTGGACTCGGGTGCTAATGTCTCTATCCTCGGAAAGGACTGTGAAAAGTTTTTAGATTCGAATGGGCTTAAGTACCTCCTAGTACAGGCTTTCGTATACACGGCGGGTGGCGCCAAGCAGAAAATACTAGGTTCTGTTTCCTTACCTGTGACTTTTAAAAATGTTACCAAATCCATACGTTTTGACCTTGTTCCTTCGCTTCTTCAAGAGGCATATTTCGGAGTTGATTTTGCAAAGCTTTCGCGTTAGCGAATCATATATTTCCTAGTGTAGCATGTCTAGAGAATAGCGAAGAGAAGGAACAAGAACATATGTTGCAAATGGACTTATAATAATCATGGGAAACTAATTTTAAGAGCACCGCTGCTCTACAAGAATGAAACTTCTAATTAAATGTATTAAGCGAGCGAAACGCGCTTTAAAAAACTTAGTTTATTTCAGTAATATTTGTGACTTCTCGTCCGTTGCAACAATGAAATTTGAATAAAGAAAATTAGAGATGATATTTGATACATGCCACATGGTAACGTATTCGATTGATTTGTCGATGATTTATTGAGTTTGATGGTGTTGCCACATTCTACCCCCCGGTATGCTGACCTTGGGAAGTAATACCCTCTTCTAGGCAACAGCGTCGGTATTATGTTGTCGTATGCCCAGTACTGCTATCTTTGCAGCCGGGCGGTGGTACTCGCCGGTAGATGTGCGAACAGTAGCGCTTCTGACTCGGCCATCTTTAGCTGTATGTATGCCGGTTATAACACCCTTTGGCCAGGTGTGTCGCGGAAGACTTGGATCCACAATGATCACTATATCCCCCTTCTCAATTGGTTTTGTGTGGTCAAACCACTTCGATCTTCTGGTAAGCGTCGGTAGCACTTCAGTTAACCATCGTTTCCAAAACATGTCAGCTAGAAATTGTGAGTGACGCCAAGAGTTCTTAACATATTCATCCCTGGTGCAAAATTCACCTTCTTGGTCAGCTGTGTCTAGCGAAATATATGTGAGCGGACGGCTGTTGACTATGCTTTCCACTTCTAAGAGCAAGTTATGTAGTTTCTCGTCGGTTAGTTTGGTGTCAGGCGAAACTATGCTGTACATCACATTTTTCACCGACCGTATCATACGTTCCCAAGCCCCACCCATGTGAGGACTTGCCGGTGGAATGAAACTCCACTTACATTCTGCGCTCGTTAATTGCGCTTGTAGACCATCGAAATCCAGTTTGGAGCGAGCTTCTCTTAGTTCTCTTTCGGCTGCAACCAGGTTGGTACCGTTGTCGCTAAATATTTCAATGGGTTGGCCCCTTCTCGAAATGAAATTCCTAATGGCCATTACGCAGGAGTTCATGTTGAGTGAGTGCGCCACCTCGATATGTATAGCACGACAGGTCATGCAGGTAAACAGTACTCCATATCTCTTTTCGGTGCGCCTCCCGGACGTTACTAAGAGTGGACCGAAGAAGTCGATGCCCACATAGGAAACCGGTCTCGTATATGGCGCCAAACGCCCTTCCGGTAACTGCCCCATTTCAAGCGGATTTGGCTTGGCACTGCGCAGCTTGCAGGTCATACAGTGAAAGCGTACGGATCGTAAAGTTCGGCGCAGGCTTGGAATATAAAATCGTTGATATATTTCGTTGAGGACCGTGTCATGGTGCACGTGACAGTATTTGCGATGATACCAGTCGATTATAAGTTGTGTTATTTTGTGACCCTTTGGCAAAATAATTGGGTTCTTTGTCGCATCTTCTATTGGAGCGTTTTCTAAACGGCCACGCATACGGACGACGCCATTGGTGTCAACAAATGGTGACAGCTTTTTAAGTGAACTAGATTTCGGTAGAACGCATCGTGGATCTCTTCGCAGATTTTCAATATCATTCTTATAGGCGTCGGTTTGAGCAAGACGGTATAGAAAATGCCGACTCCAGGTAAGCTCATCAGCGGTCAGACACGGGAACGAGCTAACTGATCTGCTTTTGCATTTTTCTACGAAGCGTTTCATGTAAGCCACGCATCGCTCCAGGCGCTCCCATTTGGAAAATCGGTTTACATCAATGAGTGGTTTCACGTCAATTTGAACTACGCATTGCAGCGGTGCGTCGTGGTTCGATTCCGTATTATCAGCTGTTAGCACGGGTAACTCTTTCTGTGGCCACTCTTCCCGAGGAAGGTGCAGGAAACCAGGTCCGGTAAACCAGGGATTCGTCGGAGAGAAATCATTGGTGTTTTTCCATTTCGTCGCCGCGTCAGCTACGTTATGTTTGGATGTTACATATTGCCATTTTGCTATGTCACTGTTTTCTTGTATTTCTGCTATTCTGAACATTACAAATTGCTTGTACTTTCGCGGATCGGAACGCAGCCATGTTAATACTGTTCTCGAGTCCGAGTAAAAGTACGTGTCGTGAATTGTGAGATCATGACCTTTGACGATAGCTATTGCTAGGCGTGACCCCAAGACAGCTGCGATCAATTCCATTCGAGGTACAGATATTGGGCGTAGAGGTGCAACCTTAGCCTTGGAGCTAACGAGAGACACATAAATAGCTTGTTCGCTTTTAATCCTGAAGTAAGCTACCGCGGCACTGGCGGACTCGCTGGCGTCAACGAAAACATGTAGCTCGACTCTGCAATCGTCCCTTCTGAAATTGCTAAAGTAGCATCTGGGTATTTTTACCTCGCTAACGTATTTAAAATTTGATAGCCATTGCCCCCACGGGATTGCAAATTCTTCGGGAATTGTGTCGTCCCAGGCTATGCCACTTCGCCAAATATCTTGCAGTAATATTCTGATGCGTATCGTAAAAAATGACAGGTACCCTTGTGGATCATATATTGACATTAGCAGCCGGAGTAGCTCTCTCTTCGTCGGTAGTTTTTCAGCGCGTAGAATTTCGATACTGGCCTTGGTTAACTTGGTATTAAAGGTAAACACATCGTTGGTGGTATCCCACCATAAACCCAGGACCTTATCCGGTTCTACCACTTGGTCGATCGCCCTTCCAGCTTTACAGAAATCGCTCATTGGTTCTGTCTCTCCGAGAGCCTTAACTACTTCCTCACAGTTTGAAACCCAACCTCGTATGTAAAAATTTCCACGTCTATGAACCTCCTTTACATCCTTAGCCAGTTGAATAGCTTCTTGCGGACTGTCGGCGACGTCCAGCATGTCATCTACGTAATGCCTTTCCATTATTGACTTGGCGGCTCTAGGAAACTCTTTCGAGAATTCTTCAGCGTTCCTATTTCGTACATACTGTGCAATAGACGGCGAGCAACTTGCTCCGAATGACATCACCCGCAATACATAAACATCTGGCACTCTGGATGTATCGCAGTCTCGCCAGAGGAACCTTTGCGAATGTTGGTCTTCGTCATCCACATTTATCCTGTGGAACATTTCACGGATATCAGCGCAGATTCCGATCTTTCCAATTCGAAAATTATATAATATGCTCGTAAGTGGTCGCAATAAGTCAGGACCCTTATCCAGGCACCCATTAAGTGAAAGTCCCTCGTACACCGCCGCTGCATCCCAGACAAGTCTTGTCTTATTCTTATTGTGATTTCTAACTGTGAATATAGGTAGGTACCACTTTCGCTTGTAAGTCATATCGACCTCGCTCTCCTCTAGTTTTCGGATGTATTGTTTCTCAACCATTCCGTTTATGTGTGCTTTGACAGTCGCTTTCAAGTCCGGTTCGTTGCTCAGCTTCTTCTCGAAGCCCTCAAGCCTACGGCTTGCCATCTTATAATTATTCGGAAGCGATATGTCGTGGGTTCGCCAGAGGAGCTTAGTTGTAAAACAGTCGCCAGTGCGCTTTACGTATGATGCAAGTTGATTTTTATGATCATTGTATTGTATATCACATAGTAATGACTTGTCTTCTGTGGCTTCAAGTTTCATATTTTCAAGCAATAGCTTCTGGAGTGCTATGTCATCATTGCATTCACATATGTGCAATTGCAAATCATCGCGTTGTTTTTGCGTATTATGCTTTAGTACGCCATATATTGTCCAGCCTAGTCGTGTTTTTGTTGCGGCTGGCTCGTCGATCTTACCTTCTCTGAATTTCATGGGCATTGCCACGTGCTTATTGCTTAGGCCGATTATCATCTGTGGTACGGCTTTTTCGTACGACCGTACTGGCAAGCCTCTGAGGTGTTTATACTTTTGTCTGAGCTCTGGCATTATTAGCGACTGCGGTGGTAGATCGAGATTAGCGACTGTGCGGACGTCATGCAGTATATGTATTTTGCCTTTTCCCTGGGCCGACACTTGTAAATTGACGAGCGCGGAATTTTCTTCAACACGAACAGAACCATCAGTCCAACGCAAACGAAGCTCGGACTCTTCACCCTCTATGTTCAATTTTTTAAGCACATCGTGTTCTATGATTGTTGGGCCTGACCCGTCATCTAGAAGTGCGTAAATGTCTGCCTTAGCGTTTTGAGTGTGGATTGTAATCGGTAAAATTCTATACAAAACGTTGGAGGATTTCTGTACGTGAACCGCCACGATATTTTGTTGAGAGCCATCGATTTCCGCCTCTGGTTTGTGTAACAAAATGTGATGCTTCGCTGTACACTTATTTTTCCCGCATTCCACCCGCTCTTTGCAAAACTTGGGTGTATGTGCCTTGAGGCACGAACGACATAGCTTCATGCGATTTACGATATTCCATTTGTCATTGTATGTCATTTTCTTGAATTTGTTACAGTTCGTAATAAAGTGGCTTTCGGTGCACGCCGGACACCTGCTATTATCTGGTTTATGCTGATCTTTTCCCGTGTTACGATTTTCCTCATGGAAACCAACGCGATGTGCTTTACGCTTTTCTTCTTGTTGGCCGCCACCTACGGGTATTGCTATAACGGTGCTAGCAGCATTAGATCGGATAGATAACCATTCGCTGAAATCTAGCAAGTTTATGTTGAGATGATTACTCGAATACATAGCCCAATCTAAGCGCATTTGTGAGGGAAGTTTTTGAATAAGATCTCTTAAAAGCATCGGATTATTCCAATGAGCCGTTAGTCCGGCTGCCGTTATTGTCGCTGTCAAGTTTTTAACCGCTAGAGAGAATGTTACAAGCGTTTCAAGCTTGCTCACATTTACATCTGGCGATAGACGTACTTTTTCAAGTAAGCTGTTTATAATGTGTTCGGGTCTACCGAAAATCGTGCGTATCGTTGATATAACGTCGGGTACTAATGCCGGTATCATTAGTTGGTTTCGTACGTAGTCGAGTGCTTTGCCCTTCAAGGCCCGTTGTAACCGAAGAAGATTTTCGTCGTCAGTATAACCGCATATGCGAGTCGAGTTTTCGTAGCTGCTAATGAAAATCGGCCACTCTTCTGGTTTACCGCTGAAGTATGGTAGTTCTTTTGACAATGCCTGTCTAGCGTGTATTTGGACGGCTGTCAGGTTGCGATTCGATTGTCGTTCCCCCGTGTCATAACCAGTGCCGATGGGACCGCCCCGAAAGCCGGCATAATTGCCACCGCCATGCTCTTGCCTGTAAAGATTATTGTTGCTTAAGTTATAGTTCATACCTATATAAGTGTCTGATTTGTATGCGTTGTGTAACCCTTCCTCGCCCCTGTGCGTGTATGTATGCTGCGCACTTGCGCCCATATTAGATGAAAAGAGTGATTCTTCCCCATTGTGCTCTGATGGCCCTCCTTGCAATGCGATGTTTCTCTTACTCGTAGTCGTTACTTGCGTGCTCATTGCTGGCAGAAAGAAATTACTTTGTTTCGCCATGACACCGTACTGCGCGTTTGTGTTTGCCTGTGTGCCCGTGTTTAGCGCATTGACAACGTCATTTACGCTCGTGGTTGGCATTTTGGCAACTTCTGTTGCTGTTGTAATCGGTGCATGTTGCTGACTTTGTAGAATATATTTTTCTTTCTGAAGCTGCAGCACTTGCCTTTGCAAGTCTTCTACTAAGCTTTGCAAGCTCGATTCCGTGTTTTTGTTATTTGAAACATTATACTTGTCTGAAGTTTTTGTTGTCTGTTTACCTGCATTTTCATCTTTTTCATGTTTGTCCTGCTTGTTTACCACTGTCTTGTTTGCGGCACACTCACTGCATACCCAATCGGCTGATTCAATACCAGATGATACGCCAGCACAAGCAAAGTGGAACCAATTGTCGCAGTCGTCGCATTGAACCATATCGCCTTCATCCGGTTTCTTGCAAATGTTACAACTCACCGTGTCGGACATGTTTGAACGATTCGAAATTCTTCTTTCCAGGAAAATTTGTCAATTTCCCGGGTTGTGTAGTGAATAAGTTTTTTAAAGAAATGTTGCAAATGGACTTATAATAATCATGGGAAACTAATTTTAAGAGCACCGCTGCTCTACAAGAATGAAACTTCTAATTAAATGTATTAAGCGAGCGAAACGCGCTTTAAAAAACTTAGTTTATTTCAGTAATATTTGTGACTTCTCGTCCGTTGCAACAATGAAATTTGAATAAAGAAAATTAGAGATGATATTTGATACATGCCACATGGTAACGTATTCGATTGATTTGTCGATGATTTATTGAGTTTGATGGTGTTGCCACAACATAATTTTTATGATTTAACAGCAATATTGACTCGGGCGACGCGGTTCCAATCAAGAGCAAGCATTTGCCTCTTTCGCCACCGAAGCAAGCCGAAGCTTTTAGTGAGATAGATAGGCTGCTCGAAATAGGAGTTATCGAGGAATCGAACTAGCCGTGGTGTAGTCCTGTGGTGTTGGTCCGGAAACCAGGGAAGGTTCGGCTTTGCATTGATTCCAGAAAGGTCAAAGCGGTTACGAAAAAGGACTCATACCCGTTGCCGCATATTAATGGTCTATTGAGCAGGGTGAACGATACCCACTTCATCAGTGGTATCGACCTGAAGGACGTGTTCTTCTAAATCAAATTGACGGAATCATCGAAGGAACAGACTTCGTTCGCAGTTCCGGGAAGCCTATCGACCACTTCAAAGTGATGCCATTTGAGTTATGCAACGGGCCGCAGACGATGAACAGGCTGATGGACAAGGCCATTCCTTCGCGTTTACGGGATAATGTCTTTGTTTACAAAGTGTTTGAGGGACGCGGGCCTTACAATTAATGTAAAGAAGAGCAAATTTTGTCAGAAGGAAATTCGATATTTAGGGTACTTGATAGGTAGCGGATGCTTGAAGGTAGACCCAGGGAAGATTGAAGCAGTTAAAAGTTTTCCGATCCAGAGGTCTCCGCGACAGGTCGCAGGTAAGGCGAATTGGTATAGGGCGTTTATTACAAATTTTGCTGATTTAGCAGGCCCTTTGACCGATTGCCTTCGGAAAAAGCTAGGACCATTCAAACTTATCCTGGCCCAACCCGATTTCTCGAAGGCCATAGTCAGTGTCAAACGCTTCCGTCCATACATTGAAGGTCTGCCATTTAGTATTATTACAGACCATTCGAGCCTTAATTGGTTGATGACTCAAAATATTTGAGTGGTAGGTTGGCTGGGTAGTCGCTTCTGCTTCAAAGATATGACTTTAAAATGGAACATCGCAAGGGAACCCTGAATATTATACCGGATGATCATCTCGAAGACACCTCACGAAATAGATTTAGAGTTGCCTGAATTTTCAAGTGCCGAATACTCGGATCTAGTCAGAACGATTTTAGATAACAAACAGGCACTACCGGATTTACGTGTAAGCGAGGGCGTAGTTTTCAAGGGGGTTAAATTTCGTAAAGGTGTGAAGGATGAGGAGGATTCGCTATAGCGGTTATGGTTACCGACTGGGTTGATGGAGGAGACAATACGACTTGCGCATGATGCGAACAGAAGCTACCACAGAGGATGGCCAAAAACTTTGGATCGCATTCGGCAGAATTACTTCTGGCCAAGCCAAGCTAAGGACGTCCAGGAGTATGTACGCAAGCGCGACATTTGCAAAGCGGTAAAAGCAACAAACCAACAAGCCAAGCCACACATAGCGAATACCTTTACTTCCGAAAGACCATTTTAGAGGTTCTATTGCGATTTCCTGGGACGATATCCGAGATCGAAGCCTTGAAATCAATTTCTTTTCATTTTATTGCACCATTTTTCAAAGTATGTTTTGTTGAAGCCCATGCAAAGGGCGACGACGGTGAACGTTATGAATTACTTCACTTCTGAAATTTTTCCAGCTGGAGGGGTCCCTCAGTATATCCACAGTGACAACGGTTAACAGTTTATCTCAAAGGATATAAAGCTATTTTTAGAGAGTTACGGGGTAACCCATATTAAGACAGGGCTATGTTGTTGTTGTTGTAGCGCTACCTAGCCCTATCTAGGAAATTACCGAATCGGTGTGGATGAGGGTGAGGGCCTGCCGGTGCACCTTAGAATCAAACGGCGTTTAAATCAGGTGCCGGATCTCATCGAAATGTTTGCGTAGGTGGCTTCTTATTCTCCTGGGGGCGGATTTTCGTTGACCAGGCGGCTGTTCGGATGCTGTGGTTTACAGCAGTTGAACAGGAATTGGCTGGTCAACCTCTCACTGTGTTCTTTAACGCCGAGCATTTTCGCTTCGTTGCGGAGATGATGCTCAGGAGACAAAGGAAAACATCCAGTGGCGGTTCTAAAGGCGGTGTTTTGGCAGACCTGTAGCCTCGTCCAGTGTGTGTCAGCTAGCCCCGGCGACCATATTGGCGTCGCGTAGCTCAGTACTGGCTGACCAATTGCTTTATATGTAGCTAGTAACGTTTCTTTGTCTTTACCCCAAGTGCTGCCAGCTAGGGACTTGAGGATTTTGTTACGGCTTTGGACTTTATTGGCAATTGCGGTTACATGAGCGCAGTATTTGAACATGTTATCAAACGACACCCTTAAGATTTTGGGGTGTGACACAGTTGGTAGCTTGATACTATCAACGTAGACGTCTAATTCCATGTTCACCTGTGTTGTCCACGTCGTGAATAGGGTGGCCGAGGACTTATTCGGTGACTATGCCAGGTTTCTCCCGGCGAAGAATTCGGACACGGCTGGGAGGTATGAGTTTATGCGAGAGCAGAGTTCTTCAACGGAGGGGCCTGTTGCCAAAATCGTACAGTCGTCGGCGTAAGAGACGATCGAGACACCCTCTGGTGGGGGGGAAGTTCCGATATATAATAGTTAAACAGAAACGGGGATAGGACACCACCCTGTGGCACCCCTTGTTTAACTATTCTGGGTTTTGATCTGGCGATTTGCACCGACGATTGACGACCACTCAGGTAGTTGGCAGTCCAACGTTTAAGACAGGGGGGAAGGGACGAGTCTTCAAGGTCTTTCATTAGTTGCGCATGGTTGACCGTGTCAAAAGCTTTGGCCAGATCAAGCGCAACTAGCACTGTCCTGTGGTTTGGTCGCTTTTGGTTTAATCCGTCCCCTATCTGAGTGGTTATGGCGTTCAGCGCGGTGGTGGTGCTGTGATTTTTGCGAAATCCATGCTGATTTCAGTGAGCCGCTGGTTTGCGGTGAAATGCGGTAACAAGATGGATTCCAACACCTTCACTACTGGCGAGAGGAGAGATATCTTGCGATATGACTCCCCTACTGCAGCTGGCTTGCCAGGCTTTAGTAGTGGGACCACCTTTGCCTGTCTCCATCTTTCAGGAATGACAAAGGTGGACAGGGAAAGGTTGAAAATGTGTGTGAGGTGTCTTATACCTTCGTAGCCGAAGTGTTTCAGCATCAGCATGGAAATGCCATCGGGGCCTTAGATCTCCGAATTGCCTCATGAACTTCTGTAGTGGAGATGGCAATGGGCGCATCGCTGTTTTTGTGTTTATGCGCTTCCCTGGTGGCTCGGCGAATCTCTTTGTTCAACGGAGGATGCATTACAAATTGTCGGCAGAAGGCGCTCGCGCATCTTTTAAGCTTCGACTGAACCGTATCACCGAAGGCGATGGATATTTTGTCGTTAGGTTTAGTCGGGTTGGACAAAGATTTCACCGTCCACCATAATTTGCCAACTCCAGCCGAGTGGTTGCAAGTACTTAGGTGCTCTTCCCACTTAGCACGTTTCTGTTTATCTACTAAGCGTCTGATTTCCGCATTAAGATCCTTTATTTGAGGATCCGTAGGGTCAAGGCGTCTAATATGGTCACGTTCATTTGCCAGGGCCTCTGCCTCTGCGGGGAAGAATGGACGCACTTCCTTTATTCTACCTGACGGGGAATGTGTTGATGGGAGGCTGAAATTAGGGCCATACGAAACGCCTTTTCCCCTTCTCGTACGTCAGACGGGGTGGGGAGAGCAGCGAAGGCACTCTCTGTGGTGGTTAGAAAACCTTCCCAGTCGGCTTTGTTGAAGTTGGTTTATGTGCGATTCTCAGCGGTGACAAAGTCGATGGGGCGATCGATAGAGAGCACTATGGGTAGGTGGTCTGAGGCAAGCGTCACCATCGGTTGCCATTCAACGCAGGTTATAAGGCCTGCGTTGACTATGGTGATGTCTGGCGAGCTAGAGCAGTTTACCGCCACTCTAGTGGGGGCATCCCCATTTACCGTGCAGAACGTCGAATCATCTATTTGGTCAGCCAGCTCCTGTCCCCTACCACCGGCCTGCAGGCTGGAGTGCCACAGGTCATGGTGTGCGTTGAAGTCACCAAGGATGATGCGGTTCTCGCCCCTGAGTAACGCACGAATGTCGGGCAGGTGACAGGATTTATGTAAATGTTTATGATTTCAAGGTGGACATCGCTTGACCGGACAACCACACCTTGACGTTCTAAGGTGGTGTCCCTCGGGTCGATGTCAGGCTCAAATAGACGATACTGCACAGATTGATGCGTGATGAATGCCAGACCACCCCAAGCCCTCTCGCACGGTCACAACGGTGTACATTGCACCCGTTGCAGGTCTGAAGAGACGACCTTCCATCGAGCTTTGTCTCCTGAATCGCCGCGATCTTGATGTTGTATCGCTTCATTAAGTTTATCACTTCAACGATTTTACCGGTTAGGCCGTTGCAATTAAATTGCAGGATATCGAAATGCGAAGGGGGAGCAGAGTTGATGCTGGGGGTCAAGGACTGGTGCGTATGCCTAGGTGGAAATAGGCTGGGTCGGGCACTACGGCGCATTCTTGAAGTCGAAGGAGTCGCGTTACCAGAAGGTAGAGGCGAGTCAGACGACGTTGAAGGTTGCGTAGCTCGACAGCATGGCGCAACGTACGTATCAGTAAATAGGTTCCTGTTCGCGAGTCCAGACCATATAAGCAGGTGACACAGGCCAAGGCAGTTATTGCACTTGACCAAAGGCGTGTATAATCTTAACCGGCAAACAGTGCACGTAGTATAAGGGACCAGGAGCTGGTGGTTATGACTTATACTCGTGCTGATGCTGGAAGAAGAGGAGCTGACTGAAGGGGGTAGGAGAAAGAGGACGCTCAGCATTGCTCAAATCCACTTGGGAAGTGCTACGTAGGGAGTAGCTGTGAGCTGCCTTGTGAGATGTTGCCGGCAGGGGACATGAGCGGCCGCTAGGATAGTCTACTTGCTGATGTGCATTGGTAATGCTAGACTGAGGTGAGAGAGTCAGACACATGTGGCGGAGCGGTACTTGATCGGAGATGGCCACAGGACGTCCTAGGACGTGAACAGCAAGTCTATGTGTAGAGGGATTTAGTCGAAAATAACTAGTTGAGCGTTTCACATAGATTTTCTTCCAGCATATACAGCAGATCCATTCTCTTGGTCCCGGGTTGGATTCAACACCAGGCCGGAGCAAGAGAGTCTTGAGCAGTCCTGCTGCAAGGAGCTGCTCAGAGGATGACATTATTGGGGGGGGATAACTGACGATTTAGGCAGGGGGTAGCGAAATAACAGCCCTTGGTCATTCCGGTACGTAGAACCGGCTGTCGTGGGAATGTGGGCTATACTCACCGAAGTCTAACGCATCTGATCTCTTAAATGGGGACATTCTTTCAAAAATAAGAGTTTTTCTAAAGGATAAACAGGACCATACTGACTGGGATAAGCATATACCCAAAATACTATCAGTTTTAAGAAGTGACTTTCATACCTCAATTCAGTGCTCTCCATACTTTGCATTATATGTTAGATACAGCAAAAGATAGGTCAGGAGGTTTTTAGGAAAAATTTTGCTTTGAGTAACTTCAAAAAAGGCATAAACGCCAAATTCATGCTGAAATACCTGAAGTGTAGAGTCCGTCGAAAAATAGGCAATTCGTTGTATGACTTCGAAGATCTGACACAATAACCAAATTTTGACATTTAAAATTTTTTTTTTTCAAGTTGCACTTCCATCTGGGCGTTTTGGCAGTCGGGAACAACTCGCTCAGTATTCTCCCCGAGCATTGACTAAAAAGGAAGTCAACATGTGCTTCCACAGGGAGCAGTGGATAACGTGGCAATCCTCATAACCGGATTGTCTTTCGGAGTTTTGACGAGTTCTTCATAATCAAAAGGTCTACCGGATGAAAACATATCGACCGTGAAACCCGCTCATTGTAAAATCCTACAAGTAAGTTATCTTTGTTCCTTTCTCTTTCTAACACACAGGCTTTTGACACTGAGAAAAACGTCAAATCAGCGGTTGACACTGAGAAAAATGTCAAAACAAAAGCTAGTACAGCAACCCCAAACGTAGCAGGGATGTAATTTTCAGTCAAAAATGGACCGAAATTTGCGTGTAGGGTAGCTGTGTAGGTTAAATTTTTAAACAAATTTAGTATGAAAATGTTGAAGGCAATAAATTGTAAGACAGTATTCTGACCTAAAACTGCCGAAAACTTAATGAATTTTGTTGTTTTGATGAAATTGAAAGATTTTTTCCAAATTAAAGAAACTGATTTCAATGTTTTCGAACATTTCATGAATAAGAATATGTCCACTTATTTTGAGTTACATTTATCCATGTTCATGCAACCCTGTGCATAAATGGATACATATGTGTGTGTATACACAACAGCTCAAATGTGAAAAAAAATTTGGTGAAAGTGTTTGACAAAAAATTCGTGCTAATAAATATATAAATAATTGGACAATTAATTGGATATTAACATAAACTTTATAGCTTATAATTTCTTTTATTTGGTTAGTTTTTATATTGTTTTCTATATCAGTTAGTACATTTTTTTTGGAACTAATAAATGGAACCCTGCGTATTTTGCCTCTGAAATCGGAGCTCCCAGTCAGGTGAGCACAGCTGTTAGTCGAACAGCTGATTGATAACTTACTTGTAGAGCTTTACAATGAACCCGCTTCTCCGGTTATTTTTTTTCTTAAACCTTCTGTGAGGGTGAAACCACTAGAACTATCTCCTTCGGAGTTTTGACGAGTTCTCCAATAACAAATGTCTACCGCTGCGAAGCATGTTAACTGAGAAACAAAAATAGTTTTCCGTTTGCCTCGGAGTTTTGACGTGTTCTCCGATATCAAAATGTTCGGACTACAACGTGCGCGTCGAGAGTTCGG
The DNA here is from genome assembly GCA_951509765.1 of Sphenella marginata. NCBI lineage: Eukaryota > Metazoa > Arthropoda > Insecta > Diptera > Tephritidae > Sphenella > Sphenella marginata. The sequence continues at coordinate 52,953,338 of OX608081.1, read as the reverse complement.
TTTCAGATATCCGGAAAACTTATTTTCTATAATTTTTAACACCACGAAATTAATTCGTGTTAAAAAACCACAGTAAAAGTTTTAGCTAACACTTTTCGTGTGGTTTAAAGTTACAGAATCGGAAACGTGTTAAAAATGGTGTTAGGCGAAGTTAACGCTAACACTTGGCGTTAAAAAGTTACAGAATCGCCTTACAGTTATGGTTTACTTCCAAAGTATAGTCAATTTATTTGGTTGAGTTTGATTGGTATGACTCACTGCGGTTGGATAGGTGACAGTTTAGATTCACCCTGCGGTTTTGCATAAATCGATAGGTGACAGGTAATAGTGTCACTGGTAATAGTGTTGACACTATTGCGCTTTTCGAAATGGAAATAGTGTCAATTGACACTATTGCTATTTTAGACAGCGGTTGTCTGCGCAGCGCAGTGTTGTAAGAGATGGATTTTTATTATTCCAAGTCCTTCTGCGTAGGCGGCCTTCGGCCGCGCTTATTATAAATAACCCTGGGCTACGCCATTCCAACTCCGGGTGGTTGCCCTGAACGGTGGCAACATGCCACCGTTCCCACTCTATGGGCGGGATCCATGGTATTTTTTTAATTTTTATTATCACCTGAAACTAATGATTATTATATCGCGCGATTTTTTATTTAAAATTTTCATCTTATGTTATTAGCTATTCACATATGTATATGCATGTACACTATATTTTTATTCCCTTTATGTTATCTTTATTGCCAATTCAGAAAGGTGTTCTGCACAAAAATTCCTTGGATCCCGCCCATAGAGTGCGAACGGTGGCATGTTGCCACCGTTCAGGGCAACCACCCGGAGTTGGAATAGCGTAGCCCAGGGTTATTTATAATAAGCGCGGCCGAAGGCCGCCTACGCAGGATGGTGTACTACGCAGAAGGACTTGGAATAATGTAGACCAGGGTTGTTTTTTTAATTAAATTTAAAATTTTGCACATACGCGGTTTTGCGCCCACAACAGTGGTACCTCAAATGAAAGGTAGCATAATTACCTATCCAATACATAATTTGAATTTATTTCACACATAAAATGGGGATTTCGTGTTGGGGATTCTGATTTTAGGGATTTTTCCTTTGCGGATTTTGATTTTGGGGATAATGTGGTAGACCCGTTTTTAGCACTTTTGACCCTATTTCCATTTCAGTTTGGAAATAGTGTCAATGACTTATTTTCCATTTTCTTGTTGACACTAATTCCATTTCGAAAGCGCAATAGTGTCAATTGACACTATTTCCAATTTAGAACGGAAATAGTGTCAATTGACACTATTACCAGTGACACTATTACCTGTCACCAAATCGATAGCTTCGAGAAAGTGGCGTGATTTTTTCCGAGGTGCCAGCACCAAATGGTTCCATAAAATTGAAAAAGCACTAATAACGGAACTTTCAATTTCCAGACAAAGAACCCTGCTAAAAACCGAAATACTCCGTTCCATACTCCATAGAGTACTCCTTAAGGAGCATCGGATTACTCCAACACTTATCCTCGCTCATACAAAAAAGGTGGTCCAATTTATATGGCGGTGTCCGGTAATTCGCTCACCTAATCCGACTCGTAGTACTCCATTTCTTTGCTTTTGAATACTCTATAGACCACCTACATGAGAGTACTCCCAAAATACTCCTATTGGGTTACTCTATGGAGTATTCAACAGCAAAGCGAGGACCACCTACTCCCTCGCTCGCTTCCCTACAGAATACTCTATAGGTAATCTTTTGGCAAAATTTTCAAAGTACTCTTACGTAGGTGCTCCAAAGGTTATTCAGCGGCGTGCTCTGACATGGATTAGGTGATCCAATCACCGGACATGGCCACATAAATTGGACCACCTTTTTGTATGAATGAGGATAAGTGTTGGAGTACTCCCATGCTCCAACGTTTTTACAGGGAAATGCTTGGTGTGATATCGGTGTGGCCAGAAATAAATATTGGGGGAACCAGAGGCCCGAAAAATGACAAATTGAATTAAATGGGCATTTGAAATATACGGATATTAATTAATGAATTACTAGGGTGGGAGACACTATGTAATTCCTAAGAATGATGGAAGTGAAGTAATAAGAAGAACTAAAATGTGAGTTCATTGTAAACATCCGCAACTATTACTTTCGCTATAACCCGCTTAAGACCTTAATTTAATAAAACTAATATCGGTATCAATCCGCTTTAATAATTACATCATTTGCTTAGCCCGCTTTATTTTGCGTACATTGTATACTAAGAAACAGTCCGGTTTTATACATTTTCAGTTTTTTGTACGCAACAACTGGTCCTTCGAGCCGGATCGTGTTAATTTACAAAGTGCAAAATACGATCTGAACACATTTAAAAAAAAAACAACTTTAAAATCATTTTTAAAAACATTGAAAACCTACATTAAAATAGGTTTAATCAGCAAACAATCGCTTTGTGTACATGTTATTGTAAAGATCTACAAGTAAGATATGTCGGCATCTCTTTCTCTTCCCTCTCTTTCTAACTCATGGGGGTTTGACACTCACTCAGATGCCAAACAAGCGTTTGACACTCACTCGTGGCTGGGTTGCTGGTCGATTAAAAATGAAGGGATGCAACAGCTTAGTGGTAAAATGGACTGAATGTTGCAGATGGGTTGCTGTGTTATTTAATTTCTTTTACTGAATTTAGTATCAAAATGTATTTAGAAATTTGGAAAATGACTAATAATAAGCCTCAGCTGAATAAAAATAAACATATTTTGCACATTAACAATAATAAAATGTTGTTTGCATTGTTAATACAGTTATTTCCATCATATTATCCATCATATGATATGATATATGATGAATATTTATCGAATTTTGCCGATTGTGTGTTACCTCAGCATCAGCATAAAAGTAAGGCTACATAAAAGTACAGCGCCCAAGCAGCGCGGATGTTCACGTAAACGCACCCTTATTTGTACGCTTGGTACGCACCATGTAAACACAAAACGATAAACAAGAAATAAGCATGCGTATTTTAGACAACCCACTTTAATTTGCAGGGAAGTTCATTAAGATACACCCTAAAAACGAAAAACACTGTTATCGTTGAAATATTTAGAGAAAATTATAAAATTGACACGTGCATTTCTTTGTCATCAAAGAAGAACAAGAAAATTGTCATGACAACATGAACTACATGGTTGCTTTTATAGGTAGCACAGATATTTTTATTAAGATTTCATAGATATCAAAAAGTGGTAATTAAATAAGTAGAACTATTGCAAAAATAATTCTAATTGAGTTGATCCGCTCTAAACAATACTTTGCGGCATCTAATTCCTCTTATTTATTTCTTTATGATGTATATTCCAATAGCAGCAGTACTTTTTTTTCTGCTTCCAATGAGTACGACTCTGCTTTGAGCAGCTTCTGAATAGCAAGCTTTTTACATGGGCAAGCACAGCTGTGGACGAACAGCTGATACATAACTTACTTGTAAAGTTATACAATGGTACATGTGCAATTGTTAAGCGCATATCTGCAAATTCATATACACGTGTGTGAACATAACCCAACTTGCAAGCAGGTGCACATACCCCCCAGCAACATCCATGTCGAAAGTAAAGGTAAGAGATTCAGCCTTAAATGCAATTAAAAGATATCTCACGGCTAGCAAAAAAGATGAATTGGCATTAGACAGAGAGTCAACAGAAACTTATCTGCAGCTTCTCGAGGAGCAGTGGCTCAGATTCTGCGAAGCTCAACAAGAAGTCGAGTTATCATGTGACGAAGAAAATGCGCCAGTTGAAGAGCAATCGCGCACACAGGCAGAGGAATGGTACGTAATAGCAAAGACGAATTTTACACGTCTCATTGGAGTTCCTGAGACACCACGTTTACTACAACAACAACTTTCACGTCATCGCCAGTTCAGCTACCCAAATTGCAGTTACCAGTAGATGGTCCCGGACTATTTCAAGTTCTGCCTTAATTGCATGTGATGTCAATAGTTCTTCTGAAATTCATTTAGTAGATAGTTTTTTAAGGATTGATATAAGACAAGTTAACTGTTTTCCTAACAATCTTGGACGTACTTTAGACTTGATATTTCTAAGTAACAACTTAAATTTCACATTGCATGAATGCACCTCACCGATTACTAAAACGGATATGCATCATGTTCCTCTAGTTCTTGATATTGAATTTTATAAATACTCCGTAACTGGTAATGCTACAGCAAATTTTTCTTTTAATTTCAAGCGGTGTGATTTTTCGAATCTGAACAACCTCTTGCAGCAAGTTAATTGGGATAACTTGCTTTGTAATCTCGATACCATAAATATTTTTGAGATATTTAGATCTACCGTCGTGGATGTATGTAAAAGCTGCATTTCTGTTGTTTCAAAAAAGAAGTACAAAGTTCCCTGGCATAACGCTGCCCTGATGAAACTTCGTAATCTGAAAAATAAGTTCTTCCGTAAATTTAAAAATAGCCAAAATAGGGCTCTTTTTGTTAAGTATAAAGAGTGTGAAAAGAAATTTGCGTGTCTGGAAAAATTTTTACACAGAAACTATATTTTTAATTGTGAAGAAAATTTGAAATCAAATCCAAAATCATTTTGAAATTTCGTTAACTCGAAGAAGGCTGTATCTAATATTCCATCATCTATCTTTCTCGGTGACAGAGTGGTTGATACTCCTGGGGATGCGGAAAATCTTTTTTCCGATTATTTTATGGCCAATTTTGTTTCCGATTCTGGCAATTGTGATGACATTTCGTTCAACACCCATCCTGCTTTAGATTTTGGGAACCTTGTATTGTCTACTGACGATATACTTAGGGGCATTTCTCGACTTAAACCCTCGTCAAATACCGATGTTGATGGTTTGTCTGTGTACCTGTTCAAGCAGTGTAATACCCTTGCTTATCCTCTCCTGTTAATTTTCAATAATTCTTTATCTTCCGGTACTTTTATAGATGCATTGAAATTAGCTCTGATCTCACCTATTTTCAAGAGTGGCAATAAAAATGACGTTAGCAATTATAGGCCCATTTCAAAACTTTCTGCCACAGCAAAGCTCTTTGAATGCATTATGCAAGAGAAACTCCTTTTTTTTGTCAAGAATGTCGTGTGCCCAGAACAGCATGGCTTTTTTCCAGGACGCTCCACTGTGTCTAACTTGGCTATTTTCTCTGATGACTGCATCGCAGCCTTTCAGTCAGGATGTCAAGTTGACACAGTGTATACTGACTTTTCTAAAGCATTTGATCGGATTTCACATTCAATTCTGACTAAAAAACTAGCTTTGATGGGATTTCATTCTGTTTTTCTGAGGTGGATTGAATCTTACTTATACAATCGCCGCTGTATGGTGGTGGTTGACAATGTTAGGTTTGTTCCTTTCGTCGCCTGCTCTGGTGTTCCACAAGGAAGCATCTTGGGCCCACTTTTCTTTGTCTTGTTCATCAATGACATTTGCGCTTGCTTCTCTACAGTAAGATTTCTGCTGTACGCGGATGACCTTAAAATATATTCTATAACCAATAGCATTCATGATTCCGAAATGATGCAATTAGATTTGGATAAATTAGGTAACTGGTGTAAAAATAATCGGCTAGCACTACACATTAGTAAGTGTTTTCATATAACTTTTTCGAAACGTGTCAATGTCATTGATGAATCATATCATATATCAAATACGCCCTTGTCGAGGGTAAGTGAGATTAAAGACTTGGGAGTAATTTTTGACTCGAAATTTACTTTTGCAAGTCATATTAACCTTTGTATCTCTAAATCGTATGCCATGTTGGCTTTTGCTAGGCGTCATGGTTCGGATTTTACCGATCCTTATTCGCTTAAGCTACTATTTTCGGCATTTGTGCGTTCCAAGCTTGAGTATGCCTTTTTCATTTGGTCGCCTTACTTCAATTGCCACATTGTAAGGATTGAACGGATCCAAAAAGTATTTTTAAAATTTGCGTTGCGCAACTTACGATTCACGGAGCCTAACCCGACTTACGAAGCGCCTTGCTTGTTGATTAACTTGAGATCATTGCAGAACAGGAGAACAACTTTGTCGCTGTCATTTATTTTTGATTTGTTTCGGGGTGTTGTTGATTGCCCCGTACTCCTTGAAAGGATTTTAATAAACATTCCAGCTAGAGCTCTTCGTAGCTCTGAGTTCTTCCATGTTGGTATTTCTAAATCTCTTTATGCGAGAAATGCACCAATTACTAGAGTCTTAATTGAGTTCAACAGAATCTCTAGATATATCGAGATAGATTTTTCAGGTTCGAAAAATCGCTTTTTGAGTTCTTTAACTACTTTTTATAAGTAATAGCATTGTATTATTGTATTATTGCTTACTGTATATATATGTAAGTTTACATAGCCTATAAGATTTGTATGCTGATTGGCTTGAATTAAAAAATAAAAAAAATAAAAATTTTAGTGGTGACCCTACAAATTGGTTATCATTTTTCGACGCATTCCAGTCTCTCGTACACAACAACGCCAGTTTGTCTGCTAGTCATAAACTGCATTACTTACGCAACTGTCTGCAAGGTGAGGCGCTACAACTTGTAAGTAGTTTACAAATTTCGGATGGCAACTACGATGCCGCGTGGGATTTACTCACCACGCGTTACAAGGTTGTGCGTGTCATGATTGATAGCCATTTCAAAGCAATTTTCGCTATCGAAAAAGCACCGCGAGATACTGGCAAAGCAATTAAGCAGATTTTAAATGTTACTATGCAACATGTTGGTTCGCTAAAAGCATTAGGTCGGCCGGTAGAATATTGGGACGATTGGCTTGTGCACATAACGGTTTCAAAATTGGCTTATGAAACCAGAAAGCAATGGGAGTTGTCATTGGTGAGCAACGTTTATCGTCATCCAACTCAGTTGATGCTGGAGCCAGTGCAGCTTCATGCTTTAATTGCAACAGCAATCACAAAGTAAATTCTGCTGCAAGGTTTTTATAAGTCAAAAAACACAACGCTTGCATAAATTGTCTAAGTAAAGGTCACTTTCAAGCAAAATGTCGCAGTTCATCGAACTGTAGCATTTGCAAGCATCGACACCACACATTATTGCATGGCTGCCGCGAAGAAGTCAATGCCAGTACCGAGCTGAATACAAACGCTGCTCCATTCGTAAAGCAGCAAGGAAATTTTTCCACGCATAAAGTTAGTATGTCTTCTTCGATGGATAATACCACTACAACACCGATGGTTATTGCTAACTCCGATGCACCACAATCTGGTTGCGTATCATCTCACGTCGCTGAAGCTGACAAAGCCATTTTGTTGGCAACCGCTGAAATATATTTGAAAGACCACGCAGGGCGATGGCAACCCGCACGAGTGTTGTTTGACAACGGCTCACATGCATCCGTCGCAGGAAGCCTTCGACCGCTCATGTCACGGGGATTGGTTCCTCAGATGGCGGCAGGGTTAAGGGTGAGACAAACCTATCGCTTGCGCCTCGATCTCTCCATCAGAGTTTCACAATCAATTCGCTTATTCTATCAAAGATTACAAACGATCTTCCTAGTGTTTCTGTGCAGATGTCTTCTTGGCCTCATCTACAAAATCTTACGCTTGCAGATCCGCAATTCGCTAAACCTGGTCCTATTGATATCCTAATAGGGATGGACGAGATGGATCAATTCTTGCTAACGGACCTCTGTAAGGGGCCACCTGATACACCCATGGCACAAAAAACAGTTTTCGGTGCAGGAGTCTTGTCACTGTGATGTGCAGATCGTCAGAATGGTGAGTAAATTTTGGGAGCTTGAAGAGTTTCCACCTAAGCGATACCTAACCGCTGAAGAGGAGGCTTGTGAAAATCATTTCCGCAAGTATTGCCGCCGCGGCGACGACGGGCGTTACATCGTACGTCTTCCGTTTAAGGAATCCGTAACTCTAGGAGAGTCGAGAAATATTGCTGTAAGAAGTTTGCTGAGGATGGAAAAACGTTTCACTGCTGATGATGAGTTACGCCGTCAATACGTCGAATTTATGCGTGAGCTCGTAACCATGGGCCACATGGAACTCGTAGGCGACGCTCAACCGCATAAAAGTTACTACTTGCCGCACCATGCTGTTGTTAAGAACACCAGCTCCACTACTAAACTTAGAGTGGGGTTTAATGCGTCCTCGAAAACATCATCAGGATCTTCCTTAAATGATGCGCTAATGGTGGGTCCACAATTGCAAGAGGACCTGTTCTCCATAATGGTACGATTCCGCACGCATCGCTACGCCATAATGTCCGACGTCGAGAAGATGTATCGGCAAGTATACGTCGCTGAACAAGATGCTGATTATCAACGCATAGTCTGGCATGACACGTCAACTGAACGCATCCAGGACTATCGCATGCTTCGCGTAACCTACGGGGTCGCCTCGGCTTCGCATCTAGCCGTACGATCTCTGCATCAAATCGCGTCAGATTCCGCTGAAACGCATGAAGTTGCGTCCGCTGTTATTACACGCGACTTTTACATGGATGATCTTCTCACGGGCTCATATTCGATAGATCAGCTCATCAAGCTACAAAATGATGTAACCGTAGTTCTGTCTAGCGCCGGTTTCGAGCTGCGAAATTGGGCTACTAATTGCGACGAACTAAGGGAGAAGATACCACACGTTTCGAAACAGTTGGCTGACGAGTGACGATTGTTTATCGATTGCGGTGAATCTGGCACCGCTGAATGCAGTTCTTACGAAAAGAGTGTTTCTGTCAGACTCAAGTAAAATCTTCGACCCGCTCGGATTAATCGCACCTTGTACTATTCTTTCTAAAATTTGGCTTCAGCGAATATGGCGAGCGGATGTTGATTGGGATGAACCTGTGCCAGTCGATATCGCTGCAGAGAGGCTCCGTCATCGTCAGCAGCTGCCTAAGCTCAGGGATCCCAAGCTAAACCGTTGGATTGGGACCAGTGACATCGTCGATCATGCTGAGTACCACGTTCTTACTGATGCATCGCAGCGTGCTTACGCCGCCGTGCTCTATTGTCGCACGCAACTATAGGATGGAAAATTTAAGGTCGTTTTAGTCGCTGCTCGGGCCAAGGTAGCACCTTTAAAAAGCACCACGCTCCCACGTTTGGAATTATGCGCAGCGCATTTAGGCGCGAAACTCGTCAAACAGGTGCAGTTAAGCTTCTGCTGCAAAATGCCACGAATGTACGCATGGACTGACTCTACTATTACGTTAGCTTGGCTGAAGAGTCACCCAAGTCGATGGTCCGTCTTTGTTGCGAATCGCGTAGCTGTTGTACAGGAAGTTCTACCTCCTGACTGTTGGAGACACGTCCGCTCGGAACACAACCCAGCTGACTGCGCTTCTAGAGGCATGACTCCGTCCAACCTACTCGCACATCATCTATGGTGGCAAGGGCCAGATTGGTTGGCTGAAAACGAAAACCAGTGGCAGCATCAAGTAGCAGAGGATTTAGAGCAGCTGACAAAACGCAACCAAATCGTTAGCTCTGAACTGCGATCAACAAAGTCATCATATCTCACTCAAACCGAAGATGAGTGGGAACTGTTGTCACGATATAGCTCATTTATCAAGCTCAAAAGAGTTATAGCCTACGTTCTCCGTCTGGTCGGAAACCTACGGACAGTCAGAGGGCAACGCATCACTGGCGCTCTCACTGGCAACGAAATTCTTCGTGCTGAACAAGCATTGGTAAAGTATAGCCAAGCTAACGCTTTTCCAAAGGAAATTTTCTCTTTCGGGTCAAACAAACAAATTCCGTTGCGAAGTCAACTAATCCGGCTTCAACCGTTTTTGGATGCTGATGGAATTCTTCGTGTTGGCGGGCGAATAAAGAGAGCTTCGGTCGCAGCCGACGTCAAACACCCTATAATTTTGCCGAAGAAATCATCACTAGCAAAAATCATTATATTTGATATTCATCACAATACACTTCATGCAGGCCCGCAAATCATGCAAACAATTTTACAACGTCGTTTCTGGGTGTTGGGTGCTAGCAACCTCGTTCGTTCAATTTATCATAAATGTGCCAAATGCAAACGCATGACCCGCCAACCTCTTGGTCAAATAATGTCAGATTTGCCAAGCAGCCGCCTAACTAGTTCCCGATGTTTTCTACACAGTTCCGTAGACTTTGCGGGACCCTATTTTATTAAGTTTACCCAAGGTAGAGGAGCGAAATCATGCAAGGCTTACGTTTGCAGTTTCATTTGCATGAGTACGGGCGCAATGCATCTTGAGCTCGTTGGAGATCTCTCTTCTCCTGCGTTTATTGCAGCCTTTTCAAGATTCGTAAATCGAAGAGGTGTTGTATTGAAATCTATGACTAAAGGCTAATTAGAAGAGCCGTTGTTCAGTGTATAGAATCAATTGATTTCTTTATTGGAATGTTCTTTCTTTTATACAAAATTCTTACACTAATACTTACAAGTTATTTACGAACTAAAATACATATACTTATGTACATATATACTACTAATACATAGAAACTAAAATGCATAACTCTAAAATATGCTAAGTCAAGATATGGTTGCAATAAATATATAAATATGTCAGTCGCATTGACAAACTGACGTTGTGTTCAGTTGGTCATTGCGACTGTCTTTGGCGGTGTCTTTGACCGTCCACACAAGTGTAACAAGATCCTCGTTATGTGCGGCATGTGCACTATTTGTATAAACTCCCGCTGAGTTCAATATAACTAATTTGGGCAGAATGTTGTTTGTATACATTCATATTTGCTTATACATTTATGTGCACATGACAATTAAAGTAAAAGGGCGATGTTGTAATGCTACACCTTCCCTCTTAAAAAACATAGATATATATATTTGTAGTCAACTATATATATCTATTTGAACCGCTTGATGTTTGTTTGAAAATTTTAATTGTTGTAGGATCTTGTTACCATTGTTTTGTCACATGTTTTTATTTTTATTTCTATTTGTTTGTATACTTTATTTGATACTTGATATTGTTTTCTTTTGGCTTGTGCCGTGTATAAGATTGAGTAAATTGGAAGCTTATGGATTTTTCTTTTGTTATTACTGAATTATTATGAATAAAGTGCATTGCTTATTTTTATTTTTAATGCTACGAGTTTTAAATTGGTTTAAGTCTATTCTTATGAATTACGATTTCTTTTTTGTTTTTGTTACTGTCTCCTATGCTATGTGGAATTAAAGTGTAGTTGTTATTTTTATCAATATTTTTTACTTTATAGTGTCCTGTATATCTATTTTCTAACTTATGGGAGGCCTCTTCTCTAACTAATACTAAATCTCCTATATTTATCCCCTTACTATAACTACTTTTGTCATAATTAAACTTTTGTTTTTCTTTAGCCTCTTGGACTAATTTTCTAGCTCTCTGCTGTGCTATCTGGAGTCTATATTTTATTTCTTTGTCATAAGCCTCGTGATTGTAACTCGTAATTTGGTGGATTTTTCCCAAATATGAGCTCAAACGGGCAATATTTATGTATGGTAGATGGTGTTGTATTGTAACAATACGCGAAATACTTAAGGTATTCATCCCAATCGTCTTTGTCACTGGGTATGTATGAGCGTACATATTCATTGAATGTTCGGTGACTGCGTTCTACTGTACCCAAGGTTTGGTGATGGTAGGGTGTTGAGGTTTTATGCTCAATTTTCAGTAGTTTACAAAGTTCTTTGAATAAGCTGTTTTTGTATTCGGTGCCCATGTCTGTCATAATTGATTTCATGCGTCCATAAATCAAAATGAATTCTTAAAACACGGCCTTAGCAACTGTTGTTGCGTGTTTGCTTGGGACTGGAATTGCTACCAAGTATTTTGTTAGCTCGCATATAATGGTAACTGCATATTCGTTTCCATTTATCGATTTCGGTAATGGTCCGACTGTATCGATTTGTACAATGTCAAATGCCTTCGGAGGTGTCTCCGTTACTGTCATTGGCTCTGTTATGTGTTTATTTGTTTTATTTTTCTTGCAGTGGATGCAGTTCTTTATGTATTTTCGTATGTCATTTTTCATATTCAGCCAGCCATATTTCTGCTTGATTTTATCTGTCATGCGATTTATTCCTGGGTGGCCACCACTAATAGGATCGTCATGATATTTTTGATGGATTTCTTTAATTTTTCCGGGGTTTGTCACGCATATAACCTCTGGGGTTAGAGCTATTGTTAACTTTTTGAGAACTTTATTACCCATTTCAATAAATTTTCCTACTGCAGTATAATTCATTTTAAACAATTTGTCCCCTATGGACAACTGTACTTGTACAAGTCCTAAATTGCCGGCTTCTCTTTCAAGCCTGGGAAAGAATTGTCCTAAGTCAATCTTATCCTCAACAATTAGGTTGCTTGTATCAAAATTGCTACAAATTTTCTTTCCTTTTTTGAAATAAAATTTCGGAGGATTGAAAACGAGCTCGACATGTCTTTTTACTTCTAATTTATTTAGCGCTTCGTAAATTTTGGGGTTCTCTTTGTGACTTTCTTTAATTTCAGTTTTATTACTGATATTTTTAGCTGCTGATCTGGTAGTTGTTTTTAATATTCTGCTTGCTTCCACTGACAAGTCTTTCAGATTTGTTATAGTTATGCGCGATAATGCGTCCGCTATATGGTTTTCTTTACCAGCTATGTACTCCGCTTCAAAATCGTACTCTTCTAAATCTAGTCTTACTCGTGTCAGCTTTGAGGAAGGACTTTTCATTGAAAATAAGTATGTTAATGGGCGATGGTCGGTTTTAACTAGGAATTTTCTGCCATATACGTATGGTCTGAAGAAGGTTATGGCCCAATGAATCGCGGCCAATTCTTTTTCTATTGTAGCTTTGTTAGTTTCGCCTTTTGTAAAGGACCTTGAAGCGTAAGCAATTGGTAACTGTTTGCCATCATGTTCTTGGCTAAGGACTGCACCACAAGCGTATCCACTAGCGTGTGTTGTTATGCATAATTCTTTTTCGAAATCCGGGTATTGCAAAAGTTTTGGACTAATTAATGCTTCCTTTAAGTAGGTAAAAGCTTTTTGACATTCTTCTGTCCATTCGAAGGTAACATTCTTTTTGCAAAGCCTAGTTAATTTTCTAGAATGTTCTGCAAAATTCGGAACAAATCTTCTGTAATAATTGCAGAAGGCTACGAATCTTTTAACTTCATCTGCTGTTTTTGGCGTCGGATAGTTTTGAACGGTTTCAAATTTGTTCATCATTCTTTGGAATGAATTTGGTGCTACTTTTAATCCATAAGGTAGTCTTTTGAATCTGTATGTGCCATTTTCGGCTGTAAATGAAGTAATATCCCTTGAATCTGGGTGTAGTTCAATTTGATGAAAACCTGACATAAGGTCTAGGCATGAAAAATATTTTGCTCTTCCAAGTTGGTCTAAAATATCATCAATTCTTGGAAGTGGGAATTTGTCTGCTGCTAGCTTTTTATTTACCTGTCTGTAGTCGACTACTAGTCTCCATCTTTTTTCTGTGTTTCCTGGAAGTGATTTTTTAGGGACTAGTAGGATTGGGCTATTATATTCTGATATGGAGGGTTCTATTATATCATCTTCTATTAGCTTATTTACTTGTTTGCTGATTTCTCCCTTCTGGGTTTGAGGTAATCTATAATTTTTTATGTAAACTGGGGTGTCATCCTTCATATATAATTTCTGTTTATAGAAATTATTAGAGGTAATGGGTTCGGTTTCTAATGCGAATATGTCTATAAATTCTGTGCAAAGTGTTGTTAATTGAGGGTTGACGAATTTTGGAAAATTTTTTGTTAATCGTTTTAATTTTTCTGTATCGTTGCAATTTTTACTGTGCTTTTCTGTTTTAATTAGTGTGTAATCATCTAAGTTTTCGGTCTGGATTTTGTAATTTTGGATAGTTGTGTTTTTATGTGTAGTATTAATGATTCTAACAAAAGTTTGATCCTTGTTTGTGATTGTATTTGCTATAAAAATGCCTTCAGATAATTCTTGGTGTGGGATAAAAATGTTTTTGTTATCGGTATTTACTTTAATTTGTCTAATGACTTCAGATCTAGCTGGAAATGTGATTGTGTTGACGGACAGACAGTTTGTTAGATGCATTGTTATTGTTTGAGGGAAATCATATGGTCTTAAAATTAGTTTGTCCTCTGTTTTTCCGTAATCTAGAATACTCTTGTATTTCTTTATGAAATCTAGGCCTATTATTCCATCACATGGAATTGGAAAGTTGTCTTCTACAACATGAAATTTATGATAAATTAGAAGGTCATCGCCTTTTAGATCTGCTTTGATTGTGCCTAAAGTGCTAGTTATTCCCTGACCAATTCCTTTCAAATCTGTGATTTGTTCAGTATTTATTTTTCCTTTATTATCTATTTGCTGTTTTTTAATTATGGAGATATCGGCTCCAGTATCAATTAAAAAATTTGAGTATGAATTGTTTAACGATGTCCTTGTAGATATATAGCTGTTTAAGTTTAGATTAAGTACGCATATTTTTCGTTTTGTTAATTTTGAAGTGGAGTTTCCTGGTTTTCCGTTTCGGTACAACTGCGTACGTTACGGGTTTGTGTGTATGGTCTGTTTGTATTTCGGGATTGTGATCCTCTATTATTGTTACTATTGTAATTATTGTTTGATCTAAAATTATTGTTGTAGCCTGACTGTGGTCTGTATCTTCTATTTTGGTAATTTCCATAGTTGTTACTACGGTAACCTCCACGGAAATTACTCCTATACTGACTTTGCTGTCGTACATTTAAGATCGTGTTTGAGCTTCCTGTTATTTCTGTGCAGCTGTTCGTGAATTTGGATATTGCATCGTTCATTGTGGTGAACGTTCCAGCTTGCATAATCATTTTGACTTTGTCGTTGGAGCTGTTTTTACACATAGCTATGACTGCTACTTGTGTTGAATATTTCGTTGCTAAGTCTGGGTCGAGTCCATCCGAAATATAAGCTCCTTCTAATGACCTGGTGATTTTCTCTATTTCACCGGTATATTGATTTGCAGTTTTGCTGCGCTGTTGGATGTTCAGTAGTTTAGCGGTCAAAACTTCCACTGATTCACCCTTTATTGCGGTCTTTAATTTGTTTTTTATTTGTATGATTGTGGTCTCATTACCAATAAAATTCCTTGCTGTACCTTTCAGCTTGGTTTTTATCATGGTAATGGCCAATGCTTCGTGTATATCCTTGATTTGCTCGAGTATATCAAGTGCATCTAGAAAGCTTTGTAGATTTTCCGGTTTACCATCAAACTCTTGTAATACTGCTGAAGCAGTTTTAATAAATTCGACTGCAGTTTGTGGCATTTTAACGTTTTGGTTAGGGGTAATTACCGGTTTGTTGTCTACAGTTGAGGAATGGCTCGGAACGGGTGATGGGGTCCGGCTCTGTGTAAAATCTGATGATATTAAACTGAAATCGATGACGATTTCCTTTTCCACTGTGGTGGGTATTGTTATTTCAATATTGTATCTGGCTAAAGCACCTACCAATTTATCTCGTACGGTGGAAAAAAATTGGTAGGCTTCGTTTTGGTGTTCTTTGGTAAGTATGCTGTTTACACTATTGACCACCTGTATTATGCTATTTAAGGCTTCTAATATTGAAGTGAAATGCTTAATTATTGTTTCCGTTTTTATTGGGATGTTTTTGTTTATGCATTTGTATGCTTTGTCAGCTTTTGCCTTTTCTTCATATAGCTTGTTACGAGTATATATATCCTGCCAATTAGATGCGTTGTTGGGCATTATTTAATTGTCTCAATTTGTTCTTTATATAATTTTTTATTAAAATGGTAATTGCGACAATTAAAAATGCACTTACGCATATAAAAATTATTAACCATTTATCAGAGATTTCTGTTTTCTCTTCTAGTATTGGGTATCCTTCATATTTGACTATTTTGTCTTCCTGACTTCTATCTTCAGAGGTTTCTTTACCTACCTCATATCCCGCTATAGCTACTAAAATACCGTTCAAAGCGATCTTCCACCATGCCATTTTTAAAGAAATTTTCATTAGTAAAGAAAAATTTTTTTTTTTATTTATTCATTTATTTATATATATATATATATATATATTTTTTTTTTTAAATTCGGGTGTACTGTAGCTAATAATCTCTTTGTTTCTTCTATTAACGTGGAAGGGTATAGCAAATCTTCCATTGTGGGTTCTCTACCCATTCCTGAGATCTTGACGTTGTGTTCAGTTGGTCATTGCGACTGTCTTTGGCGGTGTCTTTGACCGTCCACACAAGTGTAACAAGATCCTCGTTATGTGCGGCATGTGCACTATTTGTATAAACTCCCGCTGAGTTCAATATAACTAATTTGGGCAGAATGTTGTTTGTATACATTCATATTTGCTTATACATTTATGTGCACATGACAATTAAAGTAAAAGGGCGATGTGTTTATGTAATGCTACAGAGGTCATTGCCAGCACGTATATTCGGACAACGGCACTAATTTCGTTGGCGCCGAAAGGGAGTTACACGATGCTTACCAACGTTGTATGAGAGATGAAAGACTGACGTCACATTTGGCAAACATGCAAGTAGCATGGCACTTCAATCCGCGCACACATGGGTGGCTATTGGGAAGTTGGGGTGAAGAGAGTGAAGTACCACTTAAAGCGCGCTCTCGGTAATCATCAATTTATTAAGTTATGAAGAATTCTCTACGCTATTGGCAGAAGTGGAAGCATGCGTGAATTCACGACCGCTATATTGGCACTCAGCTAATGCAGATGATTTGGAAATTCTCACACCTGGCCATTTCTTGATTGGCGAACCGATTAAGGCGTTACCTGAACCTGACACAGATAATTTCTCAGGTGCATTACATCAAAGGTGGCAAAATATCAGTGCAATGCGCCAACATTTTTGGTCTCACTGGCGAAGCGAGTATCTCGTCAACTTGCAGCGACGAGTTAAATGGTTTCGTCCGTCTCAGAATTTAAGGGAAGATGATGTGGTCGTCATTCATGATGCGAACGTCCCACCCACTAAATGGCTACTTGGACGAGTTATTCAGTGTTACCCAGGCGCAGATGGACTAGTACGCGTAGTCAGACTGAATACAGCAGATGGTGAATTGGTTCGTCCTATAGCGAAGCTGACGCTTTTGCCAACAAGAAATGAAATTTGATTTGTAATAGTTACTTATAGGTTTAATAATGTAATTTGAACTTTGAATTTAATTTTGAACTTAAAATGGTCGTTCAAGGCGGCCGGTATGTTTGCGCCCATATGGCAACTCGTAATTACTATGTAATTCCTAAGAATGATGGAAGTGAAGTAATAAGAAGAACTAAAATGTGAGTTCATTGTAAACATCCGCAACATTACTTTCGATATAACCCGCTTAAGAACATTTATTTATTTATTTGCATTTATTTATTTGTTTATTTGTATGCTTATAATTCAGTACAAAGATTTAATCTTATATAACAGCACTGAATAGTATTATAGTCATATTAAAAATAAAAAATATTATGCCAAAAAAATAAATATAATAATAAAATAAAACTAAGACAACAACTTAGATTTAATTTACAATATAAAATATTAAAAAACAGATAACAAAAAGTCAAGAGTTTAAGTTTTAAAGTTAAAAATATAACAGTGATGTTTAACAGTGTTATTTAAAATGTTCATATATTAACTTTTTAAATTGCATTGCGTTGCTGACTAATTGCAAGTAAGTGGGTAATCGATTCCAAATTCGTATAGCGTTTATATAGAAATGTTGATCTGAAAAAGCAGTGTTATGTTCTATTTGAATAATACGGTTTCCTCTTTCTGACCCGAAGAAGTTTAATTTTTGATAAAGATAATGCGGCTGTTGTGTGTATATTATTCTATGAAGGTAAATTACAGTTTTACAATTTAAAAGATTCTCGAAGGTAACACCAAAAATAAGTTTGGAGTAATGAGATATTCGGTCAAATCGACGTATGCCAAATATATATCTTGCAATACCATTAAAAGCCACGTTTAATTTGCGCCTACTGGTTACGTCACAGCTAGAAAACAATTCACAACCATATAGTAACGTCGGTATTAGGTATGACTTAGCCAGAAGCATTCTGACTTCAAGTGGTATGAACCATTGGCTACACCATAAACTTCTTAACATCCCGTATACTTTGCCGGTGGTGATGATAACGTGATCATTCCAGTGAAGGTGTTTATTATATGTGATACCAAGATTTTTTACTTTATCCACGTATTCAATTTTAGACTCACCCAGAACTAAATCGGGAAAAGATGTTACAATTTGTGTTTTTTTGGTTACCAACATATATTTGGATTTGCTTGGATTGAGACATAAGCCGTTAGTTGCAGCCCAAGTTCTTACATTATCCAAGTCAACATTAATTTTACGTACGCAGTCATCGAACTCTGATGCTTTGCAGCTTATATAGAGTTGTACATCATCAGCATACATTTGAACATTACAGTATTGTAACTGACCCGGAAGATCATTTGCATAAGCCGAATAGAGTAATGGGCCTAAAATAGATCCTTGAGGGACACCTCTTGTAAGGTCGACACTACTGGACTTTTTACTCCCAAGAAAATGAATTCAATTTGGTCACCTTCTTTTGATTTTGCTTTGAGTTTGCATTTAATATTATTTTTAACATAGATGGCAACACCGCCAGCTTTTTTGTCCTTTTTACCATTTTTTTGCTTTCTATCAGCCCTGAAGAGTTTGTATCCCTGCAATTTATAGCATACATCATCGACTTTGTCATTAAACCATGTTTCAGAGACACACACTATCTCCACATTGGAGCACTCGAAAATATGACGAAACTCATCTATTTTAATTTTTAAACTTTGAGCATTAATATGAACAACGCTTAAGCCAATTTTAAGTTTATTAAAAACGCGAACCATGCTATATATATTGAATTTGGAATATACCCTCGTATTATTTAAATTGCTCAACATGAGATAAAGAACGGATTGCGACGCAAGCAAATGTGTTTTGTACATTAAATTTGGTTTCATGTTTAGTATTACGACAATTGGTTGTATTACAAATAAATTTTAATAGAAATATTAGATGTGACAAAATTAGTTTTGATGGTAATTTTAGATATGGAGGTCGAGTGGCCAAATACAAGTATAAGGGGGAAAAAAATAATAGAATATTGAAACTGTAAAACAGAAGTAACTTAATATACAGCCTAAATATTACCATCTTGCGGACGAAATAAGTTATAAACATCACCGATCGTGTTAAGACGGTAAGGCTCATCGGATTGGTTGAATTTGGCATACACAACACCACGTGTTGTGAAAACTGAGGCCAGCTTTCTTTCCTTCCAGAGCTTGACAGCTTCAATATAAATTCCAAAATTCCGAGGTGTTAAGTTCTCCTTTACTCTAAAAGGGATATCCGATGCAATTCCGATGTCATTCAAGCGTAACGGACCTTTGCGTGATCGAGTTAGTCTTGAAATTGATTTTAACAAGCCGTTTCTTTCAAATGGGGTTCCGAGTCTAACGATTATTGCAGGATCAGTATTATTCATGCCAGATTTATTTTTCTTAAGCCGAAATATTGACTTTACTACTGGACGTTTAAAATTAATTGTTTCACAAAGGTTGTTAAAAATTTGATTTACATCGTCATTTTCATGTACAGGTACACCATATAGTCGTATATCACAGGCAACTGCAGCATTTTCTTGCTTGTCGAATACATTCTTTAGATCAATTAGTTCTTTCTGAATATATGAGACATTTGCTGCGACTGACTCCAATTGAAGGACTCTTTCTTTAACATCGTTTAGCTCATTCTTATAGCCTTCAAGCTTTTGTTCAACCGCACTGAACTTAATTTAATAAAACTAATATCGGTATCAATCCGCTTTAATAACTAGACCATTTGCTTAGCCCGCTTTATTTTGCGTACATTGTATTCTAAGAAACAGTCCGCTGTTATACATTTTCAGTTTTTTGTACGCAACAGTCCTGATTCCTGATTTTGACTCGATTAATAACTGTCATATCGCCAAAATAAAGCGTAACTAAAAGGGTAATAAAGTATTAGTTAATTTGTAAAAAGCATTTGTAAAGGTTGGAGTAAAACCACTTTAAGGGCGGTAATATTCATGTATTATAGTTTTATCAATGGCAGGGTCGGATGAGGAGTTTATGTGTCCGCCATCCTAAAACCCAGTAACGTCGGGCTCCGCAAACCACCAAGCGCAAGTTCTAGAACCTTCCTTTTCTTGCGAGCCAACGAAAGCGTGCCTTTAGGGTTCGGACTTAGTCAATGTTGGCGCTTGCAGAAATTATACACGAATTTTTCCAAAAAAGTAGGGAGCTTTAAAACAATTCGTGTTCACGCCCAATTTCTGATACCATGTGGCGCAATTTTTGTCCGTTCTTATGCTTTATAGTATATGTGAACACAAGTATATAGAAATATGAAAAGAATATGTATGTATAGCATTATGAATATCAAAAGAAAATAGCAAATAAAAATGAAATGAAATTAATAGCAATATCGTACTAAGGCTGCCAGATTACTTCAATTGACGGCGGTAACAATTCCCTCCCCCATAAGCGATGTATTCGTGGCGACGTCAAGAACTGCAATTCTAGTTGATGGTCGACTGAGGATTCCAAATTGTGTCTTCACCGTGGCACGTCTAACTTGCCCGTCGCTTGCCACCACAGTATAAATTACTTTCCCTTTAGGCCAACAGTTTCTGGGAAGATCGGAGTCTGCAATAACCACTATGTCTCCCACACGTATAGGCGGGTGGGGTGAGAACCATTAGTTTCGTCTTGAAATTATTGGTACATATTCTTTTAACCACCTTGCCCAGAATTGGTTCGCGAATTTTTGGGTTTGGTGCCAACGTTGCCGCAAGTTGTTGTTGCCTCAGACCACCTACCCATAGTGCTCTCTATCGATCGCCCCACCGACTTTGTCACCGCTGAGAATCGCACATACACCAACTTCAACAAAGCCGACTGGGAGGGTTTTCTAACCACCACAGAGAGCGCCTTCGCTGCTCTCCCCACCCCGTGTGACGTACGAGAAGGGGAAAAGGCGTTTCGTATGGCCCTAATTTCAGCCTCCCATCAACACATTCCATCAGGTAGTATAAAGGAAGTGCGTCCATTCTTCCGCAGCGGCCCTGGCAAATGAACGTGACCATATTATACGCCTTGACCCTGCGGATCCTCAAATAAAGGATCTTAATGCGGAAATCAGACGCTTAGTAGATAAATACAAACGTGCTAAGTGGGAAGAGCACCTAAGGTCTTGCAACCTCTCGGCTGGAGTTGGCAAATTATGGTCGACGGTGAAATCTTTGTCCAACCCGACTAAACCTAACGACAAAATATCCATCGCCTTCGGTGATAAGGTTCAGTCGAAGCCTAAAAGATGCGCGAGCGCCTTCTGCCGACCATTTGTAATGCATCCTCCTTTGAACAAAGAGATTCGCCGAGCCACCAGGGAAGCGCATAAACACAAAAACAGCGATGCGCCCATTGCCATCTCCACAACAGAAGTTCATGAGGCAATTCGGAGATCTAAGAGCACCAAATATATTGACCCCGATGGCATTTCCATGCTGATGCTGAAACACCTCGGCGACGAAGGCATAAGATACCTCACACACATTTTCAACCCTTCCCTGTCCACCTTTGTCATTCCTGAAAGATGAAGACAGGTAAAGGTGGTCCCACTACTAAAGCCTGGCAAGCCAGTTGCCGTAGGGGAGTCATATCGCCAGATATCTCTCCTCTCGCCAGTAGTGAAGGTGTTGGAATCTATCTTGTTACCGCATTTCACCGCAAACCAGCGGCTCGCTGAAATCAGCATGGATTTCGCAAAAATCACAGCACCACCACCGCGCTGAACACCATAACCACTCAGATAGGGGACGGATTAAACCAAAAGCGTCCAAACCACAGGACAGTGCTAGTTGCGCTTGACCTGGCCAAAGCTTTTGACACGGTCAACCATGCGCAACTAATGAAAGACCTTGATGACTCGTCCTTTCCCCCCTGTCTTAAACGTTGGACTGCCAACTACCTGAGTGGTCGTCAATCGTCGGTTGAGTTCAGAGGCGCCAGATCAAAACCCAGAATAGTTAAACAAGGGGTGCCACAGGGTGGTGTCCTATCCCCGTTTCTGTTTAACTATTATATATCGGAACTTCCCCCCCACCAGAGGGTGTCTCGATCGTCTCTTACGCCGACGACTGTACGATTTTGGCAACAGGCCCCTCCGTCTGCTCTCGCATTAACTCATACCTCCCAGCCGTGTCCGAATTCTTCGCCGGGAGAAACCTGGCATTGCCACCGAATAAGTCCTCGGCCACCCTATTCACGTGGACAAAGCAAGTGAACATGGAATTAGACGTCTACGTTGATAGTGTCAAGCTACCAACTGTCTCACACCCCAAAATCTTAAGGGTGACGTTTGATAACATGTTCAAATACGGCGCTCATGTAACCGCAATTGCCAATAAAGTCCAAAGCCGTAACAAAATCCTCAAGTCGCTAGCT
This sequence comes from Sphenella marginata, assembly GCA_951509765.1. Classification (NCBI taxonomy): domain Eukaryota; kingdom Metazoa; phylum Arthropoda; class Insecta; order Diptera; family Tephritidae; genus Sphenella; species Sphenella marginata. The sequence continues at coordinate 52,930,806 of OX608081.1, read as the reverse complement.
GGCAGCACTTGGGGTAAAGACAAAGAAACGTTACTAGCTACATATACAGCAATTGGCCAGCCGGTACTGAGCTACGCGACATCAATATGGTCGCCGGGGCTAGCTGACACACACTGGACGAGGCTACGGGTCTGCCAAAACACCGCCCTTCGTACCGCCACTGGGTGTCTTCTGATGTCTCCTGAGCATTACCTTCATAATGAAGTGAAAATGCTCGCCGTTAAAGAGCATAGCTAGATGTTGACTAGGCAATTCCTGTTTATATATTTATTTATTTTTTTTCGAAAAGCCAAAAAACTACAATTTTTCTTACTGACTAAAACACTACTGTTCAACTGTTGCAAACCGCAGCATCCGAACAGACGCCTGGTCAACGAGAATCCGCCCCCCAGGAGCATAAGGAGCCATCTACGCAAACACTTCGATGAGATCCGGCACCTGATTTCCACGCCGTTTGATCCTAAGGTGCACCGGCAGGTCCTCACCCTCATCCATACGAATTCGGTAAATTCCTTTGTTGGCTCTCTCCCGGTGAACGCCGTTCTTCAGGCAACAATACCACCCGTTGCCGAAGAGGAGCGCGAGCTGCCTAGGGAGACTAGGGTTATGCTGGCTTCACTCCAGTCTGGATATTGTAATAGGTTAAACTCTTACCTATCCAGACTGAACCCCGACTTGCCTAATGTTTGTCCGGCATGCGGCTTGTCCCCCATAATACAAATCATCTTTTTGTCTGCTCAACCGAGCCTACTCTTCTAACACCCATATCCCTCTGGTCCTCCCCTGTTTAAGCCGCTAGGTTTCTAGGACTTCCGTTAGAAGAGTTTGATGACAATATTGGGTAAGGTAGATACTGACTACCTAGGTAGGGCAACGTAGTGCTACAACAACACAACAAGAACAGTTTGCCATGATCGGTCTTTGCTCGTCTCTACTGCCGTAAGCATATTCTTAAGTGTGCTCATTACGCGTTCCACTTGACCATTTGCACGCGAACTACCTGTAGCTACAAGATGCAATTCAATACCGTAAGAATCACAAAATTCACGAAATTCCGAGCTAGCAAGGCATCTACCTTCATCAGCAATGACACGTTTGGGCGCAGCAAAAAGAGAAACTCTATATTTGAAAGCCTTAACACTACTTGCAGAGTCAATTTTTAAAGTATGATGCAAAATTACAAATTTTGTGAAGGCATCAATTATTACGAAAACATATTCTTTCTTGTCACTTTTACCACTAAGTTTACCAGTTGCATCGATATGAACTGTATGCCAAGGAACGCACACTTTTGGGATGGGATGTAATTCAGCTTGTACCTTACCAGTATGTGACTTGGAAATTTTACATACAATACAATTTTCAATAAACTTTTTTACATATTTTGCCATGTTTTCAAACCAATATGACTCATAAAGTTTGTCAAGAGTTTTCTCCCACCCAAGATGTATTAAAGATTCATGTATATGACTTATCACAGACCACCGTAAAGCTCGAAGGCGAATTGGCAATCACTTTGTTCTACCTTTACGTTGGATGACTAGATATAGAACCCCTGACCGTAATTCATAAGTCTTCAATAAATTATCGCCCACCTTTTGTATCTCCAAATCACGTTGCTGTTCAGCAATTAACCAATTTTCAGTTAAATCCGCAAAATTGATTTCTTTCTACTCAACTTTATCAAAATCTTAGGTTTTATCCAAGGGTTGTGGATTTCTTGAAAAAAAGTCTACATGGCCCATCCGATCATCACTTCTATGAACCACATAAAAATCAAAAGCTTGTAAAAATGCCCACCATCTGTGGACTCTGGGAGTTAAGTCAGTCTTTGTACGCGCCGACTTCAAGGAATTGCAATCAGTGACAACTATAAATTTACGACCATATAAAAAGTGTCTGAAATGCTTAACAGCATTAACAACTGCGAGAGTTTCTAACTCATAAGAATGATATTTTCTTTCTGCTGGTGTAGTACACTTACTACAATAGGCAACAACATACAAATTCTTATCATTCCGCTGCATTAAAATTGCACCATAATCCTAAGAACTTGCATCAGTATGCGACTCTTGGAAAATTGGGATCAAAGATTTGTAAAACCGGAGAATCACTCAATAGTGTTATGATTTTGTTTCTGATAACTTCATGCTAAGGTTTCCAAACAATATTACCTTTACTCAAACTCGTTAACGCATACAATGGTGACATAACTTGTGAGAATTTTGGTACAAATTGTCTGAAATATGAAGCTAAACCAATAAACTGCCGCAATTGAGTAACTGTTTGTGGTGGAGGTAAGGAAACCAGTGCTGCAATTTTTTTTGGGATTAGGTTTAATTTTGCCATCAGTTACCTCATACCCTAGATATTCGACTTTCCGTTTCATAAAACAACATTTTTTAAAGTTGAGAGAAAATCCAGCAGCAGTAAGTAATTTTAAGACAGAGGCCCCTGCGGGTTGGGGCTTAGAATATGCCCGCGGTAGGCATACCGGTCGTAAGAGGCGACCAATATGAACAAAGGTAATGATGTGCAACTCGATGGTTGATCTACGGATATGATGCCTCCCACCTCTCATTACCCATCTTCTCTTTCCTTTCGGAAGGAGGGATGACATGACCTAGAAGGTTGCACTGGTCATACCAAATCGCTCCCACGACAGTCGGGCAGTACCGCAAGGGAGTACCGGAGCGTACCGGATTCATATCCGGCCAAGGACTGTTATTTCGACAACACTCCCCAAAACCTTCGGGGAGTGATTTTGTTGTTAAAACAACAACAACAAGACAGAATCTAGCCTTTCCAAACTGACCTTTATGTCTTCTGTCCCTGTAAATTTTATTTGACTCACATATGTTACATTGACATAAAATGATACAATACAAGTTAACGGATGTTATATATTGCGCGATTCTGACGATGATATACAATATTTGTTGGATTTGACTTTGATTTTGGCGCTGTTTCTCAATTGTATTTTATTGCGCCCTGTTTACTCGATGGTTGAATTGTGAGTGCCCAATGATTTGCCAATCTCTTTTGTCAAGCTGTAGAACGATGCTTCCATATGTTATGCATCATTAATATCGTAGAGGGATGTGGTGGAATTTAATTATAAGGTGACTTAACATCCCACCCCCAGTGAATCCTCCTGGGACTCACCATCAACTTCCAGCCGGGCTAGCTTAGAAGCTGGTCGCCGTAGGAGTCCACTACTCGTCTTTACCGCCGCCACTCGTACCTGACCATCTTTTTCTGGGAAAACTTCCACGACCCGTCCTCGTTGCCATTGTGTACGGGGCAACACCGCCTCGCATATTATAACCAAGTCACCGACTTGTAACGGTGGAACCTTTTCTTGCCACTTGCTGCGGCATATCAAGTGTGGCAAGTACTCTGTCATCCAGCGTTTCCAAAGGCGGTCCTTAAGATTTTGGGCAATTCTCCATTGCTTGCGCAGGCATACCTTTTCGTCGACTGGGTGGGGTGTTTGCGTCGAGTTAACACAGTCCACGAGGAAGTGGTTCCGAGGTAATGGCTCGTCGTCCTCATGACTTACCGGAACGTCAGTGAGAGGTCTCGCATTGATGATGTTCTCCGCCTCTATTAAGACACTTTGCAGAGTATTGACTTGAGGTGATGTATCCCGGAGTGTCTTGCTCAATAGCGATTTGATGACTCTGATGAGGCGGTCGCAACAACCGCCTGCACTTGGGTTAACTGGGCAATTGAAGACCCATTCGATATTATGCTTTGCGGCCTCCTTCGAAATCCGATCCGTGTCCAATAGCTGTTCGGCGGCTAGTAACTCTCTTTGTGCCCCAATGAAATTCGTACCATTATCGCTCCTTATCCTTACCGGTGTGCAACGACGATTGACGAAGTTTCGTAGGCACAATATAAACGCATCGGTAGATAGGTTTTCCGCTAACTCGATATGTGCCGCTCGCACTGTAAGGCACGTGAAGATTACGCCCCCCTTTTTTCTCGTCTTCTTCCAATAGATACGTTGAATGGACCGAAAAGGTCAACGCTAGTGTATACAAATGGGCGAATAAACGGTGTTACGCGGTCTTCAGGCAGCTGACCCATCATCGGAGGACTTGGTTTTGCTCCATAAATTTTGCAAACGACGCATTTTGACTGCACGTGCCGAAGAAGTGACTTTATCTGTGCAATCCAGTATTTCTGCCTCACGGCGTTGATAGCTGACGCGAAGTTCTGGTGGTGGTTCTTTTCGTGGTAGTGTTTCACGATCAGCGTAGACACGATATGCTTTTGTGGTAGCAAAATTTGACGACGTGCTTGCAAAGGCAGATATATTGCCTCGTCTATGCGGCCACTCAAGCGTAAAATGGCATTTTGATCCAAACTCAGCGAAAGTTTATACAAAGGACTTTGTTTTGACAATTTCCGTGATGACGACAAATCTGAGATTTCACTAGCAAAACTTTCTTGTTGTACTAATTTGCATATTGCAGTTTCAGCGCTTTCCAGTTCAGCTGTGGTAAGGTTGCGTGGCATGCACCTAGACGTGTTGCGCTCACTGTGAAATAAACTCGTCGCTCGTAACACCCAAGCGATAGTCCGCTGTAGTTTTGAGTATGTACTGAATCTGCTGAAATCGATGAATGCTGCAGACGTCTGAACTACCAGCACACTGTTTGACTTAACCTCTTCCTCGGTGGATTGATTGGACGCGTCGCAACATCTGCAGGATTTTCTGCTGTGGGCACCCAACGCCATTGCTCTTTACGTGTTGAATCGAGTATTTCGACTATACGATGGCCTATGAACGGCTTGTACCTTCTCTCCGATGATAATATACATTGCAATACCGTTTGGGAATCGCTCCAAAATATCGTTCGACTGACTTTAAACTCGTGTTGGTTATGGATTAGCTTACCGATTTGTACGCCTCGGCATCGACATGAGTTTAACAGGTGCGGTGCGTGTTTTTTCGATGACGAAGCTAACATCGCACATGTCTCCGTAGGTCACGCGAATGTTTCCGACGGCTGGGAATGCGACTTGACTTGCATCTACGAAGATGTGGAGTTCAATTGTGCCACCCTTGTTGAGATATGTGGAGTGACACCGTGGTAACTTTAAGCGATTGACATTGGAAAACTCTCGCCACCACAGCGACCACTTATGGCTTAGTTCGTCCGCCAATACTTCATCCCAAGTGAGCTCAAGTTTCCATGTATCTTGAATTAAAAGTTTAGTTAATAATAAGTAATTAGCTAACATACCGAATGGGCCGAAGACAGACATGGCAATCTGCAGCAGTTCCCTCTTCGTCGGCGCTCTTATACCGTCAAGGACCTCTTTCGGTACACGATGAAACTTGGTATGGAATTCAAAGGTGTCATCTTCGGTGTTCCAATATAATCCTAATACTTTATCGAAGGCTGCATTGCGTTCCAGACTCACTGGGTTATGACTAGCTGGCGATGTCTTGTTCATCTCGATTTTTACTCTAGGGCAGTTGGATAGAAAGTTGCGTAATTCGAATCCTGCTTCATGGTTGATGTTTACTATGTCTCGGCTTATACGTATGGCTTGCTGTTGTTGTTGTTGTTGTAACACTACTTTGCCCTGCCTAGGTAGTCAGTATCAACCTTACCCAATATTGTCATCGAACTCTTCTAACGTATGGCTTGCTCTGGAGTGTCAAAGCTTGCAACCAAATCGTCGACGTAGTGTTTATTTACTATTGTTGATACGGCGTCTGGATAGCGATCACGAAACGATTCAGCATTTTTTTTTGACATATTCCGCAACGCGCGGCGAGCATACAGCCCCAAATATTAGTGACGTCATCAAATACTCCTCGATCGGTTTTTCAGGATCTCCGTTTCGCCACAAATAACGTTGCACGTGTTGGTCTTCTTGTCTTATTTTTATTTGAAGAAACATTTCGCGGATGTCGGCTGACACTCCGATGCTCCCTTCTCTAAACTGCAGTAGTACTCTTAACAATGGTTGCGCTTGTTCCGGCCCCTTTAACAATGACGAGTTAAGCGATACGTTACCAATGGCTGCGGCGGCGTCGAATACAATGCGCAGCTTCCCGGGTTTGTTCGGGTTACGGACACCAAAGTGCGGCAGATACCAAACAGGTTGATGTAATGCGCTGATTTCGAACTTGCAAAGTTTACGCGCGTATCCATTTGTGACGTACTTTTCCATTTCCTGCTGGTACCGCAAAAGAAAATCAGCATCACTTCTCATTTGCCGCTCTATCGACAACAAACGCTTTTCTGCCATTGCTTTGCTATCTGGTAGCCGCGGTGGATACTCTTCCCACAATAGGCCAGTCTCGAACTGCTTTCCAACACGACGAGTGGTTTCTTTTAATATAATACGGTTATCACTCTCGGATTCTAACTTTATCGATGAATCGTTAGTGCCGAAGCTATCGGATGTAAAGTATTCTGACACCATATTGTGTAGCCGATCAGTATCAGCAACCCAACCCAAGGATGTCTTTGCAACTAGTGGACTTTCATTGTTAATTTTTACGATTGTGTTAGTAGCGCTCAAATACGCGTGCTTGAGACCAATCAATAGACATGGCTTACCATCACTATAGTTCATAAGCGGCAACTCTTTCATATATGTAAAATCATCCTTGTTCAACGATTGATTTGGCAAATTTAAATTCTTTAAGATGTACACATCCTTAAGCACGAACCTCTCATTGCTGACACAATTGCCTACTTCGATGTTCATTTTGCATGCTTGCTCGGTAACCACTTTGTTGTCATACCATTGGAGGGTTAATGGGCACAGGTGACCCCTGACCCCGATCATGTTGGCTATCCTCTCCTCCAAAATAGATATTGATGAACCTTCATCGAACATGGCCAGAACTTCTTGTTTGCCATTCGGCCCATATACATATACTGACTGGTAGTATCTTGAAAAGCTGCCTATACGTGCGGTGAATTAAGCGGCAATTCAACAACGGCTGTGTGTTGGTACTTGACTGATTTACATTGTTATTTGTTTTTATTGTAGCACTTGCCGGGCTGGATGACCCTGTTGAAGTTTGATCATTGTGGAGTAGCTGGTTGTGATAGCGTTGGCATCCACCAATGTTGCACCTCTTCTGCGAACGACAATTTTGCGTACTGTGCCCTTTACGCAAACAAGAAAAACACAACTGTTGTGACTTGACCAGGTCCCACCGCGGTTGCACCCCTATTGATTTAAATGATTCGCATTGGCTAAGTGAATGATTTCCGCTGCATTGTCAGCATTTGGACTGCTCTTTTGCGCGGTCGATATGCATCAAACGACGAGGGTGCGAAACCGATGTACTGGATCGTGTGTTGGCTGCCGGCATTAAGCAAACCACCCCGGCAATTTCGCTGAGCCACGTTGAAAAATGTTCCACGGTCGGGTTTCACGGTTGTTGCGTATCTTGCCCAGTCGAACTGTTGTTGTTGCGTTAATTTGGATACCATCTGTTCTAACAATGTGGTGTTGGCTAGGTGTTGCTGAATGCCTGCTGACTTTAAAAATGCTACCACATTACGTACGCGCGATGAAAATTGTATTACTTGATCCAGCTTGTGCTCTAAAATAGCTGGAAACTGTTGAATTCTAGCGAGTTGTCCCTTGACACGCAAGTCCAAATCGAAACTCCAACTCACTAAGAACGTTCGGAACGTCATTTGGGTATATCAGTAATGATGTAACAGCTTCCCTAGCTGGGCCACCCAAACATTTTTGCAGTCGTACCAAATTCTGGTGAGGGCTGTACTTGTAAATCTCCGTTGGCCATTCCTCAGCGCTCCCAGTGAAATTTGGCAGATCCTATAGCTTTTTATGTACGTCACCTATTGACGCGACAGTGTGGTCAGTAACTGATAATTCACTCGACTCACCTAGTGCTGGCTGCATTGCTATAGACTGCCCCGGTACATCTGTTGCTGGCTGCAATTGTATACTTTGCGCTCGTAGTTCGGTTGCTGGCTGCATTTCCCCACGTAGACGCTCAATTTCTTTTTGGCTTTTTGCTGTGCTTTGCCGGAGTTGCTCCACGGATGATTTAAGTGCATTAAATGCAGCTATTATCCCATTAACCTGATCTGCATTTGCTTCGGCACCATCATCCACTTCACTTGGCATTGTTTCGTGTATATATGCAGGGCGCACCAAATTGAGAAAACTGTAAATTTTATTTGACTCACATATATTACATTGACATAAAATGATGCAATACAAGTTAACGGATGTTATATATTGCGCGATACTGACGATGATATACAATATTTGTTGGATCTGACTTTGATTTTGGCGCTGTTTCTCAATTGTATTTTATTGCGCCCTGTTTACTCGATGGTTGAATTGTGAGTGCCAAATAATTTGCCAATCTCTTTTGTCAAGCTGTAGAACGATGCTGCCATATGTTATGCATCATTAATATCGTAGAGGGATGTGGTGGAATTTAATTATAAGGTGACTTAACAGTCCCTAACACAAGTATGCCATCCATATACACCACTACATAACTTTGAACTAAGTCACCCAAAACTTTCATAACAGCACGCTGAAACACCGCTGGGGTATTTCGCAATCCGAAAGGCATAGCAAGATACTCATAATGGCCTTTTGGCTGAACTGGTATTTGATGATACCCACTAGCCATATCTAAGGTAGTAAAATAACAACTTCCATGAAGCCTGTTAATTTGATCGGCTATCAGTCGTAAGGGAAATCGATCTGGAACTGTGTTGTCAGTAAGCTGACAATAATCAACACACATTCTATCAGAGCCATCTTTCTTCTTGACAAGTAAAATGGGACTTGCAAAAGGAGAGCAACTGGGTCGTATTACACCCGCAGCTAATAACTCATTTATCTTTCTACGTACAACATCACGCTCTTGGGAACTCAACCTGTAAGGGCGTCGATTAACTGTTTTATTGGGATCCTTCAGTCGTATTTGCATTGGAGCCACAACAGTAGAACAGCAAGGAGTACCTTCCGCAAAACTTGATTTATATTCACTTAAAATTTTAACTAACACTGATTTAAACTCAATTGGAATATCAGTAATGGTCCCCTCAAAATCCAAACTTTTACTTTCTGCCTGACAAGCGTTTTCTTTAACATGAAGTTTGCTGAAAGTTAATTCACTCGAAGTCATTTTCACACTAACACCATGATTTAAAATTTCACGCCCGATCATGATATCATAAGTCTAGTGACTATCAGGCAAAATATGAAAAAGGATTTCAATAAAAATCGCATCAATCTCTACTGTGGCTAAACCCTGCAACGTACTAATAACTCTTGCGTGACCAATGCCCGTCATATTCACAATATTAGTAAACCGTTTACCACAAAATTTGGAAGCTACAGACTCCGAAAAAATTGTATTGCTCACCTGACTGTCGTAAAATACCTAACGGTGACTTTATGTTACAAACCTCCACCCTCTTGTTTACAGCATTGTTTGATGAACCAGCACTTGTAGTCTTTTTTATTGCACTCGGACAACGGGAAGCATAGTGACCCAATTTTCGGCAGCGAAAGCAGGTTTACCACAGGTTGTTACCAGGAATATTCTTACTGGCTGATTCATCCTTAGCAGAAATTGTTTTTCCATCCTTAACAAATCGAAACTTGCATGATGCAGCCTCATGGCCGGATTTTCCACAAATGAAGCATTTGATAGAAGACACAAGCTCAAACTTTTGGCGCTTGGCATCAAAACGGTCATGGTTATTGGTACCGCTACAAACCTTCCTTTTAAAAAACGACATTTAGGTTGTTGCAACACCACCTTATATTTGAAACAAAAGTGTGGCATCACAAAAACGAGAATGACTACTATAGCTTTGAAAAGAACAACCATTTTGGAATGAGGACGAATATCAACGCCACAACGACTGAATTAGACATAATTTCAACAATATTCATTTTAACGGAAAACTAAAGTAAGAAAACGTTTTGTTAACACATGGAAATAGTGTAACCATTTTATTTTATTAAACATTTTTTTAAGGCTTCTGTAAACACAAATTTGCGTTTTATTTCTGGTGTGACAGTTGCTCTTAAAAGTTGGTGGACCAACAGAGGTTAACTCTTGTTGCAATTGCTTTCTCGTCTGAATATTTGTTGTAAATGCCAGCCGATGTATACGAGAATCGAATTATGATAAATGTGCCAATACTGTTAATACAATGACTTCCTCATTGGATAGATTTTTCCACTTCGATGATAAGGATGTAACTATGCTTGCAGCGTAAGATGCGAAACATTCATTTTCCTTTGGTTTATTATTGTTTAAACGTATCATAAATGAAGCATTTGTTTCAGAGAAATTAAATCTTGATGTGAAAATGTCCTTAAACTCACTCCAAGTCATGTCCGGAAAAGAAATTTGTGTTAACCAAATAGCTGCTTGACCCTTCAAGGCTTTGCTCAAAACCAACATCACTGTCGAACCTTTCAATGATTTTTCTCTCATACACATATCCGCTGTAGATAACCAAGCACGCGCGTTAACATTATGTCCATCTGGATCAAATTCAGGAAGCTGGATATCATTTTTGGCGAACGAAGATGAAGAACTAATTGTTTGCAAAAGCCTCACAAAGTCTTGGTTTTGCTGCTCGTACATTCTTTTCCAAATATTTTCTCTTTCTATTGATTCACTGGTGTAAGGGACGTCAGGTACACTGCCCACTTCTGATGTAGCAGGATTCGGATCCATTATTCCAATTAATTTTAGTTTGACGGGCACTGATAAGTTTTACTTTTTTTCCTTTCCAAAAACTTAATGCCCAAAAAAAACCATCAGTCGTTTTCCTAATTTTTATTTCATGGCCTATTATCAACACTTTTCAACCTTTTTATAACAAGTAAATCTAAGCCTCACTTCGATTTCATGGCCAACTACTAACTCCATATAACCTTTTTCTAACAAGTAAGTTTTACTACAGTGCGCGCTACTCTAATCAAGCATCATATATAAGGATCCGACACATAAAATAAAATAAATTTCATTGAAAACATAAAAATAAATACCTACCAAAATATTTTAATCAATTAATCAAAAGCATAAATAAATAAATAAACAAACTACTCTTATAAACAAATAAAGGACGCAAATAAAATAACATAGTAATAAATTAAATAACATAATAACATAACAATAATAATGTAACAATGAAATAATTATCGAAATAAGCAAAACAAAACAAAATACATATAAGGAAAAGAAAAGTTAGATATAGTACCACAAAATTAACAGAAATGTAATTTTCAAAAAGGGTAAACTACATTAACAAAAATTTAAACATAAATGTAATTTGCAAATGGAGAAAAGAGAGGATAAGGTTGTAATTTACAATAAAAAGAAGAAAAGAGGATAGGGAAAAAGAAGAACAGGAGACAAAAGTTATTTAAATAAATAAAATTTTGTTTCTTTAAATAAATATTTTTCTTATGTAACGTTTATATAAAATTAATTATAAATAAAAATTTTAATTAAAATGGGAATGTTGACGTGCAGGATCGTTTAGAAGGCAGTAGGATTTTTTGGTAAGGGGCCATCGGGATTAGGTGCGCCGATGGCCATGGATGAGGGTGGGCCAAGCAATGGGCGTCGCAACAAACCCGCGGCGCCCTCTTTTTTGTTCGGCCTTGGTTGTTTTATAAAGTTCTTTTTCAGATCTTGTAACCGGTCATATCCATTTCGTTTTTTTTGGATTTTTAATTTTTTTTCTATACTGATTTAGATTTACTGGTTTTTCGTTAGTTTTCGGTTAATTTTGAATATAGTTTCGAGTTGAATTTTGATTTGAATTTTTGTTGCCCTTTTTTTTGGGGGTTTTGAGTTTGAATTTGAATGTCAACGGTCTGTCCGTGGTATCCGGGTTTAACCGGATGTTGTTTTAAAAGTTGTTTTGGGGCGGTTTTTGCGTTTTACCCCGCGTTTAAAAGGCATAACTTGACCTTTTTCTGTTTTTGGCCCAGGGCGGTAAGGTTGGCAAGAGCTCACCCCAGCCGACAATGACTAGCCACAGTGCGACATTGATATAACGCCGACCGCGTTGATGAGTTTACCATGACATATTCCTGCGTCGAACGCAGTTTTTCACTTTTTGCGAACGGCCTAATCTGTGATTACAACAACCACATAAAAATGAAAGAAAATTGGGAATTTTGATTGCAAATATCTAGCAAACTACTAAAAATGTTTGTTCTCCGTAGCCGAATTCGCATTTCTGGGACCAAAGGCGTCTTTTGATACCCCTCCCGACATATCTGGACACGTATTAGCACTCGACACCCGTCGAAAACATTTACCAAACCGCGTATTTTGATATTTCTCCGGTTCAACTGTTAACTTAGTAACACAGCACAGTGCTGTGCACAATCTAACCAGTTGAAAAACTGTGTACCAATCAGCTGATTATATTCACTGCCAGGATGTACATGCAGTCAACGTTTTATGAGCATTTCATGATTGTGTGCTGCAAAATGAATTTGGAGAATAAATTATTTTAAGAAAGAAAATTGGTAAAAATACACTTAGGTATTTTCCGATTGTGGGTTTATGATCGTTTTATTTTTATGACAAAGATGTTGTCAAAGTATATATATGTACTACATAAGTAAATATAGTACTTGTGTTAAATGTTGTTCACAATGTGTACACAGATTTATTTGAATTAACTCACGCAAAGCAAACGAAAAATGATAAAAGTTGTTTTTAATAATAGTTAACCTATTTTTAGATAGATCTCTGATAGTATTGCGATGATTTTTAGTTAGATATTATGTTTTTAGTCTCACACGTGCCACAGCGCGTTGAACATTTTACTTTGAACTGTGGTTTAAGCTTTGAAAAGATTTGAATTAAATATAGTCCAGACATGAAATTTGACCCAGCTTAGAGATTTTATGATAAAAAAAACAATTGCTTCAATAGAGGCGCCCATATTGACCCGATAGAAAATGTGGTTTCATTTTGCAAAAGGGGTTTTGCTAGTCTTCCGCTATTATTGTCAGGCACTGTCTACTCACATAAATAGCATATAGCTAAAACTCAATTTATAATTATACTCATACTCACCATAGTCTTAAAACAAAATTTTTTAACCACTTTTTCTAAACTAACAAGGATTATAAGTCTTTCTATTGCATAGAACTGCTTTCCAGTGTCATCGCTCAGAGCATTTCGTCAGTAATAACAAAGAAAGTAAATGCACAAAAAAGATCCCACAGCGAATGCGATAGAAACTGGCAAATCGATGGTAGGTAATTCACCACTGTACATTCGTTTCAATTACTTTAATTTACCGTGTTTTACTTATATGTTTACACAAAAATTGTAGTTGGAGGTACAAAAATGATTAAATGCTTATTTAGTTTAAAAATAGAAATGCGAATAGCTTTAAAACTAGCGATTTAAAAGCGTGAATTACCTGCCCGCGAATTGATGGTTTAATGTTTTCCACTCTTCGTTGCGTTGGACCTTCTTTGTGTTTTACGTTCTTTGATAATACGCATTTTTGCGGGATTCTACCATTTTACTTTCTACATATTTATTTTATACTTGTCATAGAAGAATTAACACCATATTTTATAAAAGCTTTGTTAGCGTACATTTCAATTGATAAAAATTTTATAAAATTTTTACTTTTTGCTTATACAAAACACTTGCAGTGAAAGCGCATTTTGGCAGAGAGATATACAAGTTTTTACTGCGGGAATTTCACTCTGTAAAAATTATAAGTGAAAAACACCTGATCGTAACAAGAGAAAGCAACAAAAGAAATTTTAAAATTTTAAGTTTTAACCAGTTAAAATACCAACAGCTGCCTTTGCTGCAAGTTTTTACTGACTTGCGTTTGTAGAGAATTTTACTACATTCTTATTTTACTTACACTTTTCCACAAAGCTTGCAAAAATTGTAAGTAAAATAAGAATGACGTAATGACGTTTTTTTTGCAAGTTTTGTAGGCGAACAAAGCTAATACCCCCTGCGAGTTGGGGGCTTAGCATATGCCCGCGGTAGGCATACCGGTCGTAAGAGAAGACTGACAATGGTAATGATGTGCAACTCGATGGTTGATCTTCGGATATGATGCCTCTCACCTCTCATTACCCATCTTCTCTTTCTTTTCGGGAGGAGGGATGACATGACCTAGAAGATTGCACTGGTCATACCAAATCGCTACCACGACAGTCGGGCAGTACCGCAAGGGAGTACCGGAGCGTACCGGAATCATATCCAGCCAAGGACTGTTATTTCGACAACACTCCCCAAAACCTTTGGGGAGTGATTTTGTTGCTAAAACAACAACAAAGCTTATGTGTGTAATACATGTCCTTTTTCTTAAATTACACCTTAAACTTTGTTGTGATGCTGTAATGCAAGCGAGGGTACAAGTAACTGCGTAGTACAATTAATTTCGACTCTGAAAATTTCACTTCCAAGACGTACAGCCTAATTCTCTTTGACGATAACGTGCCCAAAACGATCCTCGTTTGTGTGTTGGTAGCATGAATAGTCCACACGATAACAGCTGACTCTTACGTAACGAAAGAGCTTAATCGGTAATCTGTTTGACGATTATCGTCTGACAATATGAAAACAAAGTGTCAAAATCAAACAAGAAGGAAACTGCTATCGTTTTTGAACAAGTGGAAGCCGCAAACAAAAAGAAGTAAGAATTGTTATTCAATTTTCCACTATTGTTGTTAATTATTGTTATTTACTTATTTTAAAAGATTCCAAAAAGAATCCTAGCACCCAGTTTCGAGTGCTTGTGAACGAGCTGGAGGCAAATGTTGAACTGACGAGAGGAGCACCAGTGTTTGGAGCCAGTAAGGTTGCCTTCGAGGAGGAATAGAGGAAGATTGCCTCAAAGAAGGGACGTGTTTAGCAGTTGCTTCCTAAAGAAAGTATCACCGCACATCAAAACTATGAAACACATAACTATTCACAGAAATAAATAGTTAGAAATTATCTTATGAACTATTGATAGCGATGAATTTTGATATCCCTTCCAATATGATGGGGATAATCCCTACCAGAAACGCTGATTTTTTTAACTAACACACTCACACTCAAAATTTCAGTGCTGACCATGTACTGACCAAAATAGTGACAATTAGGGGTCGCTGTTTTCAGTGTGAGACGGATATGTTATGGCAAATGTAATTGTATATATGCTAGAATAGTTCGTCCAATTGAATCATATGGTCATTAGTGACTGTCATTTGACTATCAAATGATTATCAGTAGTGGTGCATTTTCAAAATTCCTAGAAAATTTTCAACCGGCACGCATTCTAAGCGAAAACTTTTAAAAATGCAGTGTTACGAGGTAAATTAAATGTTAATTGCTAGTAATATCATTTCTAACAAAAAATTATTTTCCAGGAGTGTTGGAGCAAGGTTCCCTGAACTTCGAGGCGGATATTGCGGCAACTATTTCCAAAAGCCACCACCCCAACGTACAACAAATATGTTTAGCGAACATTTAGTACTTATAAGTGTTACGAGGTAAGTAAAATGTTAAAGGCTAGTAATATCCCTTCTAACAAAAAATTATTTTCTAGGAGTGTTGGAGCAAGGTTCCCTGAACTTCGAGGAGAATATGCCGCAACCATTTCCAAAAGCCACCACCCCAACATACAATAAATATGGCGCACATTATGTACTTTACTTCTGAATTTGTGTAATGTTTAATGAACGTCCTTATTTTAGTTAATTCTTAGAAGAAAACAAATGTTCAAGAAATTTCAAGATGTAAAGAAATAAATTTTTCTCTATGAAAAAAAGCATTAGTACTTTTTCCCATTGGTCAGTAGTGACATTATTATGGTCAGCACTGGTGTAAACAGTGTTGTATCATTTATGACAGTAAATGACAGTCTTATAGACAGTGGTGATTCAATAAAACACGTGGGAGTGAACAGCACAGCTCTATGCTTAATTAAAAGGCGATTTCACTGTGTTAGAGTGAAATAAAAGCTCACACGTACACAGTTGTTTACATCAGCTTTGCGCAAGCCCCCTTGTATCCGTGATGTAAAGTTTGTATGGAGCGCTGACAATTAGACTGACAGTACTGAAGATCAGATGTTGTGTCAAATGACAGTCAGTGTTCTGGTAGGGATTTTAGCAGGTGTTTCCTAAAAGAAACAATTATCCAAACGTTTTTTTTACATACTTAGCGTCTGGTAGATCCATCACATTAGTCACATCACGCCAACTCTGCCGTTGGATTCTCAGCGCACCTTCCTCCGACAAAGCCAAAGCAACAGCTTGATACATTATTATAAACGAAATACTCCCGATTTATTAATAACATAAAAATTATAAACTTTTTCACAAAGCCAAACCCCGGGGGCACAGAGTTGCAAAATTGACATTTGATTTCGATTAGTTGGCGATAGACGTAAGCCTACACGATAATCGTCAACGTAACATTCATGCTACCAAAAGCACACGATATCGTCAGTGCGCGTATCGTTCGTTAAGCGTATCGTTCGTCAAAGAGAATGAGACCTTTATTATGAGCTTCCTTCGATCTTCGATCTTCGTTGGTTATCGAACATCGAATTTCAAATTCATATTATGGCTAGCGCATCGCTGATGAAATTTTCGTTGTGTATCCATTTTTCAACGAATAGCATTTTGCTTTCGACGCTGTATCGAACTCTTTAAAATTACTAAAAATGTAAGTTTTTTGTATTCATCTTCTACTTTTTTGATTTATAGTACTAATTTTAATCTATTTGCATTAATTTGATGTAGGTCTAAGGTCGTCAGCACAAAACAACAGCTGGAAACGTTGGTTTCTCTAATGCACCAAAATCCGAGCTTAGCAAGAGGTGTTTATTCAAACTCCCAGACTACAAAAAAAATTTGTTATAAATCTGTTTAAAAGCTTGTTTATTATCAAACATTAAATAACACGTTTGTAAATGTACACTTACGCAGTGGAATTCATCTCCAAAGGATTGGATGCATCTGTGGTGGCGACGTCCCGGCCCGTAACAAATACAAAGACTCGAAATTAAAACATGTAATTAATATTTAATGAAAACGATTTAATGCATTTGACAATGTATAAAGTTACAAATAATAAAATTTATGATGGCGGCAAAGGCTGACTGAAAATAGCTGAACTGCAAATTTGTATGTCTTCTTCAATTATAATGATTTAGCAGAAAATTTTAGTGCTCGTGAAGTAGCGATGGAAAAATCGATAAGTTTGGCGATGCCGGATTGTCATACAGTTGGCTAGTCATTCACATTCCACCTCCTGGCGAATCTTCCGGGGATTCGCAAAACCGTAGAGCGGCTAGCTGTCGTGCGGGTCGGCGTAAAATGCCATGTGATGTGCGAACATTTGCGCTGCGGATTCTGCCATCACTTCCTTTAAATGTTTGGATTATTTTGCCTTTCTGACTTCGCGGGGCTGAGGGGTCGCATATCACTACGAGTGCTCCTGGCTTAAGCTCCTCAGCTTCATCTCTCCACTTAGACCGACAGAGGAGACGAGGCAGATACTCCAATGTCCACCGTTTCCAGGCACGATCTTTCAGATTCTGGGCTATTCTCCACTGCTTCCGAAGACATAGACGTTCCTCATCAGGATGTGATGTTTGTGTAGAATTCAAACAGCCCAATAAAAAATGGCTTGGAGTGAGAAGTTCCGCATCACCTGGTGAAACCGGTAGATCAGTCAATGGGGGGCTATTTATAATATTTTCTATTTCGATTATTACGCTTTCTTTAAAAACTTTCTGTAGGAGTCTTTTAGCGCATTGGATGAGGCGCTCCCAGCAACCTCCACTGCTTGGGTCTGCTGGGCAGTTAAATACCCAATCGATTCTATTTTTTGACATTTCTCGTCCGATCGCATCAAAATCAAACAACCTCTCCGCCTCCCTCATTTCTTTCTGTGCTCCAACAAAATTGGTCCCATTGTCGCTACGCATACGTATGGGCACTCCACGTCGATTGACAAAATTGCGAAGGCATATGATAAACGCATCGGTGGAAAGATTCTCTGCCAGCTCCAGATGCACCGCTCTGGTCGTCATGCACGTAAACAGTGCAATCCACCGCTTTTCCCTTCTTCTACCTATGGCCACATTGAACGGACCACAGTAATCGACTCCGCTGTACGTGAAGGGGCGGACGTAAGGCGTTAAGCGCTCTTTCGGCAGCTGACCCATGAGTGGCACTGCTGGCCTGGCTCTGTCATGTATACAAACTGGACAACGGTTTTTTACGTACCTTAAAACGTTTCGAATTGCAGGGACCCAATAGCGCTGGCGAATTTCATTTATGATCAAACAATCGTTTTGGTGGTGCCTTTTCCTGTGATGATCGGCTACTATTAATCTAGTGACATAATCGTTCGGCGGTAAAATTATCGGACGGCGTTCTGATAATGGCAAACAATAGGCTGCGTCTATCCTTCCATAGACTCTGAGCAACCCCTCATCCCCCAAGTACGGTGTTAACGGATATAGGCTTCTATGTTTTGTAATGGCAACTTTGTTTTGTAGTGACTGAATTTCGTGTTGATATGCTTCCTGTTGCACCATGCGACATATTTGGTTTTCGGCAGTAGTTAGTTCATCGGCTTGCAATTCTCCTCTACGTCCGCCTTTTCTGGCGTTGGTGACGAAACGCAGTACCCAACCCATGACTCTGACAAGTGTAAGAAAAGACGAAAATTTAGTGAAATTGATGGATTTCTCACCAGTTTCGCATAAAAGCAGTCGTCGTGTGGTTAGCTCTTCGCTGACGCATTCAGCGGATGATAGTGTAGTTTCTCGAGGCCAATGTCCCTCGTCCTGGTATAAAAATTGTGGTCCTTCAAACCATCGTGATTGTGATGACGGCGATTTTGATCGTGTCGCTTCATCGGCAAAGTTCAGAGCTGTAGGCACCCAGCGCCACTGGTCTATCGTGCTGGTTGTTAAGACTTCAGCGATTCTATATGCGACGTATGGTTTATACGCCCGTGTGTGGGAGCGTATCCATAGAATCACTGTTTGTGAGTCACTCCAAAGTATGGTTCTGTTGATTTCTATGTCGAGATTCTGTTCAAGTGCATTTTTCATACGACACCCCATAACAGCTGCTTGTAGTTCCAAACGTGGAACTGTTGTCGCTTTGAGTGGTGCACATGTAGATTTGGCACAAAGCAATGCCACCTCGACTGTGTTACTCTTTTTTACCCTCAAGTAGGCCACAGCTGCATAAGCACTCGTACTTGCGTCGACCAATATATGTAGCTGGATGTCGTCAGCGTTTGGTATGAGACTGGAATAGCACCGTGGAATCGATATACCTTTTACCAACTGAAATTGCGTCCACCAGCTTCTCCAACGTACGGCCAAATCGGGTGGTAGCTCCTCATCCCATGTGATGGTTTGTCTCCATAGCGACTGAAGCAACAATTTTGCGGTTATTGTGGCGTTTGCAAGAAACCCGAAGGGATCGTATATTGACATAACTATTCCCAACAATTCTCGCTTGGTCGGTGGCCGTTTGCCTTCTAATATGTCTCTGGCTATTTTAAAAAATTTAAAATGAAACTCAAGTTTATCCGTTGTAGTGTTCCAGAACATGCCGAGTATTTTGTCGACTTCGGCCTTTCGTTCCAGATTTATGACTGTCGAATCATGTTCGTTCGTATTATTTAGGACGGCTTCTAGCGTTTTGCTGTTCGACAAAAATTTCCGAAGGCGGAACCCGGCTGCTGCATTGATCTTCACGGCCTCTGCTATAGTTTATTCAGCCTCCTTCGTATCTTTGAAACTTATCACAAGATCGTCTACGTACGTCTTGTTTATGACGGCATCAGAACCCCTTGGCATTTCTGAACTAAACTTGGCGGCATTCAAATTTTTAATGAATTCGGCACAGCATGGTGAACAGGTGGCACCAAATATCATCGAAGTCATGGCATATACTCGTATTGGCTTACTGGGATCACCGTCTCTCCAGAGAAAGCGCTGCGCATCCTGATCTTCAGCCCTGATTTGGACTTGAGAAAACATTTCCTCGATGTCACCGGCGACGGCAATCACCCCTGTGCGAAACTTAAAAAGGATATGCTAAGTATGAGCCTTCTCAGGCCATTTGAGTAATGCGCTGTTGAGAGACGTATTTGATGTCATAGCAGCGGCATCGAACACAATGCGCAGCTTGTCTGGCTTGTGTGCGTTTACAACCCCAAAATGTGGCAGGTACCATGTTGTTGGTTTCAATGCGTTGATTTCATTTGACGAAAGTTGCCTGGCATAGCCCTTGTCGATGTATTTGTTTATTTCGTTGATGTAACATTTCGCGAACTGACGATCCCTATTCATTTTTGCTTCAATGTTAAATAGCCGTTTTTGTGCCATGCTGTAACTGGGTGGGAGCTTAATATTGTTTTCTCGCCACAACAGTCCAACTTCATAATGACTACCACAATATTTCGTTGTTTCTTCAAGAATTTGCTTTGCTCTGATATCATTATCAGATTCCAATACGACGTTGACTGGCGATTTAGCGGCTAATGTGTCGGCGACGATGTAGTCTTCAACGAGCTTATGCAACTGCTTCATTGACGGCGATTCTTTAACTAGCATAACTCGCGCTTCGCTGTCAGCACACTCCTGCACTGGCCCGTAGACCACTGAGAAACGAGTTATCTAACCCAAGTAATAATTCTGGCTTTATGTTAGCATAGCTCGCTATTGGTAAATTCTGTAAATGATTAAATTTAGTTTTATCAAATGATTGCTCAGGTAAATTTAAATTTGGTATCGTTCGAACGTTTTTTACGGCAAACGTGCGATTGGCATTTGGACTTCGTATCTCTACTGATACTTTGCGTGATTGTTCTGAACTTTTATTTTTGCCGTACCACTGCAAGGTTAATAATGACCTTTGTCCTTGCAGACCTAAACTGTTAGCCACCCTTTCACTTAATAACGATATCGACGAACCTTCGTCAAACATGGCATAAATATCTAATTTACCTCGAGGTCCAACTAATGTCACAGGGATTATCTTGAACAAAGTTGACTGGCTTGCCTCTCGACAATTGTAGACGTGTTCTACTTGACTTTCGTTGGCATTGGTGTTTACTTCACTTGCGGCATGCAACATTTGATGGTGTTTACGTTGACACCCATCAATAGCACACATGACTCGGCGTTGGCACGTTAACAAATTGTGTCCCTTCACAAGACACCCAAAACATAGCTGGTGGCGCTTGACGATTGCCCACCTTTCATTGACGTTGTGCGCGTTGAATTGTCTACACTCTGTTAGTGAGTGCCCTTGGCTGCATAAAACGCACCGTTGCTGACGACGATTGTTGTTGTTGTTAGATACTTCGGTGGTGTTTAGTAATCGACGGCTACCACCTCCTGCATTGGCTATCTGTCTATTACCTGTAGTTGGTTGGCTGACTTGACGTGTCACTGGCATTAGACTATTTCGTTCGGCGAACCTTGGCATCAGTGCGACTACTCGAGCTAACTCACTTAACCAAGTAGCGAAACATTCAACTGTTGGATAAGTAACGATTTCGGCAGCCCGCCTGCTCCATTCGAATTGCTTCGAAGGAGGTAACTTCCCTATTAATGACTCAATCAACGTAGGATTCATGAGGTTATGTTCGCATCTGGCCGATTTGAAGAACGCTACTATATTCCGCACTTTCGAAGACAGGTCCAATATTTGGTCCAGGCAATCCTCAGCAATGTGTGGAAAGCTCTGTACTTTCTGTAGTTGCGAACGAACCAACAATTCCGGACGGCCAAAGTTAAATTCCAGTTCGCTCAAGACAGTCGGCACGTTCTCAGGGTATATAAGTAGCGACGTCACTGTGCGGCTTGCTTCACCTCGCAAAGCCTTTTGCAACCTTATGAGATTTTGCCGGTTGCTGTATCTGAATTCTGTCGTTGCGTCGCGATAGCATGCGATAAACAACGGCCAATCTTCGGGGCTTCCTTCAAATACTGGCAGAGGGTAGAGCCTAGTAGCAAAATTGTCCACAAACGGTGGTGTTGGATTCGACTGAGTCGTAAATGCGGTGGCTTGTGGTGTTGACGTCGTCTCATGTGACTGCTGTTGCTGACTATGTACTACTTGGCTATGTTACGCATTTGGTAATTGTTGTACTGGCTGTGCACGTCGATTACTTTCGGCGCTTTCGGTTTCGATGCGTTGGCGTAGTTGCAACAGATCACCTCGCTGTGTGTTCGTCTCATTACGCAATTGTACGACTGAGTCGCGCAAAGCTGTGATTGCGTCCACAAGTGCACTCAAATTTTCTTGTGCTGGCTGCTGTGGTACCGATGTTGGCTGTTGTGGTATCGATGCTGGCTGTTGTGGTACCGTTGCTGGCTGTATCTCTATCATAGTTTCTTCGAGATTTGTGTCGTCCTCTGCTGATTGTCTCCGCTGGCTTATCATTCCTCTCGTTAGCATTAGAACGCAAAGTTAATTAAAGTAGGGTTATGTACGATTTGACGCCACACGCATGGGGCAAGAAAAAAATGTATATATGTGCAATCGGCCCGTTAAGTATCGGCTGCTGTTACTATAACGGTTAACTTCGGTATATATGTACAAATGTCTTAGAATTGTAAGAATTGATAAAGTTGATGAATTTTAGGTTATTAATTTTATACTGCTCTTATGGCTAACGAAAATGTCCTGTGTTAATTTCCCAATGCACTTGCAACGTGCTGTTGATAATTTTGATGCTGAATTTGCAAATGTTCAATTTGCCCAACTGTGGCTTATGAAAAAAAATGGCTGCTTGACGAAAGGCCGGCAATTTGTTGCGATTGCAAAGACGACAAATTAGTAGAAATTTTCCAATGCACTTGCAATGTGCTGTCAATAATTTTGATGAATTTGCAAATATCCAATTGGCCCAACTGTGGCTTATGCAAAATTGACTAAAGGCCGGAAATTTGTTGCGCTTGCAAAGAAGACAAAATTTGCAGAAAATGTGGTGGCGACGTCCCGGCCCGTAACAAATACAAAGACTCGAAATTAAAACATGTAATTAACATTTAATGAAAACGATTTAATGCATTTGACAATGTATAAAGTTACAAATAATAAAATTTATGATGGCGGCAAAGGCTGACTGAAAATAGCTGAACTGCAAATTTGTATGTCTTCTTCAATTATAATGATTTAGCAGAAAATTTTAGTGCTCGTGAAGTAGCGATGGAAAAATCGATAAGTTTGGCGATGCCGGATTGTCATACAGTTGGCTAGTCATTCACAGCATCTCTTAATCGCTTTCTGTTTCTTGCTAGTTCTAATACGCTTTCTTCATCATCCGATGAATCTTCGAACCATAACTCTGTCGTAGTCATATTTTTCTTTTCTGTATCAATTTTGCGCATATATTTGATCGGTAATTTATTTTGTTTGTTTAGATGATTTATTTTTTTAATCACAGCTGATAAAAGATGTACTACTGTGAACAGTTGAAACGATCGAAATTCACAATAGCGCAAGTATTTACCAAATGCAGCTCATAATACCAAATGAGAATTTTTTCGTTGAGCATTTTCGAGCACCGTCGAAGATCGAATTAAACTGACGGTTTAGGCAGGGGGGTAGTGAAATGACCTAGTGTTACAACAACATCGAATTAAACTCATAATAGGCACCTGTAGCGCGATTCACTAACTTTTTTAACGTAATTTGTCAACGATAAATTAACTTAACAATAATTTTAACAATTTTGCGATTCACTAACTGTTTTAACACAATTTGTCAACGATAAATTAACGTAACAATAATTTTAACAATCTATGCTATTCACTAACTTTTTGTCAATTCTAAATTCGATAACTTATCGTTGTCTATCTGAAAATTGACATTTTATCAGAGATTCTTTTTAAGCTGTTAAAGTTTTGTTTACTTTTTGTGATTTGTGTTAATATATTCATATTTAAGTGAAAAACATACATAAATATAATGGCTTTTGAGTTCGTAGCCTATAATATGACGCGAAGTGCAGCTGTAAGGAGCGTAAGAGTGGATCGAAGGTTACTTAGGGACATAGATGATCCCTTTGACCTTGATCCATCGGAATTCAGGAAGCTGTATAGGGTGGGTCCTGAAATTGGGGCAGGCGTTGCGGAGAGGCTGCAGGACCGGTTGCAAGGACGGAGGATCACTGCAATATCGGCAGAGAAGCAGGTAACTTATATTAACTATAATAAAAATTATGAATTTTATTGAACATACCCCTTTGCAGGTGTTGTGTGCATTACGTTTTTATGCTACAGGATGCTACCAACGGCCTGTTGAAGTTTTCACCATTTGGCGCTCATTGGCTTTGATATTTTTTGCCATTGTCAACGATTTGATTTTTGCTTATTATGTCATAATGGTTTTTCTCTGGAGTATTGCCTTAGTTGTTTGCTTCTATGGTTGGTGTGTGGTATACTCCTTATTCCTGGAGCTTACGAACTTAACAAAACTGGAAGGTTTAGCACATTTACGCGTAAGTAAAGTTATTATGAGTAGGATTTCGAAATCTCTTTTTAAAACTTATTTGCATTTTAGATGGGCACAATGGCTTCCTTGCATGCATCAGCTGCTAATTCGTTGGCTGGTTCCCGTCCAACAACACCACACAGCACAGTGTCCACGATGCCTGTAGGCTAAATATATAGCTATTGCGCTGCTTTCAAACAACGATACTATATTTTTACTTTTCATTAATTTTTGACAATTTTACAAGCTATTTTAACACAAATCAAACCGTCCAAAATCATTTAATACATATACATATAAAAAAACATTCCAAAATGACGTGAATCGAGTTCATCTTCTAATATTAAAAGGTATAGGCAATGAGCCTTTAGCTTGGAATGCTTATGAAAACAATACAAAACAGTGCCTTTAATCTTTTAAAGCCAAGAACTACAATTTGTGTTCTATCAAGTTAATTAGATTGTAAGTTGCATACAAATAAATAATAAGGTTAATATGTATGTGATTAATACATTAATTTAATGTCAGCGTTATATTCAAATTTCATTAACAAATATATCCAAATAAATGTGCATACATACGTTACTTGATTTTAAAATTGATATTGAGTTAATTTTAACAAAAAAAAGTTCCCGTCAGTTTGCTCCAACGATTTGATATGACTACCTCGAACCTTCAAGGTCATAAAAGACGCAACCACACTTTGAAAAGTGGTGTGTCCCAGGTATCAATCCACTAAGCCTCGCTCACTTTTTTAATTTTGATCAGCGAGGGCTGGATTTGTAAACTTACACCGAGCCTCTTGTTTAACGAGCGTTTTTCCTATTAAAATAACAACAACATTCAATTCAGTTAACTATGATTTATTTTTATTAAAAATTAAATTTTTTTGTGGATCTATACTGGAATACACTTGAATGAAAACAAATTGTATGCATTGCGGTGGACTATAACAAATGTTTATCAAATTTAGCATATTGTTTACAAAACTAATATAAAAAAACAATCTTACATTAAACGTAAAGGTTAGCGACGACAGCTATGAAGCCGAGCTATTATTTTCGGTTGTATTCACTTTCGCCAAATCCTCAACCAACGTGTCGAGTAGAGATCTAAGCTCTTGCTGTGCGAACTCTTGAGGCAATGGCAAACGCTCTAGTGTAATTTTTATAATTAAACATGGATTCAGCACTGGACAAACGAGTAATACACCGCGTACTAGACATGCCAAATTTTGTGCAATTTCACTTTGACATAAACGATGTTTCGCGGACAAGGTAATAGATTGATGCGTGAACACAAGTCAGCTAATTGTGGTTTTAGATTCTCCCAACGTGCCTCAATATCTGCTTCTGTTTTCAGCGTCTTTAGACTCTTGAACTGTAATCAGAAAACGGTTTAGATATGTTCGAAAAATATTATTACATTTTTTCTTAAATTACCTTATCATTGATGTCAATGAAATCTAAAAATATTTGGCCCTGGTTTGACCAATTTGGTACTTTAATGGTTTTATTCGCCTCAGCACCTTCAAACTGACTCAACAAGTTATGTAAATAATCCAGATTATCTGTAGTGAAAATAAGAAAGTAACTGTATTGTCTTTTCAATAGCTTTTCTACTAAAGCGCTCACCATTTATAATAGCATCTTGTGCAATGTGCTGGAATATAACATCATGCGCTAGTGCCCATTGTTTTGCTTTTAGCAAATATTTTGCTTGCATGTGATAATATCCAAGAGCTCCAGCTTTTACTGCTTTTGCGTAATCAATCCATTTTTCGGGCACTCCCAAATTGTTTATAACAAATTTTTCCTTTTCTGAAAGTGCAACATCCTTTGAAACACTAACGTAGCGATAAAGAACATTTTGTACAGGCAATTCTCGTTGATTGCGATTTTTTATATGCAATAAAACGAATACAGCCCATTCCCAAAGATCATTATTTTCTAGTTGACTTGCGAAGCCGATATGAAGCTGACTTTCACTTAACTCTGAGCAGTGCCTATAACCAATCGCCTCCAAAGTTTGCAAAAGTAGCCAACTGTAAAAGAAAAGAAGAAACAAAAACTAAGTTGCTTAAATAAACAAAACAGTAAACTTTAAGATAACCTCAAGCCATAGTCCATAGGGTCTGAGGTGTGCGTTGCTGGATTCAGTAAACACTCCATAGGGTGACTGCGTTTAGAGAATAATTGCATCAAATGGTGCACCTCCGTATTAATTTCTTGTGGAATGCTCATTATAGAAGCAGCAGACGACGGTGGCAAGGATAATGGTTGCATGACAAAATCTACTTGACTTGATACCTCCGAAAGAGTACCACCATAACCCGGCTCCTTTAAGAGTGATTGCGTTGAGTCAGCATTAATACTTTGTAAGTTTCTTTTATATAAACCTACACGGCGATTTTTCTTCTGAAGAAACAAAGAAAAATAAAGGCAGTAAGTGAATAAAAATATCAAAAATACTTCCCTTTGCTGAAATATCTGCTAAAAAATTGGGTATTTGTTTCCTTTGGCACTCAACTACTAATAAATTAGCTAAAAATATGATAGGGGTGTCAAAAGACGCGTTTTGACCTCAGTATCAATGATCCGAAGTCGAAATTTAATTTTTTGTTTCCAGTGAAGAGATATTTGCAATCAAAGTTCAGAATTTTCTGTCATTTTCATGTGGTTGTTGTAATCACAAATTACACTGTGAGAAAAGAGGACATCACCGTGGCGGTAGCCACGGCTATGGCACACACCCGGAGTTGGAATGGCGTAGCCCAGGGTTCGTTTTTCTTCTATTCCTCTTTGAACTTTTCGTAAATTTTGACATTTCAGTACCAGTGATGCCCCATTTTCTCAAATTTAAACCATAGATAAAAAGTGTTGTTAAATCCGAGTTAGTGAATCGCACAATTGTTAAAGTAAGCAATATACGACAATGTTAAATATCTCTATTGCGGGATTGTTAAGGCCCGCTTTCATAAAAGCCGGTTAAATTATTCCTAATCGGCGATTCCTTAATCGCTGATTTTCTGAATCGACAATTTGGTTTTCACCAAAGCCTGATTAAGTTATCGCCGATTAGACACATCATTGTGAATAAATTAGCAAAAAATTGCATTGTGAATTGGCAAAACAGCTGATTTTTGTTTTGTTTACGTTTTCACAGAAAGTAAATTAGTGAATTGGCTGAATTAATATATTAGTAATGTTCTTTAAATGGCAAACAAACATGTATGACCATACATGGTGGCCTGTATTATGAGGGTAAATAGTATGAGACACGTTTACAAGAGAAAAAATCAGGCGATTTATCCGAAGAGCTGCGTATAGGTCTTGGTTTGCCGGTTGGACCGAATTCACATAAGATTCCACCACCATGGTTGATTTCACAGCAACGATATGGTCCACCACCATCATATCCGAATTTAAAAATTCCAGGTTTCAACGCACCCATACCAGAGGGTACATCATTTGGCTATCATGCTTTGATAGTACCAAGCTTTGATGGTACAACAGCGATATGGTCGAAGGCAACTGGTATGTGTTAAGATGAACAAAAGTTAATTTCCTAATCTAAATTATTTTGTTTAAGAGAATTTGAGTGCGTTGCTACATTGGAGGGACATGAAAATGAAGTAAAAAGTGCATGTTGGTCAAGTTCCGGCAACCTTTTAGCCACATGCTCGCGCGACAAATCGGTATGGATTTGGGAATTGGCTAGTGATGATGAATTCGATGTTGTTGTTGTTGTAGCGCTACCTAGCCCTACCCTGATTAATTCGATTGTGCTGCTGTACTCAATTCACATAACCAGGATGGCATCAGCTTCCTATGATAATACAATAAAATGTATGCTGAAAATGCTACAGATAACGATTGGTACACAACGGCTACATTAGATTCGCATACGGTGTGGAGCATCGATTTCGATGCAGATGGTAACGTTTGGTTTCTTGCAGTGATGATAAGACTGAAAATATGGCGTGCTTATCATCCGGGTAATGAGGAAGGTATATACACACCAGAAGATAAAACAGTTTGAAAATGTGTTTGTACCTTATCTGGCGACCATTCGAGAACTATTTATGTGTCATGGTGCAAAAAAATTGGACTAATCGCTACTGGTTGTGGAGATGATTGCGAGATTGCGAAAATGCTCGCCGTTAAAGAGCATAGCGCGATGTTGACCAGGCAATTCCTGTTCAATGGTTGCAAACCGCAGCATCCGAACGGACGCCTGGTCAACGAGAATCCGCCCCCCAGAAGCATAAGGAGCCATCTACGGCAACACTTCGATGAGATCCGGCACCTGATTTCCACGCCGTTTGATCCTAAGGTGCACCGGCAGGCCCATAATACAAATCATCTTTTTGTCTGCTCAGCCGGGCCTACGCTTCTAACACCCATATCCCTATGGTCCACCCCTGACGAAGCCGCTAGGTTTCTAGGACTTCCGTTAGAAGAGTTTGATGACAATATTGGGTAGATACTGACTAGCTAGGCAGGGCAACGTAGTGCTACAACAACAACATGATGCGATACGCATATTTAAAACAGATGCAAATTCAAAAAAGAATGAACCAACCATGATTCCATCGGAGGATAAGGCGCACACACAAGACGTCAATGCCGTTAAATGGAATCCAGCACATGAAGGTCAACTTATTTCATGTAGCGATGATGGTACAATTAAATTATGGTATCTTCAATTAATTTAATAAAATCAAGTTTGATTAAAATGTTGTGTCATTTCATTGAGTTTCTTTAAAATATGTTCGTATGTTAATTTGAAATAAACCTGAATATTTTAGGAAAGGTATTTTAGTATGTATACTAAGGTAGAAGTGCCTTGTTTTATGTTTACGAGCCGATAATACCGTGGAATATTGAAGGGATTGGAAATCTTGTACTTGTTGGCTGAGTGTCCTGTTGCAAACAGTCAATAATCCAATATAATTCACATATTCTGATTTATTCGTTAAATAACAAAGCAGAAGAGAATGTTCAGAAAATTCGATTGGATTTTGTTTAATTGAAGCTGTGTTAAGCTATGGAAACAATATGTAACAATATCAAATTCAGATCATTCAACATTCAATCACAGAATAGGTAAGCTTAGAAGATATTCCATTTTTGCAAATAATTTTATTCAATAAATATAAACTGCCAGTTAATAACTTGTTTACTTGGTAAGAAAATGTTCATGCCGAGTTTTGTAAAGCTTTGCAGCTTTTCGAGGCCCCAGCCCAATTACAAGCGATAGTCGTTCTTCGCTAGCATTTATGAGGTTCTCCAATTTTCCAAAATTCTGTAGCAGTGTTACGGCATCAGTTTTGTTCACGGGCTTAATGCTAGTCAAAGCAGAAACCAGCTAAAATAAATATTTAATCAGAATCAAGAGTTAAGGTAAAACTATTTCAGACAGCCTCTTCTTCGAATACATTGTCGATAACCATTGTTTTTAGGCACGCTCCTGATATAAACTCATGCTCAAATCCGCCAAACAGCGTATGAGTGGAAAACGTAGTAAATATGCTGTAGACATGCATTTTATAGCATAACTGCTTACAGTGGGATCATCCCAATTAATGCGTCGTAACATTTATGTTTTGTTTACACAATTCCTCGAATATTAAGGCCCGCTTTCATAAAAGCCGGTTAAATTATTTCTAATCGGCGATTCCTTAATCGCTGATTTTCTGAATCGGCAATTTGGTTTTCACCAAAGCCTGGTTAAGTTATCGCCGATTAGACACATCATTGTGAATAAATTAGCAAAAAATTGCATTGTGAATTGGCAAAACAGCTGATTTTTGTTTTGTTTACGTTTTCACAGAAAGTAAATTAGTGAATTGGCTGAATTAATATATTAGTAATGTTCTTTAAATGGCAAACAAACATGTATGACCATACATGGTGACCTGTATTATGAGGGTAAAGAGTATGAGACACGTTTAAAAGAGAAAAAATCAGGCCATTCATCTGAAGAGCTGCGTATAGGTCTTGGTTTGCCGGTTGGACCGAATTCCCATAAAATTCCACCACCATGGTTGATTGCACAGCAACGATATGGTCCACCACCATCATATCCGAATTTAAAAATTCCAGGTTTCAACGCACCCATACCAGAGGGTACATCATTTGGCTATCATGCTTTGTTGGTACCAAGCTTTGATGGTACAACAGCGATATGGTCGAAGGCAACTGGTATGTGTTACGATGAACAAAAGTTAATTTCCTAATCTAAATTATTTTGTTTAGGAGAATTTGAGTGCGTTGCTACATTGGAGGGACATGAAAATTAAGTAAAAAGTGCATGTTGGTCAAGTTCCGGCAGCCTTTTAGCCACATGCTCGCGGGACAAATCGGTATGAATTTGGGAATTGGCTAGTGATGATGAATTCGATAACGATTTGTACACAACGGCTACATTAGATTCTCATACGGTGTGGAGCATCGATTTCGATGCAGATGGTAACGTTTGGTTTCTTGCAGTGATAATAAGACTGAAAATATGGCGTGCTTATCATCCGGGCAATGAGGAAGGTATATACACACCAGAAGATAAAACAGTTTGGAAATGTGTTTGTACCTTATCTGGCGACCATTCGCGAACTATTTATGATGTGTCATGGTGCAAAAAAATTGGACTAATCGCTACTGGTTGTGGAGATGATGCAATACGCATATATAAAAAAAGATGCAAATTCAAAAAAGAATGAACCAACCATGATTCCATTGAAGGATAAGGCGCACACACAAGACGTCAATGCCGTTAAATGGAATCCAGCACATGAAGGTCAACTTATTTCATGTAGCGATGATGGTACAATTAAATTATGGTATCTTCAATTAATTTAATAAAATCAAGTTTGATTAAAATATTGTATCATTTCATTGAGTTTCTTTAAAAGATGTTGGTATGTTAATTTGAAATAAACCTGAATATTTTAGGAAAGGTATTTTAGTATGTATACTAAGGTAGAAGTGCCTTGTTTTATGTTTACGAGCCGATAATACCGTGGAATATTGAAGGGATTGGAAATCTTGTACTCGTTGGCTGAGTGTCCTGTTGCAAACAGTCAATAATCCAATATAATTCACATATTCTGATTTATTCGTTAAATAACAAAGCAGAAGAGAATGTTCAGAAAATTCGATTGGATTTTGTTTAATTGAAGCTGTGTTAAGCACATGGAAACAATATGTAACAATATCAAATTCAGATCATTCAACATTCAATCACAGAATAGGTAAGCTTAGAAGATATTCCATTTTTGCAAATAATTTTATTCAATAAATATAAATTGCCAGTTAATAACTTGTTTACTTGGTAAGAAAATGTTCATGCCGAGTTTTGTAAAGCTTTGCAGCTTTTCGAGGCCCCAGCCCAATTACAAGCGATAGTCGTTCTTCGCTAGCATTTATGAGGTTCTCCAATTTTCCAAAATTCTGTAGCAGTGTTACGGCATCGGTTTTGTTCACGGGCTTAATGCTAGTCAAAGCAGAAACCAGCTAAAATAAATATTTAATCAGAATCAAGAGTTAAGGTAAAACTATTTCAGACAAACCTGATGTGGACTTGATTCAACCCGTTCCATAATCCATTCCGGCGAACGTTTTTCAAATTGTTTGTAAGTCTCTATGATTTTGCCTGCCTCTTCTTCGAATACATTGTCGATAACCATTGTTTTTAGGCACGCTCCTGATATAAACTCATGCTCAAATCCGCCAAACAGCGTATGAGTGGAAAACGTAGTAAATATGCTTTAGACATGCATTTTATAGCATAACTGCTTATAGTGGGATCATCCCAATTAATGCGTCGTAACATTTATGTTTTGTTTACACAATTCCTCGAATATTAAATGGCGAATATATTCATGGATGACTGACACGTTGGTGAGCAGACGTGAGTCACGGCAATTGTACGACTTCAATGAAAGCGCATGCTATTTCGATTTGATGATGCTGAAAGTCGCGTAATAGCATTTTTAACCAGCTGAGAGCATCGAATGTCTTGCATAGTCCAAACTTAACCATTTCACCAATGAAGCGTACAATTTTAATTTTTGATTCGATAGTGGGTATCAGTATTGCATAGGTTAACAATGGCAACAAAGCGTGAAAGAAAGGGCAGTAAATCCAAACGTGTTCTTTAATAGGAATATAAATGCATTATAAAAGTGATACTTTTTAGGCAAGAAAAATACATACCTCTGTACTGTAAAAATTGATTTCGTCAGCTTTTTCCGATTGTTCTTTGTATTGAAATTTAGCAGGAATTCAATTGCTGCCGAATCTATAAGCTCCTTGTTGACACAATTGTTTAAGTTATTCAGAAACTGGTCGAAATGTTGTTTGCTATGTGATACTTGGCCTGAGATGCTTTAGTGGTTGGTGCACCAACAGCTCCACGTGTGGCATATGGGGCGCCCTTCAATTTGCTTGCCTCACGCCTTTGCTTGCTCTGCTCTGATGGGGATGATGATGATGGTGTTTCGCGGTGAGCTGAAAGTAAATGAAATATGGATTACTAAGTCAAACTTTATAAGCCAAAAAATTTTAACTAACCTGTACTCGACGTGCCAGCAACACCACTTGTGGCCGACGAAGCTGATGTGCTTGGTGCCTCAAAGCTTATGCGCGCACCACGACTATACTGCGGTGTGGCGCTCAACAAATCATTCAATATATGTTTAACTGTAGAGAAATCGCGTTTGGGACGTCCATAACGATCTTCTAAAGCTGGATTCAATTTGCCCGAGAAGATACCCGAGTAGATGCCCTTACCATGATTCTTCATAGATTCCATAACAGCGCCGGAGCTGCTGCCTTGCGCGTAGCCTCTTCTCCACCACAGGATAAATCAAACTTATTAGTGAAAACCTCTTTGGAGAGTTGGTAAGTCCTTATATATTTATTACACACCGAAACGCTTTTGGTATTTGCATTTAATCAATATTATAGGTGAATTCGAGAATTCAATGACTGCCGCAGTACTGCAGGTATAGTCAAAGGAAAAACTCTATTATTTTTAAACTGTAACTTGTGAAAAATTCTAGTTTTCTTGAATATGCTCTAATTCCATTCTGGAACATACCTCAGAAAAAAAGCGTGCCGATTCTCTTCAGTTTTGGATTAAAATTATACCTTTTTGGAAGTACTTCGGCAGTGATTGAATGCTCGAATTCACCTATAATATTGATTAAATGCAAATACCAAAAACGTTTTGGTATGTAATAAATATATAAGGACTTACCAATTGCTTCCGCTTTTTTATTTTGTTTAATAATATTGCTGAATGACACAGGGAACTTTGAAATAAATTTATGATGCACTTCAATTACACAACTCCACGCAAATTTTATTTTCTACACAGCTGACAGACGTCAAAATTTGCTCAATCAGCAGTTAACCGGCCATCCATCGCCGATCAAGTTAATCGGTGTTTAATCGGCTGATCCATGATAACCGGGCATGGTGAAAACGAATTTTCGCCAAATCACCGATTAAATTCCGATAAAGCGCTAACCGGCTTTTATGAAAACGGGCCTAAATGGCGAATATATTCATGAGTGACTGACACGTTGGTGAGCAGACGTGAGTCACGGCAATTGTACGACTTCAATGAAAGCGCATGCTATTTCGATTTGATGATGCTGAAAGTCGCGTAATAGCATTTTTAACCAGCTGAGAGCATCGAATGTCTTGCATAGTCCAAACTTAACCATTTCACCAATGAAGCGTACAATTTTAATTTTTGATTCGATAGTGGGTATCAGTATTGCATAGGTTAACAATGGCAACAAAGCGTGAAAGAAAGGGCAGTAAATCCAAACGTGTTCTTTAATAGGAATATAAATGCATTATAAAAGTGATACTTTTTAGGCAAGAAAAATACATACCTCTGTACTGTAAAAATTGATTTCGTCAGCTTTTTCCGATTGTTCTTTGTATTGAAATTTAGCAGGAATTCAATTGCTGCCGAATCTATAAGCTCCTTGTTGACACAATTGTTTAAGTTATTCAGAAACTGGTCGAAATGTTGTTTGCTATGTGATACTTGGCCTGAGATGCTTTAGTGGTTGGTGCACCAACAGCTCCACGTGTGGCATATTGGGCGCCCTTCAATTTGCTTGCCTCACGCCTTTGCTTGCTCTGCTCTGATGGGGATGATGATGATGGTGTTTCGCGGTGAGCTGAAAGTAAATGAAATATGGATTACTAAGTCAAACTTTATGAGCCAAAAAATTTTGACTAACCTGTACTCGACGTGCCAGCAACACCACTTGTGGCCGACGAAGCTGATGTGCTTGGTGCCTCAAAGCTTATGCGCGCACCACGACTATACTGCGGTGTGGCGCTCAACAAATCATTCAATATATGTTTAACTGTAGGGAAATCGCGTTTGGGACGTCCATAACGATCTTCTAAAGCTGGATTCAATTTGCCCGAGAAGATACCCGAGTAGATGCCCTTACCATGATTCTTCATAGATTCAATAACAGCGCCGGAGCTGCTGCCTTTGCGCGTAGCCTCTTCCCCACCACCGGATAAATCAAACTTATTAGTGAAAACCTCTTTGGAGAGTTGGTAAGTCCTTATATATTTATTACACACCGAAACGCTTTTGGTATTTGCATTTAATCAATATTATAGGTGAATTCGAGAATTCAATCACTGCCGCAGTACTGCAGGTATAGTCAAAGGAAAAACTCTATTATTTTTAAACTGTAACTTGTGAAAAATTCTAGTTTTCTTGAATATGCTCTAATTCCATTCAGGAACATATCTCAGAAAAAAAGCGTGCCGATTCTCTTCAGTTTAGGATTAAAATTATACCTTTTTGGAAGTACTGCGGCAGTGATTGAATGCTCGAATTCACCTATAATATTGATTAAATGCAAATACCAAAAACGTTTTGGTATGTAATAAATATATAAGGACTTACCAATTGCTTCCGCTTTTTTATTTTGTTTAATAATATTGCTGAATGACACAGGGAACTTTGAAATAAATTTATGATGCACTTCAATCACACAAATCCACGCAAATTTTATTTTCTACACAGCTGACAGACGTCAAAATTTGCTCAATCAGCAGTTAACCGGCCATCCATCGCCGATCAAGTTAATCGGTGTTTAATCGGCTGATCCATGATAACCGGGCATGGTGAAAACGAATTTTCGCCAAATCACCGATTAAATTCCGATAAAGCGCTAACCGGCTTTTATGAAAACGGGCCAAAAAGTTAGTGAATCGCGCTACTGAGGCTAGTAATTTTACCACAGTTTTCCTTCTGTATCACCGTGGTGCTGTGTTAAGCAGCTTTGACTTGAGTAACAGCACAATTTCGTGACCCGCACTGTGCTTCACAGTCTTATTTGCTTGTTTACTGATGGTAGAACAAACCAATTTAATTTAGTTAGTTCTAAAATAAAAGCTTGTGCAAGATATTTGCAATGTGCTTGAACTTAAGACATATGTTAAATTAAATCTGGATGTGAGTCGATTCCCGGCATTTCCAGACCTATATAAATAAGTGCATGTATGTATTAAGATTCATCTTCATTGAATTGATGGGTAGACAACTTTCTGCTACAAGGAGGGTTTAACTTTCCCCCTTTTCTGGAGATGTAGTGTATGGTTAGGGGCGCGGGACAACTCGATTTATTGTTTGCATTACTTGACCCAACCCTTTTATTTTAATAATCTTAATTGTTAAGTCGCCATGTTTTTTTGTTTATGCCTTTTGCATGCAAACCAAGAATATCTTAACGAAACTTGGCATATATGTTCAGGAGCACTGGGTTTCCTTTATGACATCCTCTTTGACTTCGGTATCAATAATCCTAAAGCGGATTTTTCATTTGGTATTTGGCCATTTAGGGCCTATCTGCTAAGACGTCCAACATTGTACGTAAGTTTTTCAAGAGTAACGTTTTTACCTCTGTATCATACAATTTTATTAGATCCAAAGATACAGAAGAGGTATCAAGAGACTTTTTGTTTCGATCTTTCATCAATAATTCGAAAGCGAAATTTGGTAATACTTTCCATCGAACGTCAAATCTTAATACACGTCCAAAAATGTCGGGAGAGGTATCAAAAGACGCGTTTTGACCTCCGTAAAAATAATCCGAAGGGGAAAATAAATATTTTGGTAATACTTTCCATCGAACGTTTAAAAATCTCGAGAGAGGTATCAAAAGATGCGCCTTGGCCTCCGTAACAACATGCCACCGTTCCCACACTTCTCACAGTGTAATTTGTGATTACAACAACCACATGAAAATGACAGCAAAATTGTGGTATTTGTTTCCTTTGGCACTCTACTAATAAATTAGCTAAAAATATGATAGGGGTATTAAAAGACGCGTTTTGACCTCGGTATCAATTCTGCGAACTCGAAATATAATTTTTTGGTTTTTGTGAAGAGATATTTGCAGTTAAAGTTCAGAATTTTCTGTCATTTTCAGGTGGTTGTTGTAATCACATTACCCTGTGAGAAAAGAGTGGCACGCGGAAGGACATCACCGTGGCGGTAGCCACGGCTATGGCAACCACCCGGAGTTGGAATGGCGTAGCCCAGGGTTATTTTTTGAAGGGCGGCCCAAGGCCCCCTACGCGGAATGGTGTTCTGCACATAAATCAGGATTTGACCTGGGTCATTTTTTGGTTTTTCGTTAATAACTTTTCACTAAAACAAAAAAATTAAACTTCGATCTCGGATCATTGAAACCGTGGAGCAAATGCAGAATACCGCAACCTCTGGAATAAAAAAAAAACAAATATTGGGATCGATAGGTATTTTTGCACTGAACATAACGGTATATTCTTTTTTTGGGGCAAACAACAACAACAAAAGTTATTAAGTGTCAAAGTTCATTTAAAGCATTTTTATACCCAGCGTACTAGTACTAGTACAAGGGTAGTTATATTAATTTTGTCCACATAACGGTACTATGTAACGGCGCAAAATAATCGAGTTAGATATGGGGTTCCAAATATGAAAGTTCTTAGGTTGAAAAGAGGAATTGATTAAGGCATGTCCGTCCGTCTGTCCGTCCGTGTACACGATAACTTGAGTAAAAATTGAGATATTTGCTTGCAATTTTGCATACAGGTTACTTTCTGGCCAAGGTAGGTTGCCATTGAAAATGGGCGAAATCGGATGATATCCACGCCCCCTTTTTCGATATCGAAAATTTCGAAAAACGTATAAAGCGGGTTAATTCCATATCAGAAGCAGCTACAATGATAAAATTTGCAATATGTATTGATTTATATGTTCTAAGGGGCGTGGCACCGCCCACATATATTTGAAGAAATTTTAAAATTTTGACTCTTAATAACTTGAGAACAGTTTATGCTAGTATAACGAAATTTTGTATAGGGCATACTATTGTTGTGTTAAATTCAGATATAGAAAATAAACGAAATCGCTTGGCGACTACGCCTATTTTTTAAAAAAGTTATATTGAAAGGAGGTGGAAATATTGAAAAGTCCATATCTAATTAACTGATGTTTATGTAGAGTACTACCACAGAAAATAAGAAAAATCGGTGAACGACTACGCTCCTTTTTGGACTAAAGTTCTCTAAACGAGAGTTAGGAAACCGGAATATGCAATATCTGTTTAACTAATAAAGATATATTATGCTAAAATTTAGTACACTCATTCACCTGATGATGTTATTAGTGATGTTTAAAGGTTTTTTGGTAATATTTTGGAAAATGGGCGTGGCACCGCCCACAAGTGAAAAAACAAAATATCAACATTTCACTATTAACAAGCCACTGTGAAAGTATCATAACTATCTGCAATGAAAACTGATCTTCAAATAGGGACAAACAACATAATAAAATCCTTGGGCGTGCCACCACCCACTTTTTTAAAATTAGGTAAATATTGATTAATGGACACATATATCCGTATATCAAAAAATTTAACACAAATTACGTTAAAAGTTATGGGCATGGGACGCCTTCTTTTCCAAAGTTATATATAGGACATGGTATTTATAACCCTTGTGAAGATCGATTCAGTACTTTAGGCTCATGTAAGCGGTTAAAGCTTTATAAGCAAGGAGCGTGGCCGCGCCCACCAAATTCGCTATTGTTTAGGCTCGGAATAGATTGGTTTTTTAAATGGGCTAAATCGGATGAAAACTACGCCCCCTTTTTCTGAAAACTAACGCTGGGTATTTAATGTTCGGTTCACCCGAACTTAGACTTCCTTACTTGTTTTTAATCAAAATATCTTCAATACTATATAACCGATTTTTAAAATTTTGTATGCATTGGATAGGTAACTAAATTACCTTTCATTTAAGATATCACATCTTTGGGTGCAAAACCGCGTATGTGCAATATTTGAAATTAAATTTTAAAAACAACCCTGAACTACACCATGCTAATTCCTTCTGCGTTGGCGGCCTTCGGTCGCGCTTATTATAAATAACACTGGGCTACGCCATTCCAAATCCGGGTGGTTGCCCTGAAGGTGTACAGAACACCTTTCTGAATTGGCAATAAAGATAACATAAAGGGAATAAAAATACCTATCAAACGCTGAAACAATTTTCAAAATCAACGCGGTGGTTCTGAGTATTTTCAATTTGAAAGAATACTTCAAATGAAATTTAACCCTTACTTTGTATTTGTATTTGTATTTATTTGAATATTATCCTGGCACAACAATTTTTACAAAATTATTTTACAGTACCAGTCGTGTATAAAATTAAGTAACAATTATAAGAAAGAAAACAATTTTGAAATAAAACTTAGTCTAAAAGAGCTTAATGTAATAACAAAGAGTTAAGGACAAGTTGAGAAGATGATTTAAGAGAAAGTAATAATAGAAAAAAGAAAAATAGAAAAAAGAAAAAAAATAGAAAAGGGCAAGTAGCAATGTATGTAAAGTTGGTAAAAACTAGGAGCGGTTATAAAAACATATTAAACTTTTCTTGAAAAGCAGTGCATTGCTTATAGTCCTAAATCGGTACCGAGGCGATAAAAATTGGCGTTCAGACGTTCGCAAACGATATATAACGTGTGTGAGAGCCACAGACCGAGTCGAATGCAGAAAGTTAAGCCTTTGATATAAGTAAGAGGGTTCCTTCGTGTATATTATTTTGTGTAGTGTGGTCAGCGTTCTGACTTTTAAAAGATTGTCGAAAGAGATGTTTAGCAACTTTTCAGCGTAGTGAGAGACGTGGTCAAGTCTGTTTAAACCGTATACATATCTAGCAATGTTGTTGTAAACAACATTTAGTTTCTTTTTGCTCACATAGTCACAGTTAGAATAAATCTCACAACCATAGAGCAGCGTAGGTATTAAGTACGCTTTAGATAAAAGTAGTCTTATATGTAAGGGAGTGAAATACTGTGTTAACCATAGCGTACGGAGCATTCCGTACACTTTTCCTACCGTACTAAAAATGTGATCTTTCCATGTCAATGTTTTGTTAAAAATTACTCCTAGGTTCTTTGCTGTGTCGACATACTCAATCACAGGGTTATCAAAAATAATATTGTCTAGGCCATTGGTTTCGAGCGCCTTCCTATGAATGACAATACATTTAGACTTTTTAGGGTTAAGGCATAGGCCATTCATGGAAGCCCATAAGCCAGTTTGAATCAAGTCATTATTTATATTATTTATACACAAATTAAGGTGATCACAAGGACAACATGCATACAACTGGACATCATCAGCATAAATGTGAACATCACAATGCTGAAGTACGCCAGGCAAGTCATTAATATATAGAACAAATAACAAGGGACCGAGGATTGAGCCCTGTGGAACATCTCTTAAAACCTTTAGGAAGTCAGACTTTCTATCACCAACACTTATTGCCTGAGTTCTGTCGCTAAGATAGGATTTGATAAGCGCGGTAGCGTGACCGGAGAAGTTAAATAAATTTTCCAGCTTTTTACATAGTAAAGTGTGGTCGACAGAATCAAAAGCTTTAGAGTGATCTAGGAGAGTTAGGAAAGCAGCGCAGTTCTCATCAATTCGCTCACGGATATTTTCAACTACAGATATAAGAGCTGTAGTACAGCTTCGCTTTGCTCTGAACCCAGACTGATGGTCTGTTAGAAGCTTGTTGATATTTATGTACGAAGCAATCTGCCCATGCAAGATGCGTTCAACGACTTTGGAAAGGAAAGGCAGGATTGCTATTGGCCTAAACTCGTTATTTTGTTTACGTATTGGAAGAATCTTGGCAGCTTTCCAGCATTTTGGAAATACGCTAGTCGTCAAAATCGAGTTTACTAAGTATGTTATGTGGGGAAGAATTCTTGGAAGAATAACTTTGACGAATTTTGAGCATATACCATCAAACCCAATGGCGTCCGACTTAATAGAAAGTATGGCTTCCACAACGTCGCAATCCTCGATGCAAACAAACTCAAGAGGACTAGCATTGACATTAACACGAACACAGTAACTATCAGTACGGATATTATCAGACGGAATTGACGGTGTAACAAAATTTTGATTAATGACGTTAATATCGACATCGGGAGGGACAGATAGATCCCCTTTGGACTTGCCAATACCGATTTGCTTAATTTTTTTCCATGTATCCCTCGATTCCAAAGCAAGGTTCATTTACAAAAAATAAATCTAGCAACGTCGAGGTAGTACTGGTAAAGTGAGTTGGTAGTGTAGAATTGGTGGGATATAGACCTAACGACCCCATGCATAGCTTTAAGCTGTCATCAACCAGCAGGTTACAGTTTAAATCGCCAGCGATTATAATATTCTCATAACCTAAATGTAGCGGTTGTAAAAATTCAATGAACCCAGAAAAATTTACTTGACGATTAGGTCTATATGCACAGCCAATGAGGAGCTTATTATTACTATCAGAAAACAACTCAACAAACACATATTCTACAGAATCACCGGGACTAGAACTACAACACAATTTACAGTGTAAACTACTTTTAACATATATTGATGAGCATCAAGTTAGCGAAGCACCCAAAACGAATCGAGTCGGGACATACACACAACAGCCGGTTCTACGTACCGGAATGACCCGGGTTTTACCCGGCCAAGGGCTGTTATTTCAGTGTAACCCTGTCCAATTTGTCCAATCCCACTCCTAAATTGTCATCCTCGGAGCAATCCCTTGCAGCAGGGTTGCTCCAATGTCTCTTGCTACGGGCTGGTATCGAATCCAACCCCGGACCGAGAGACTGGATCTGCTGCGTCTGCTGGAAGAAAATATATGTTAAACGTTCACATTCCGTTCAATGCAGTAAATGCAAGAGATGGTTGCATAGATCTGGATGCTCAGGGCTTAACCCTGCCATCCCCAGAACCCGTACTTTTTTCAGTATTTTTGAGGCACCATGTTGTTCGCGCGCAAGTGCGTCCCGCGGTTCTCGTCGCTCCGGCGTACACACACCGCACTTACCATCACCAAATGGCCACAACGGTGGCCCGGTCTCCACGACCAGCAGCCTTGCTGCTCCCGCCTCACCTCAGTCCCCACTCTCGTCCTCCCCTACTTCCAGAATGCACGTGGGTCAGGAACATAACCTCCTCGTACCTTTCACCACATGCACTGTTTGTCGGCAAAGATTATATACGCCTGCGGCATTGGTTAAGTGCAATAACTGCCTTGGCCTGTGCCACATCCCTATGTGCTCTGGGCTTGCAAACAGGAACCTTTGGACGGATGCATTTATTGTCCCTTGCTGCAGTACTCAGCCGCCCTCCACGCCACACAACATCGGCCAAGACGCGCTGAACCCTAGACTGCGTCACAGCTTGGGACTATGCCCACCTCCACCTAGGCAACCGCATCCGTCCCTTACCCCCAGCATGCCTCCACCCTCCCTCCCGACACACTTCAAAATCCTACAGCTGAACTGCAACGGGTTAGCTGGTAAGATCGCGGAGATAACAGACTTTATGAAGTCGAACAACATTAAACTGGCCGCCATTCAGGAGACCAAACTGAATGCTAACTCGGACTTACGTACTCGTGATGGGTACAACGTACATAGGAAAGACCGTCCCTGCGGTCATTGGGGCGGCCTCGCATTCATTACACACCATACTGTACAATATAATCTGTTTGCCCCTGACGTTGACCCCAGGGACTCTACCCTTGAATGCCAGGGCATAGCAGTCCGGACAGGCGACGTCGACCTGCGAGTGTTAAATATATACATTCCCCCTGTTACGTGCTGTCCCCGTGATTATCGCCCTGATATTAGTGCGTTGCTAAGGGGCGATAACTGCCTCATCTTAGGTGATTTCAACGCACATCACGATCTCTGGCACTCCAACTTGCCAGCAGATAGCAGAGGGCACGCACTCGCAGAGCAAATAGATAATTCGGCATTCTGTACATTGAATGGAGATGCCCCCACTAGGGT
This sequence comes from Sphenella marginata, assembly GCA_951509765.1. NCBI lineage: Eukaryota > Metazoa > Arthropoda > Insecta > Diptera > Tephritidae > Sphenella > Sphenella marginata. The sequence goes on along the minus strand of OX608081.1, from coordinate 52,887,858 downwards.
GGCAGGTAACTGCCACAGTTCGCCAGACATCTCCATTTCAAGTGCGGGCCTTATCAACCACGTTAACTGGCAACCTATGCTTACACTGGCATCTGACCACCTACCCATCCTACTAGACATCGAACGACCGTCCGACTTTATAACGACAGAAAAACGAACGTACATCAACTTTAGTAAAGCGGACTGGGACCGCTTCACGGACTTTACAGAGCACTCCTTCGCTGACCTACCCACACCGACGGACGTATGCAAAGGTGAGAAAGAGTTTCGCAAAGTCATCGATTCAGCCTCTGGCCGCTTCATCCCTGCTGACAGAATCCCGGAAATTCGGCCGAATTTCCCTGCGGAAGCAGCGGCAATGGCAAGAGAACGTGACCAAGTGAGACTCTTGAACCCCGCAGATCCAAGAATAAAGGATCTCAACGCAGAAATCCGTCGGACTGTCAATGACCACAAATTGAAAAAGTGGAAAGAACACCTAGAGTTATGCAACCTCTCCGGCGGTGTCGGCAAACTATGGTCGACAGTCAAGGCCCTATCCAACCCGACCAAATACAATGACAAGGTCGCCATTGCTTTCGGCGATAACGTCAAGTCGGACCCCAGGAAGTGCGCGAGCGCATTCTGCCGGCAATTTATACTGCATTCTCCTGCGGATAGGGCTAAGAGAAAAGCCATCCGACGCGCGCACAAACACAAACACACAGCCGCGCCCATTGTCGTCTCCGCTGCAGAGGTCAAGGAAGCTATAAAGAAGGCCAAACCTTCAAGATCACTCGGACCCGACGGAATTGCCATGAAGATGCTGAAACACCTAGGCCACGAGGGGCACAAGTACTTGGCGGCTCTATTCAACCTCTCACTGTCCACCTTCGTTATACCAGATATCTGGAAACATGCGACTGTGGTCCCCCTCCTAAAACATGGGAAGCCGGCAAATCAAGGAGACTCTTATCGTCCGATATCTCTCCTTTCGCCGGTAGTGAAGTTGTTAGAGGCTATTCTGCTCCCATATTATACTGCAAACCTGCAGCTGGCCAATCATCAACATGGCTTCCGTAAAAACCATAGCACAACATCAGCTTTGAACGCCATCACGACGCAGATTAACTTCGGTTTGAACCAACACCAACCAAACCACAGGACGGTTCTCGTGGCACTTGACCTGTCGAAAGCCTTCGACACGGTCAACCACGCCACACTCCTTGAAGACCTGGAGGAGACACCGCTTCCTGCCGGCCTAAAAAGGTGGACCGCTAACTACTTGAACGGTCGGCTGGCGTCAGTGCAGTTTCGAAACGAGAGATGTAGACCTAGAAGAATTAGACAAGGGGTTCCGCAGGGTGGTGTTCTTTCACCCCTTCTGTTTAACTTCTACATCTCGAGCCTCCCTCCCCCACCAGAGGGGTCTCCATCGTTTCGTACGCTGACGACTGCACTGTGATGGCCACGGGGAAAGGACCTTCGACAGACGAACTTTGTACGAGACTGAAGGACTACCTGCGCGACCTTTCCTGCTTCTTCACAGAGCGGAACCTGACTCTTTCCCGACTAAATCTACGGCGACGTTGTTCACCACGTGGACTGCGCAGATGGGGCAGGAGTTGAATGTCCACGTAGATGGTGTTCCACTACCTACTGTCAACCACCCCAAAATTCTAGGGGTTACATTCGACAATAGCCTCACCTTCGCTAATCATGCCACCGCAATAGCTTCAAAGGTACAAAGCCGCAACAAGATCCTCAAGTCACTGGCCGGCAGTACTTGGGGCAAAGACAAAGAAACGTTGCTGGTCACCTATAAGGCTATTGGCCGACCGGTTATTGATTATGCTGCGCCCATATGGTCGCCTAACCTTCACGACACCAACTGGAGGAAATTGCAGGTCTGCCAAAACACCGCCATCAGAACTGCGACGGGTTGTTTGCTTATGTCTCCTGAGTCTCATCTCCACCAGGAGGCTCAAATGCTCAACGTTCGCGAGCATGCGGAACTTTTAAGTAGGCAGTTCCTTCTGAACTGCCACCGTCCCAGTCATCCAAATCGACAGCTATTGGATGAAACTCCGCCCCCTAGAGACATAAGGAAGCATCTCCGGAAGCATTATGATGAGATCCCGCATCACATCTCGTTGCCGTTTGATCTGCGGGACCACAGGCGGGCCCTAAAGGACCTCCACACTGAGTCGGTGGACAGATCCCTCAGATCCCGGCCTGTGAACCCCGTTATTGGTGCCCAACCACCCGTTCTTGCTGAGGAAGAACGTGTCCTTCCGAGGGAGACTAGAGTCATGCTGGCTCAACTTCGGTCTGGATATTGCAATAGGCTGAACTCCTATTTGTCCAGACTGAACCCTACCATACCAAACACATGCCCTGCATGCGGTATGGCCCCCCACGACACGCAACATCTCTTTTCGTGTTCTTCGGAACATACTCTTCTAACTCCCTTATCACTTTGGTCCAACCCTGTTGAAACAGCGCGTTTCCTTGGACTTCCGTTAGAAGAGCCCGATGACAACTAGGAGTGTTCTGGCCCTTTGGGCAGGGCGAAGCACTGCTAACAACAACAACAAACAACAACAATCGAGTCGGGACCAGGTGGATAATTTGCCGGGAAAGAATTAATTTTGCCGTGTAATTTTTTCTCCGAATTTTGGGGTGCTTCGCTAACTTGACGTCAACTTAGCGAAGCACCCTAATGAAAACCATGTTAGAGACGAGATATCGAATCCGGACTTGTGCCATAATTTGCCGCTAATTTGCCGTAAATTATCCGGGAAAGAATAAATTTTGAATTTCAATTATTTTCAGATTTTTTTGTATGGGGAACTTCGTGTCAACTTAGCGAAGCACCCTAATGAAAACCATGTTAGAGACGAGATATCGAATCCGGACTTGTGCCATAATTTGCCGTAAATTAGCCGGGAAAGAATAAATTTTGAATTTCAATTATTTTCAGATTTTTTTGTATGGGGAACTTCGTGTCAACTTAGCGAAGCACCCTAATGAAAACCATGTTAGAGACGAGATATCGAATCCGGACTTGTACCATAATTTGCCGTAAATTAGCCGGGAAAGAATAAATTTTGAATTTCAATTATTTTCAGATTCTTTTGTATGGGGAACTTCGTGTAAACTTAACGAAGCACCCTAATGAAAACCATGTTAGAGACGAGATATCGAATCCGGACTTGTGCAATAATTTGCCGCTAATTTGCGGTAATTAGCCGGGAAAGAATAAATTTTGAATTTCAATTATTTTCAGATTTTTTTGTATGGGGAACTTCGTGTCAACTTAGCGAAGCACCCTAATGAAAACCATGTTAGAGACGAGATATCGAATCCGGACTTGTACCATAATTTGCCGCTAATTTGCCGTAAATTAGCCGGGAAAGAATAAATTTTGAATTTCAATTATTTTCAGATTTTTTTGTATGGGGAACTTCGTGTCAACTTAGCGAAGCACCCTAATGAAAACCATGTTAGAGACGAGATATCGAATCCGGACTTGTGCCATAATTTGCCGTAAATTAGCCAGGAAAGAATAAATTTTGAATTTCAATTATTTTCAGATTTTTTTGTATGGGGAACTTCGTGTCAACTTAGCGAAGCACCCTAATGAAAACCATGTTAGAGACGAGATATCGAATCCGGACTTGTGCCATAATTTGCCGTAAATTATCCGGGAAAGAATAAATTTTGAATTTCAATTATTTTCAGATTTTTTTGTATGTGGAACTTCGTGTCAACTTAGCGAAGCACCCTAATGAAAACCATGTTAGAGACGAGATATCGAATCCGGACTTGTGCCATAATTTGACGCTAATTTGCCGTAAATTAGCCGGGAAAGAATAAATTTTTAATTTCAATTATTTTCAGTTTTTTTTGTATGGGGAACTTCGTTTCAACTTAGCGAAGCACCCTAATGAAAACCATGTTAGAGACGAGATATCGAATCCGGACTTGTGCCATAATTTGCCGCTAATTTGCCGTAAATTATCCGGGAAAGAATAAATTTTGAATTTCAATTATTCTCAGATTTTTTTGTATGGGGAACTTCGTATCAACTTAGCGAAGCACCCTAATGAAAACCATGTTAGAGACGAGATATCGAATCCGGACTTGTTACATAATTTGGCGCTAATTAGCCGGGAAAGAATAAATTTTGAATTTCAATTATTTTCAGATTTTTTTGTATGGGGAACTTCGTGTCAACTTAGCGAAGCACCCTAATGAAAACCATGTTAGAGACGAGATATCGAATCCGGACTTGTGCCATAATTTGCCGCTAATTTGCCGTAAATTAGCCGGGAAAGAATAAATTTTTAATTTCAATTATTTTCAGTTTTTTTTGTATGGGGAACTTCGTTTCAACTTAGCGAAGCACCCTAATGAAAACCATGTTAGAGACGAGATATCGAATCCGGACTTGTGCCATAATTTGCCGTAAATTATCCGGGAAAGAATAAATTTTGAATTTCAATTATTTTCAGATTTTTTTGTATGTGGAACTTCGTGTCAACTTAGCGAAGCACCCTAATGAAAACCATGTTAGAGGCGAGATATCGAATCCGGACTTGTGCCATGTTAGAGACGAAATATCGAAATAATGAATTTTTCTTTATTCAAATAAAACGAGAAGTTTAAGTTTATATTAATGTATTTTGCTTATATGTATTATAAAACAATAAACTTTTTCCTTAAAGTTTTGAGTATACAAGTAGCTCCGCTGTTATTCGGTAGTTATCATTAATAGTGTGTGATTTTTCGTTTCTGTCGTCGTATACCACCCAATTTTGGTTCCTTCTGCCAATGGCTACATAGTGACCCATGTCAGTCGCCGATCTTCTAGTTACTGCCGGACCACGATATTCCACGACGCCTATAATTTTATAAACGTCTTGAGTTTTTGGACAAACAAACGTTTTGCAGAATATCTCCAACGCAGCCGAATGGTCCATGTCGACTCCTAAAACTATGATATTTCCTGGGAAAGACAAACAAAAAAATATATACTTTAAATATGTAGTTGTTCAACAAATTTTCTTAAAAAGTGTAGTTTCAAGGCGAAAATGTAACTGTGTATACTTTAACTACTACGTACATATGCAAAGAGGGTAAAAACTTACCGATTCTATGTATTTCGTTGCTTTCAACGCCTTCACATCCATTATTTCGGCATTTTACACCAGGAAGAATTAAATGCTCCACGAGTACTGTGCTTATACATTTTTGTATGTCTTTTTCCGCAATTGTAATAGATGGTAACATTTTATCCTCGGTTGGCAACCAAATTGGCAAATTGATCGCTCTTCAAAACTTGCACAATTGCGAAAGAGATAATTTGCCAAAGAAACAATGTTGCATCCGCCATCAATGGATGGGAGGTGCTTTGATGAGCTTAGGAAATATCATTGTTCCAGTTTCGCGCCATTTCTTCAAATATTTTAAATATATTTGCAGTCTTTGTTTGTATGTGCTTTGTTGAATTTTTCCTTCTGCTACCTTAACAACCATGTCAAATAGTTCGTTTCTGTCTCGGTTTTGTTTTAAAAAGTCATTAACCTTTTCGTCATCACTTGCTGCGGATAAAAAAATTTGAAACAAGCTGTCAATGGGGCAGGTATTTTTTACTGAGTACTTTATGGACTTAATAGTGATAAGACCCAACGATTGGTCATTTCCATTTTTAAGTATGGGTAACTTTTTTTGTTTTTTTTAGCAAAATGACGTCATTGAGATCTTGGTTGGTTTTTGTCAGGTAGTAGGGTTTTTTGTTTACTTTCGGTTCACCTAGTCCACGCCAGTTTTCTATTTCATTTAAAACTTTTCTTTGGGGGGATATGGCGCATTCCTCTGGTAAATTAAGTCAAGTCTCGGTGGATATATTGATATCAGAAAATATATTTTTCAAAGGCGACTTTACATTTTCTATTTCAGACACAAATGCGTTGCTTTGTTGCATGTCATCGTCAAGATATTTTAATATTTCACTCTCATTTTGAAGCTCCGGTAAAATATCCATTAAGTTTTCTGGCAATTCATCGGAAGATTGAATTGATGTATCGGAAATGAGTGAATCGGATGAGCAGGTCTTAGAAATATCGGTATTATTAACTATAGTTTGTTCCGATTGTTTAAGAACGCAGTTTATAGTTTTTAATTTACCGTCGTAATACTTCACTATTTTTTCTAACGTAACGTCAACCCTGCTAACTTCCTTTAAAACTTGATTCTTTAAAGTTTTGAATTCTAGTTCTACGGCGGCACTAGAGGCTGGCACTCGTCCGTACCCGAAATTATTCCAACAAATGCTAGACCATAATGGTATTGTTGGCAACTGTTTTAGAAGCCGGCTTGAAAATTTAGTGGAATATCTCGGATTTAAGTCGTCTCCTCTTTCCTCGTTCATGATGGTCCCAACTCTATTCTGTATGCCAGCAATCCATTTTGATATAACGCCTTCCTCGATTGTATCGCACTGGCTCTCTGGAATGCTATCCAGAATGCCTTCATCCAGTAAACTGTTTGCTAAAAGGCTTTCTACCTCCGGTGTCACCTGAGTTATCAATTTTTTCATTGACTCAACAGCTATTGATAAAGCTGGAGCTCCATTTCCAGCGCTCTCCATACTTGAAATTAAAAGTAGAGCTTCTATGATCTTCGTGGCTTCCGTTTGGTTTTGACATAAAATTAGTTGCCCTATGCAAAACATATAGAATTTCTCCACCTCCTTTTTCTCAGAAGATAATGAAACAGCCCAATTCTTTATATAATGAGCGACGTCAATAACAATTTTGGTTTTAGGTGGCTTATCCGACATGCAGGCTTCTGCATAAACGGCGATGCTTTTGCAACCAGTAAATGCGATGCAGCAAGCATTGAGAAGCGCTTTGGATGAATCACAAAAAAAATTAGTAAATCTTTGAAACCTTGTGCAAATGAATTTTGTTTTTAATGCATTAATGTTACATTGAAGCAATATTGTTAATGCAAAACCAAGGAATAAAAATGAGAAATAATTATTCATGTAAACGCACAGCATTAAATTTCTCACGTTATGTAATTTGTATGAAAACAACCGAAATTGAATTCTGTGCGTTTCAAGCCATTTCAAAATTTTGTTTGCATCGGCAAACGATGTGCGGATATGCTTGATATGTTAAGCATACACACTCGGCATAATAACTATTTGGCCTAAATGCAGTATAGCCCAACTCCCAAATTAAAAAAAAGGATAAGGATCGATAGATATTAGTAAGTTGACTACAACTGTATACTTCTTTTTCGGGGGAAACAACAACAACAAGAGTTATCAAGGGTCAAAGTTCATATAAAGCGGTTTTTAAAATGAAAATTTCTCGAAAACCAATGAATGGATTTTTAAAATTTTGGATGTATCTTTGCATAGGTAATTTAATTATCTTGTATTCGATATACAACGTCTTGAGTATCTATCCTGTTAAGTTGGTAATACTTGCCATCGAAAGTCAACTCTTAATACACGTCCAAAAATCTCGAGAGAGGTATCAAAAGACCCCTCTTGACCTCCGTAACAATAATCTGGAGGGGGAAATCCTATATTTTTAGAAGTTTGCGAGATATTTGCAGTTAAATTTCACAATTTTCTGTCATTTTCATGTGGTTTCAGGAAAATAGTTAAAATGAATTTTCTGAAGCCGAAGTTGGTGAAAACATACAAAAAAGAGGGTATGCATAGTTTTGTCGGCCACTGTATATACCTTTCAAACAACATACATTTTTTTGAAATCGGTTGGTTAGTTTTTGAGAAATTTTGATTTTAACAAATGCTTTATATGAACTTTGACCTATAACTTTTGTTGTTGTTGTTTCCCCCAGAAAAAAAATATGCCGTTATGTTCACGACCACAATGTCTACCGATCCCAATTTTTGCTTTTTTTATCAGAAAGTTGGAGCTATTCTGCATTTGTACCTAATACCTAGTACCTAATCTAACATGGTTTTCATTAGGGCGCTTCGCTAAGTTGACACGAAGTTCCCCATACAAAAAAATCTGAAAATAATTGAAATTGAAAATTTATTCTTTCCCGGCAAATTAGCGGCAAATTATGGTACAAGTCCGGATTCGATATCTCGTCTCTAACATGGTTTTCATTAGGGTGCTTCGCTAAGTTGACACGAAGTTCTCCATACAAAAAAATCTGAAAATAATTGAAATTCAAAATTTATTCTTTCCCGGCTAATTTACTGCAAATTAGCGGCAAATTATGGTACAAGTCCGGATTCGATATCTCGTCTCTAACATATTTTTCATTAGGGTGCTTCGCTAAGTTGACACGAAGTTCCCCATACAAAAGAATCTGAAAATAATTGAAATTCAAAATTTATTCTTTCCCGGCTAATTTACGGCAAATTAGCGGCAAATTATGGCACAAGTCCGGATTCGATATCTCGTCTCTAACATATTTTTCATTAGGGTGCTTCGCTAAGTTGACACGAAGTTCCCAATACAAAAGAATCTGAAAATAATTGAAATTCAAAATTATGGCACAAGTCCGGATTCGATATCTCGTCTCTAACATATTTTTCATTAGGGTGCTTTGCTAAGTTGACACGAACTTCCCCATACAAAAGAATCTGAAAATAATTGAAATTCAAAATTTATTCTTTCCCGGCTAATTTACGGCAAATTAGCGGCAAATTATGGTACAAGTCCGGATTCGATATCTCGTCTCTAACATGGTTTTCATTAGGGTGCTTCGCTAAGTTGACACGAAGTTCCCAATACAAAAGAATCTGAAAATAATTGAAATTCAAAATTTATTCTTTCCCGGCTAATTTACGGCAAATTAGCGGCAAATTATGGCACAAGTCCGGATTCGATATCTCGTCTCTAACATATTTTTCATTAGGGTGCTTCGCTAAGTTGACACGAAGTTCCCCATACAAAAGAATCTGAAAATAATTGAAATTCAAAATTTATTCTTTCCCGGCTAATTTACGGCAAATTAGCGGCAAATTATTGCACAAGTCCGGATTCGATATCTCGTCTCTAACATGGATTTCATTAGGGTGCTTCGCTAAGTTGACACGAAGTTCCCCATACAAAAAAATCTGAAAATAATTGAAATTCAAAATTTATTCTTTCCCGGCTAATTTACGGCAAATTAGCGGCAAATTATGGTACAAGTCCGGATTCGATATCTCGTCTCTAACATGGTTTCATTAGGGTGCTTCGCTAAGTTGACACGAAGTTCCCCATACAAAAGAATCTGAAAATAATTGAAATTCAAAATTTATTCTTTCCCGGCTAATTTACGGCAAATTAGCGGCAAATTTTGGTACAAGTCCGGTTTCGATTTCTCGTCCCTAACATGGTTTTCATTAGGGTGCTTCGCTAAGTTGACACGAAGTTCCCCATACAAAAAAATCTGAAAATAATTGAAATTCAAAATTTATTCTTTCCCGGCTAATTTACGGCAAATTAGCGGCAAATTATGGCACAAGTCCGGATTCGATATCTCGTCTCTAACAAACATGGTTTTCATTAGGGTGCTTCGCTAAGTTGACACGAAGTTCCCCATACAAAAAAATCTGAAAATAATTGAAATTCAAAATTTATTCTTTCCCGGCTAATTTACGGAAAATTAGCGGCAAATTATGGCACAAGTCCGGATTCGATATCTCGTCTCTAACAAACATGGTTTTCATTAGGGTGCTTCGCTAAGTTGACACGAAGTTCCCCATACAAAAAAATCTGAAAATAATTGAAATTCAAAATTTATTCTTTCCCGGCTAATTTACGGCAAATTAGCGGCAAATTATGGCACAAGTCCGGATTCGATATCTCGTCTCTAACATGGTTTTCATTAGGGTGCTTCGCTAAGTTGACGTCAAGTTAGCGAAGCACCCCAAAATTCGGAGAAAAAATTACACGGCAAAATTAATTCTTTCCCGGCAAATTAGCGGCAAATTATGCACCTGGTCCCGTCTCGATTCGTTTTGGGTGCTTCGCTAACTTGATGCTCATCATATATTGCAACACCACCACCATGACCACCTCTGCCGGCCCTGAAAAGTTGGTATCCATTTAATTTCACCAATTTGTTTGTATGACATGAAGAAAACCAGGTCTCAGAAATGCATATCATATCAATATCACCACCTTCGCAAATAAACCGTAGCTCGTCTAGTTTTTTATATCAGTTAAAAAAGCTGCACGCATCAGCGAATCATCACCGTTTTCTGCACGTAGTTTGGATCAGCGTTTTGCTAAAATCAACGAGGTTCTAGCTAAGCTATCGAAGCAAATGTTGGACACCGAACAGAGATTAATAGACTTTGTATGCAAAAAGCTTGAGGACAAATACGATAGTGTCAAGCGTGATATCGACGAAATAAGTGGAAGGGTTGCTCGCCTTGAGAATGAATTTGATCGCATTGGGCGCCTTGAAAGCGAAATATGCGCCTTAAAGCAGAACTTGGCAAGGCAAGACAGCCAAAACGCAGCTTGTGACGTCCGTGTCCATGGCGTACCCTGTGAGGAGGATGAGAATCTAAAGCAAATATTCCACCAAATTTGCTTCTCACTGGATATGCAACCGCCTCCCCTGAAGGGCATTTTCAGAGCACGTAAAATGCAAGAAAGCACGACCGATCCAGCAATAATTATAAAATTTTATTCAGCAAAAGACAGAAACTCATTGTTAAAAAATACTGCCACTTTCAACAAAGACAAAAATAACAAAGGACTGCGACTAGTTCATGCGGGCATGAACTCCGATGCCCCGATCTTCATAAATGCAACACTAACCAAGGATAACTACGCGATTTTCAAAGCAGCAATACGCCTTAAAAAGCGAAAAAAGGTTTCATCAGTTTTTTTAATACGTGGCGTGGTCCACGTCAAACAAAAAGCCAATGATGAGCCCATAGTCATATCCAGTCTGGAATTTCCCGAAAGTCTAGACAAATCCTTTCCCGATTACGTTGCGGCAGCTGCCAGTGATGACGATGTTGAACCTGCGAGTACCCCCACGGGCGACCACCCGGAATGCCAATGATTGCTCCGTTAGGCTTAGTATATTACCTTTTCAATTCTTCACAGTATATCTCTTTTCTATTTCTAACACCATAAAAACATTTAATGAACTACCAAGTGTGTCATTCCTGAATTTTAGTGCAATGCATTCATCTTATCCACCTCATGATGATGGTCCCAGATCATAGTTTTTCGAGTTCCAGTGATTGCCTACGTACATTGTTGCGGATAGTCAGCAAACGAGCTAAAGGGCTGAACGTAATCCTTTTTTAACTGATTGGCAATCGTTACTCATAGCTTCACCACGACGCTTTGCAGAACCCGTAGACATGTAATATGTAATACAAAATACACCAAAAAAATATCTTAGAAAAACTGGGTGGCAGCACGAAATGAGTTGTTAGTTAGCACCACTGAAAAAAGTAGCCAGGACACACACCAATCCAACTAGGTTATTACTGCTGTAGGTATTGTTGGTAAATTATAGACAGCTAATTGCCCGCAAAAAGAACAACAATAATTGGAGCACCAATTTTTGTAGGTACAAACTTGTTGAAAAAACCAATTTCAGATCGCCGATAGACTTAATTTCATAAGCTACTGGATTTTAGCACTTTGTTTAACTGTTTTGTGCCAGATTAACAAATTTTACACTTACACGGTTTTGCACCCAAAAGAGTAATACATCATATTAAAGGTTATTCAATTACCTACCCAACTGAAAAAAAATTTTGAAAATCAGTTCATGGATTTCTGGGAAATTTTAATTTTAAAAAATGCTTCAAATAAACTTTGACCCTAAATAACTTTCGTTGTTGTTTGCACCGAAAAAAATTTACATATTTATACTCACGTTACTTATAACTTTCGATCCCACTACTTCAATTTTTAATTCTAGAGGTTGCGGTATTCTGCATTTATGCCACAGATTATTGTTACGGAGGTGAAGCCGCGTCGTTTAATACCTCTACCTAGATTTTTGGGCGTGTATTTACACTTGACGTTGGATGGAAAGTTTTACCAATATTTTGTTTTAGTGGAAAGTTTCAAGGCCCTTATGTGCAGATGTGTGGTCCCCAGTATATCTGCGCAGAACACCTTTTTGCTCTTTTAACCTCATGAAAATTACAGAAAAATTTCAATTTTAATTGTAAACATCTCTTGAAATAAACGAAAAATCGAAATTTCGCTTTCGCGGCTCTTCTTGATGGCTCTTCTGATATTTTTATACTTGTTTTAACATTTGTTTTCTAAAGGAAACAATTACCCTCTTTTGGTTTTTGTTGTATTAGCGATGGAATGTTGGTGTTTGTTATTATTAACAGTGCTTGTTGTTGTTGGTGGTGTTGTTCTTGTTGTTAGCAGTGCTTCGCCCTGCCTAATGGGAGAGTTCACTCTAAATTGTCTTTAGGCTTTTCTAACGGATGTCTAAGGAAACGCGCAGTTTCACCAGAGTTGAACCAGAGTGGCAGTAGTGCTAGAAGAGTAGATGTAGTTGAACAGGAAAATAGTGGTTTTGTGTTGTTGTTGTAGCGCTACCTTCCTACTATGTAGTCACTATCCTTACCAAGTAGTGTCATCGAACTTTTCTAACGGAAGTCCTAGAAACCTAGCGGCTTCGACAACAGTGGACCAGAGGGAAATGTTTGTTGATGATGGTAGATAAACACAAACATGCTAAGTGGGAGGAGCACTTAAGGTCTTGTAACCTACCTGCTGGAGCTGGCAAATTAAGGTCTACGGTGAAATCTCTATACAACCCGACTAAACCTAACGATAAAACATCAATCGCCTTCGTCAATAAGGTTCAGTCGAAACTAAAAAGTTGCGCGAGCGCCTTCTACCGACAATTTGTAATGCATCCTGCGTTGGTCAAGGAAATTCGCCGAGCCACCAGGGAAGCGCAATTCGGAGATCAAAAAACACCAAATATATAGGCCCCGATGGCATTTCCATGCTGATGCTGAAACATCTCAGCGACAAAGGTGTAAGATACCTAAGACACATTTTCAACCTTTCCCTGTCCACCTTTGTCATTCCTGAAAGATGGAGACAGGCAAAGGTTGTCCCACTACTAAAGCCAGCTGCCGTAGGGGAGTCATATCGCCCGATATAACTTCTCTCGCCAGTAGTGAAAGTCAGCACCACCACCGCTGATCACTCAGATAGGGGACGGACTAAACCAAAATCGCCTAAACCACAGGACAGTGCTAGTTGCGCTTGACTTGGCCAAAGCTTTTGACACGGTCAACCATGGACAACTATTGAAAGAACTTTAAAATTCGTCCCTTCCCCCCTGTCTTAAACGTTGGACTGCAAACTGCCTGAGTGGCCGTCAATCGGCGGTTGAATTCAGAGGCGCTAGATCAAAAACCAGAATAGTTAAACAAGGGATTTTTGTTGTTGTAGCGCAACGTACCTAAGTTGTCAGTATCTTCACCCAGTAGTGTCACCGAACTCTTCTAACGGAAGTCCTAGAAACCCAGCGGCTTCGATAGGGGAGGACCATAGGGAAATGAGTGAGAGAATAGGCTCAGTTGAGCAGACAAATAGATGGTTAGTGTTGTAGGGGGACAAGACGCAAGCCGGACAGACATTCGGCAAGTCGGAACTTAGTCTGGATAGGTAAGAGTTAAGTCTATTACAATATCCAGACCGGAGTTGGGCCAGCATCACTCTTGTGGCTCAATCCATTGGGGCGGGTGCGACATTTCAACTTTTATTTTTGCGTGTATCTTTTAAGCTCTAATTTAAAGTTCTTTAAAACGACTAATAAATGTCAGGTATATAGCGATAGAAGGAACATCCGAAATAAAAATTTTAAAAAATATAAATCGAAATAAAAACACGCTATTAGTATGCCACTTGTAGCTGAGACTCCTTGCTTGCCATCCGCCATTATTAATTTCGTAAAAATACACCTCAGAAACCTAAGAGACAAGACATGGCAAACATCAAACTGCTTTTTAAAAACCCACAACACAAGTGTAGATCGCCCAAATTATCACGCAAACCTCTCAAGGAAAGAATGCGTCCAAATGGCAAGAATGAGAGTTGGTGTCACAAGGTTCACATCTGAGCACTATTACAACCATACCAACCAACGCGAATGCTCCCAATGCAACGTTCCCCTAACTATCAAACACATACTCATCGACTGTCCCATATCCACTATCAACATCAATCTGACCGCAATACTTGACTGCAGCAAGGAGAACGCAATAAATCATACTACAGAAGCACTCAAAAAGCACAATCTACTCCATGAAGTATGACTTGGGAGGCAAAATGGCCTAGTTGCCCAGCCCCCAAAATATATTTTGCAAATTCATTTGTAAAATATAAACTAAATAAATAAATAAATCGAAATAAGTTATATCAACTTATGTCAGTATAACGGGTGCGACACGGACGCAGTGAAAATCTGATACTCCCTGCTTATATCAGCCATTTTCTGCTAATTGTGTCACTTGCTCATGATTAAAACTAGCTCATTGTGTAGCTAAATAAATACTCTTAACATTAATCGTGATGTTTCTTACATGAATTTGCAATTATAAGTTATTATATGACAAGATTTTTTAACGGGCGTGACAAGTTGAGCATGCAAAAATAAATACACATTTTCATACTTTTAATCCAGCTTTATTTGAAATATATTATGATTTTCACAATACACAAAAAATCCTTTTATCTAAGGACGGAACAATTATTGCTCGTACTCTTCATCTTCACTGTCTGAATAAACGCTGTTGTAAATTACCTTATTTTTAAAAAGTACGACTCTTTTTGTGACCGAATTACCAAACCGTATGAGATACTGTTTTTACCGTCACAATGAAAGTAATGATTGCTCTGTATCTGTGGCAGCACAGCTATATTTTCCCATCGCTGGAGCAACATGTCTTTATAATTAGCTACCTCATCCATGGTTACAAAGAGATAGTTGATACATTTCATATTAGCAGACAAGTAATTATAACAGTCTCTTGCCGTGTTTATTAAAACCTGTCTACTTTTAATTGCTGTCCAAAGCTGGCGTTTTGCTACTGCTCAAAATCCATCTACGGCACCTTTGCCATGACTGGTAGCAAAAAATGCCCAGTCCACTTTAATTCCCCAATCCTCCATACTAAAATTAATACTTGAAATTGTGTAGCGGTTCTTGAACTGGGCGGCGCATCCATCAGAAAATACAGTAATCTTTTGAAGAGTAGGATACTTAGACTTTAAATTCACAATGATGCTTCTTAAAAAAAGCCATACTGAAAATTTGTCGTGGTTGATTTCATTACTGATGTTTACATAACTTGTTACGTCTTGAGCGTTATTGAACCAGGCGCAGCATGTGAAAAGAGTGACCTGTGGATGACGCCAGTGAGCACTTTGGATTTCATCTTGAGCGATAATAGTAAAATTTTCAGCGAAATCAATTTGAATGACGCCATCTGTGTCTGTTGATTCCAGTTTTTTTTTCTCGAAAAACAATAGTTGTTGCTTTTTAACAAAGCAGTGAAATTTGAACTTA
The DNA here is from genome assembly GCA_951509765.1 of Sphenella marginata. NCBI lineage: Eukaryota > Metazoa > Arthropoda > Insecta > Diptera > Tephritidae > Sphenella > Sphenella marginata. The sequence continues at coordinate 52,872,303 of OX608081.1, read as the reverse complement.
TCCCTTTGTGAATCAATTTCACGAATGAGTCTTCTTTTGGTACACTTGATATCTTCAATTTGTAGCCAACCATCTGCTGACTTTTTCCACTGTTTCCACTGTGTTTCAACATTTAAGTCAGCAGTTACTTTTACGATATCAGACACATTACGATATGGGCCAATGATGAGCCCATAGTCATATCCAGTCTGGAATTTCCCGAAAGTCTAGACAAATCCTTTCCCGATTACGTTGCGGCAGCTGCCAGTGATGACGATGTTGAACCTGCGAGTACCCCCACGGGCGACCACCCGGAATGCCAATGATTGCTCCGTTAGGCTTAGTATATTACCTTTTCAATTCTTCACAGTATATCTCTTTTCTATTTCTAACACCATAAAAACATTTAATGAACTACCAAGTGTGTCATTCCTGAATTTTAGTGCAATGCATTCATCTTATCCACCTCATGATGATGGTCCCAGATCATAGTTTTTCGAGTTCCAGTGATTGCCTACGTACATTGTTGCGGATAGTCAGCAAACGAGCTAAAGGGCTGAACGTAATCCTTTTTTAACTGATTGGCAATCGTTACTCATAGCTTCACCACGACGCTTTGCAGAACCCGTAGACATGTAATATGTAATACAAAATACACCAAAAAAATATCTTAGAAAAACTGGGTGGCAGCACGAAATGAGTTGTTAGTTAGCACCACTGAAAAAAGTAGCCAGGACACACACCAATCCAACTAGGTTATTACTGCTGTAGGTATTGTTGGTAAATTATAGACAGCTAATTGCCCGCAAAAAGAACAACAATAATTGGAGCACCAATTTTTGTAGGTACAAACTTGTTGAAAAAACCAATTTCAGATCGCCGATAGACTTAATTTCATAAGCTACTGGATTTTAGCACTTTGTTTAACTGTTTTGTGCCAGATTAACAAATTTTACACTTACACGGTTTTGCACCCAAAAGAGTAATACATCATATTAAAGGTTATTCAATTACCTACCCAACTGAAAAAAAATTTTGAAAATCAGTTCATGGATTTCTGGGAAATTTTAATTTTAAAAAATGCTTCAAATAAACTTTGACCCTAAATAACTTTCGTTGTTGTTTGCACCGAAAAAAATTTACATATTTATACTCACGTTACTTATAACTTTCGATCCCACTACTTCAATTTTTAATTCTAGAGGTTGCGGTATTCTGCATTTATGCCACAGATTATTGTTACGGAGGTGAAGCCGCGTCGTTTAATACCTCTACCTAGATTTTTGGGCGTGTATTTACACTTGACGTTGGATGGAAAGTTTTACCAATATTTTGTTTTAGTGGAAAGTTTCAAGGCCCTTATGTGCAGATGTGTGGTCCCCAGTATATCTTGCTCTTTTAACCTCATGAAAATTACAGAAAAATTTCAATTTTAATTGTAAACATCTCTTGAAATAAACGAAAAATCGAAATTTCGCTTTCGCGGCTCTTCTTGATGGCTCTTCTGATATTTTTATACTTGTTTTAACATTTGTTTTCTAAAGGAAACAATTACCCTCTTTTGGTTTTTGTTGTATTAGCGATGGAATGTTGGTGTTTGTTATTATTAACAGTGCTTGTTGTTGTTGGTGGTGTTGTTCTTGTTGTTAGCAGTGCTTCGCCCTGCCTAATGGGAGAGTTCACTCTAAATTGTCTTTAGGCTTTTCTAACGGATGTCTAAGGAAACGCGCAGTTTCACCAGAGTTGAACCAGAGTGGCAGTAGTGCTAGAAGAGTAGATGTAGTTGAACAGGAAAATAGTGGTTTTGTGTTGTTGTTGTAGCGCTACCTTCCTACTATGTAGTCACTATCCTTACCAAGTAGTGTCATCGAACTTTTCTAACGGAAGTCCTAGAAACCTAGCGGCTTCGACAACAGTGGACCAGAGGGAAATGTTTGTTGATGATGGTAGATAAACACAAACATGCTAAGTGGGAGGAGCACTTAAGGTCTTGTAACCTACCTGCTGGAGCTGGCAAATTAAGGTCTACGGTGAAATCTCTATACAACCCGACTAAACCTAACGATAAAACATCAATCGCCTTCGTCAATAAGGTTCAGTCGAAACTAAAAAGTTGCGCGAGCGCCTTCTACCGACAATTTGTAATGCATCCTGCGTTGGTCAAGGAAATTCGCCGAGCCACCAGGGAAGCGCAATTCGGAGATCAAAAAACACCAAATATATAGGCCCCGATGGCATTTCCATGCTGATGCTGAAACATCTCAGCGACAAAGGTGTAAGATACCTAAGACACATTTTCAACCTTTCCCTGTCCACCTTTGTCATTCCTGAAAGATGGAGACAGGCAAAGGTTGTCCCACTACTAAAGCCAGCTGCCGTAGGGGAGTCATATCGCCCGATATAACTTCTCTCGCCAGTAGTGAAAGTCAGCACCACCACCGCTGATCACTCAGATAGGGGACGGACTAAACCAAAATCGCCTAAACCACAGGACAGTGCTAGTTGCGCTTGACTTGGCCAAAGCTTTTGACACGGTCAACCATGGACAACTATTGAAAGAACTTTAAAATTCGTCCCTTCCCCCCTGTCTTAAACGTTGGACTGCAAACTGCCTGAGTGGCCGTCAATCGGCGGTTGAATTCAGAGGCGCTAGATCAAAAACCAGAATAGTTAAACAAGGGATTTTTGTTGTTGTAGCGCAACGTACCTAAGTTGTCAGTATCTTCACCCAGTAGTGTCACCGAACTCTTCTAACGGAAGTCCTAGAAACCCAGCGGCTTCGATAGGGGAGGACCATAGGGAAATGAGTGTTAGAAGAATAGGCTCAGTTGAGCAGACAAATAGATGGTTAGTGTTGTAGGGGGACAAGACGCAAGCCGGACAGACATTCGGCAAGTCGGGACTTAGTCTGGATAGGTAAGAGTTAAGTCTATTACAATATCCAGACCGGAGTTGGGCCAGCATCACTCTTGTGGCTCAATCCATTGGGGCGGGTGCGACATTTCAACTTTTATTTTTGCGTGTATCTTTTAAGCTCTAATTTAAAGTTCTTTAAAACGACTAATAAATGTCAGGTATATAGCGATAGAAGGAACATCCGAAATAAAAATTTTAAAAAATATAAATCGAAATAAAAACACGCTATTAGTATGCCACTTGTAGCTGAGACTCCTTGCTTGCCATCCGCCATTATTAATTTCGTAAAAATACACCTCAGAAACCTAAGAGACAAGACATGGCAAACATCAAACTGCTTTTTAAAAACCCACAACACAAGTGTAGATCGCCCAAATTATCACGCAAACCTCTCAAGGAAAGAATGCGTCCAAATGGCAAGAATGAGAGTTGGTGTCACAAGGTTCACATCTGAGCACTATTACAACCATACCAACCAACGCGAATGCTCCCAATGCAACGTTCCCCTAACTATCAAACACATACTCATCGACTGTCCCATATCCACTATCAACATCAATCTGACCGCAATACTTGACTGCAGCAAGGAGAACGCAATAAATCATACTACAGAAGCACTCAAAAAGCACAATCTACTCCATGAAGTATGACTTGGGAGGCAAAATGGCCTAGTTGCCCAGCCCCCAAAATATATTTTGCAAATTCATTTGTAAAATATAAACTAAATAAATAAATAAATCGAAATAAGTTATATCAACTTATGTCAGTATAACGGGTGCGACACGCACGCAGTGAAAATCTGATACTCCCTGCTTATATCAGCCATTTTCTGCTAATTGTGTCACTTGCTCATGATTAAAACTAGCTCATTGTGTAGCTAAATAAATACTCTTAACATTAATCGTGATGTTTCTTACATGAATTTGCAATTATAAGTTATTATATGACAAGATTTTTTAACGGGCGTGACAAGTTGAGCATGCAAAAATAAATACACATTTTCATACTTTTAATCCAGCTTTATTTGAAATATATTATGATTTTCACAATACACAAAAAATCCTTTTATCTAAGGACGGAACAATTATTGCTCGTACTCTTCATCTTCACTGTCTGAATAAACGCTGTTGTAAATTACCTTATTTTTAAAAAGTACGACTCTTTTTGTGACCGAATTACCGACCAAACCGTATGAGATACTGTTTTTACCGTCACAATGAAAGTAATGATTGCTCTGTATCTGTGGCAGCACAGCTATATTTTCCCATCGCTGGAGCAACATGTCTTTATAATTAGCTACCTCATCCATGGTTACAAAGAGATAGTTGATACATTTCATATTAGCAGACAAGTAATTATAACAGTCTCTTGCCGTGTTTATTAAAACCTGTCTACTTTTAATTGCTGTCCAAAGCTGGCGTTTTGCTACTGCTCAAAATCCATCTACGGCACCTTTGCCATGACTGGTAGCAAAAAATGCCCAGTCCACTTTAATTCCCCAATCCTCCATACTAAAATTAATACTTGAAATTGTGTAGCGGTTCTTGAACTGGGCGGCGCATCCATCAGAAAATACAGTAATCTTTTGAAGAGTAGGATACTTAGACTTTAAATTCACAATGATGCTTCTTAAAAAAAGCCATACTGAAAATTTGTCGTGGTTGATTTCATTACTGATGTTTACATAACTTGTTACGTCTTGAGCGTTATTGAACCAGGCGCAGCATGTGAAAAGAGTGACCTGTGGATGACGCCAGTGAGCACTTTGGATTTCATCTTGAGCGATAATAGTAAAATTTTCAGCGAAATCAATTTGAATGACGCCATCTGTGTCTGTTGATTCCAGTTTTTTTTTCTCGAAAAACAATAGTTGTTGCTTTTTAACAAAGCAGTGAAATTTGAACTTATCCCTTTGTGAATCAATTTCACGAATGAGTCTTCTTTTGGTACACTTGATATCTTCAATTTGTAGCCAACCATCTGCTGACTTTTTCCACTGTTTCCACTGTGTTTCAACATTTAAGTCAGCAGTTACTTTTACGATATCAGACACATCGAAGCACGAATAACAGTCTCCAGTCATACATTTAACACTATTTTCATCACAACATATTTCTTTCAACAGATCATGTGTAGATTTGACAGACGGCGCTAAAGTATCCTTCAATGCATCGACCAGAAAACCGAAATTGGCATGATATAGGCAAACGCATACATTATGTGGCATTTCCGACATAGTTCTTACATGAAAGGGTCTAAGTTCAAAAAATTTGCTCCTATGGATTCTTACCTCAGGATGTTTTTCATTGAATATCTCAAATAATTCAGAGACAGTCATGACCAAATGTCTTTTAGCAACAGTAGTTAAGACATTATCCGAGGACTTAATACGAACAATGTCTTTTCGGTTGGGTGTTTGTCGGCTAACTTCATCAGACTCATAAAAGGATTTTATCAATTTAACATCTTTTTCGGCCAGATAGTCGGCTCTCTTGCTTAGAATCGGTAGAGACTTATTATTGGTGAATACCGACGGCAAATTCTCCTTGGCCAACTCCAAAACAACTGCTTGCCGTTTCCTAGGGCTTGATGGTAAGGAGTTTCTGGTCTTGTTCACTGCTTTTCCAAAAGTTTGCTTACACTTGTATGTGCCAAGAACGGATATATTTTCAATAACTTCGCGTTTTTTCGTTTCCCTTCTCCTGCGTTGTCTGATCCGGTCCTTCATCCTTTTCTCCTCTAACTTGTCTGCGTTTTTATACCCAGCGTACTAGTACTAGTACAAGGGTATATTAATTTTGTCCACATAACGGTACTATGTAACGGAGCAAAATAATCGAGTTAGATATGGGGTTCCATATATGCAAGTTCTTAGGTTGAAAAGAGGAATTGATTAAGCCATGTCCGTCCGTCCGTCTGTCCGTCTGTCCGTCCGTGTGCACGATAACTTGAGTAAAAATTGAGATATTTGCATGAAATTTTGCATACAGGTTACTTTCTGGCCAAGGTAGGTTGCTATTGAAAATGGGCGAAATCGGATGATAACCACGCCCCCTTTTTCGATATCGAAAATTTCGAAAAACGTATAAAACGGTTTAATTCCATATCAGAAGCAGCTACAATGATAAAATTTGCAATATGTATTGATTTATATGTTCTAAGGCGAATTTTATCAAAATTTTTTAAAAGGAGTGTGGCACCGCCCACATATATTTGAAGAAATTTTAAAATTTTTACTCTTAATTACTTGAGAACAGTTTATGCTAGTATAACGAAATTTTGTAGAGGGCATACTACTGTTGTGTTAAATTCAGATATAGAAAATAAACGAAATCGCTTGGCGACCACGCCTACTTTTTTATAAAAGTTATATTGAAAGGAGGTGGAAATATTGAAAAGTCCATATCTAATTAACTGATGCCGCTATAATAATATAATTTGGTACATACATCAATTTTCACATTCTTTACATTATTTTTGCAAAATTTGGAAAGTGGGCGTGGCACCGCCCACTTATGAGTCAGGCAATTTTCAAATTCGACTGCTAATAACTTCAGAACGGTGTGAGATAGGTTTACGAAACTAGGTACCAGGCATGTTATGTTTATGTAGAGTACTACCACAGAAAATAAGAAAAATCGGTGAACGACCACGCCCCTTTTTGGACTAAAGTTCTCTAAACGAGAGTTAGGAAACCGCAATATGCAATATCTGTTTAACTGATAAAGATATAATGCTAAAATTTAGTACACTCATTCACCTGATGATGTTATTAGTGATGTTTAAAGGTTTTTTGGTAATATTTTGGAAATGGGCGTGGCACCGCCCACAAGTGAATAAACAAAATATCAACATTTCACTATTAACAAGCCACTGTGAAAGTATCATAAAGATCTGCAATGAAAACTGATCTTCAAATAGGGACAAACAACATAATAAAATCCGTGGGCGTGCCACCACCCACTTTTTTAAAATTAGGTAAATATTGATTAATGGACACATATATCCGTATATCAAAAAATTTCACAAAATACGTTAAAAGTTATGGGCATGGCACGCCTTCTTTTCCAAAGTTATATATAGGACATGGTATAACCCTTGTAAAGATCGATTCAGTACTTTTGGCTCATGTAAGCGGTTAAAGCTTTATAAGCAAGGAGCGTGGCCGCGCCCACCAAATTCGCTATTGTTTAGGCTCGGAATAGATTGGTTCTTAAAATGGGCAAAATCGGATGAAAACTACGCCCCCTTTTTCTGAAAACTAACGCTCGGTATTTAATGTTCGGTTCACCCGAACTTAGACTTCCTTACTTGTTAAATATGATTTCCTTTCTTTTCTGCCTTCGTGCTTTGTCCCTCTTCCTTTCTTTCTCCAAAAATGCTTGGTATTTGTCGGGATCGGTCCGTAGTTGCTCCCTTCTCTTCTTCATTAGTTCAGCAACATTCATTTTGGATAAATAAATTTAAAAACGTTGAATTTCGCGCAGTTTGAAATAAAAACTAAACAAATTTAAAATAAAACATGCGCGAAAATAAACGGGCGTAACAAAGATATATTGATTATTTTTTTTTAAAAACGGTGTATTCAGACTAACAAGTAGTTCGTACATATTCATTTACAGTGTAGTCTTACTTTCGTTAGCTTTATTACACAGTAAAGTATGTATTTTCCATATAAACTAAACTTTTGTTGATATTTTTTAACGGGCGTGACATTGATGTATGCAGTGATTCATTTAAAAATAACGAGTTCTATACTTGTTGAATAAAGTTGTGAACAACACTTTCAAAATGATGATGAACTGCTTTATTCATTGAAAGTTAAAAGGCATTAATAAAGTTAAAGCACTACGTAAATCAGCCCTGTCAAATATTAAAGAAAATTTCCATTTCATTAGAGCTTGTGAGCCCTACAACTTAAAGTTGGAAAATATTAGAATTTAAAAAAAACTATGAAATTTCGTTTTCATATCTTGAAAGTTGGACTTACTAACATCTACGTACAATAAGTATTGCACTAAAATTCGAAGGTTTATTTCGGATTTGGTCGGTATCGATTTCCATGGATTGAGCCTTGTCTGCCTAGGCAGTTCGTGCTCCTGTCGTTGTTGTTGTTGTTGTAGCGCTACTTAGCCCTCCCTAGGTAGTCAGTATCTTACCCAGAAGTATAATCAAACTCTTCTAACGGAAGTCCTAAGCGATGGCGACCTTAAATTCATTAGGTTAGGTTAGGTTTGGTTGCGAGGGCTAGGCCGAAACCCCAAGGTGACAGCCCCACACATAGACCACCGATAGGCCCGTTGTGATACCCTATACGGACTCAAGCAAGAAAATCCCTTCCATATCTAAAACTGGGAATCGAACCATTTAGTGGAAATAATGAATTTAGCTAGTGCCTTGACCTCACATCTGGATACCTCAGAAAGGTCTAATAAAAACGGTTCCCCTAAAAAGGCCAACCGACGTCTGCCAAGTGCTGGACATTGGCATAGGAGGTGCTGGACATTGGCATAGGAGGTGCTGGACACTCTCCTCCTCTTTGATACATCTACAACTACGACAATAATCATACGTCGTCGTCCCCAATCTGACACTGTGAGTGCCTATTAGGCAGTGACCTGTTAAAACCCTTATTAGGGGTGATACTGCAGATTTTCTTAGGCTAAGAAGCTCCCTAGTTCGCCCCCTATCGTATGAGGGCCAAGTTTTCCTGGATATCCCGCATGTTGAGATTCTTCACCACTTCTCATTTGCAGATCTTATAGTGCTCGTGCTTACCCTACCCTGTTATACATAGCTCCGAGCTTTCTACTTTTTGCAAAATGTTCAGATAGGTGCTTTTCGCCAGTGCAGGCCACCAGACAAAAACACCATAAAGGATAATCGGGCGTACAATGGCCGTAAAGACCTTAGGGGGGAACCCCCAGGAGGCACCTATTGCCCTCTTGCAGGAGAAAAGCGCCGCCGCCTTCCTGGATCGATCCATTATGTTGTCATGCCAGAGCAGTTTTCTATCCAGAATAACCCCTAAGTACTTGACCTTATCGCTCAGAACAAGAGACACACCCACCATTCTTGGTGGTGCCATAATTGGTATCTTGTACCTCCTCGAGAAGAGAACTAACTCAGTTTTTTCGGGGTTTACTTATAAGCCAGAGGCCGTGGCCCAGAATAATATTTTGGATAGTGCCCCTTCCATTAAGTTGCAGAGGGTTTGCGGGAATTTTCTTCACACAATGACACAGATGTCATCAGCATACGCGATCAGTTGGTGACCCTCTAATTCCATGAGACATAAAAGTTGGTTTACGGTACGCGAACGTTGAGCATTTGAGCCTCCTGGTGAAGATGAGACTCAGGAGACATAAGCAAACAACCCATCGCAGTTCTGATGGCGGTGTTTTGGCAGACCTGCAATTTCCTCCAGTTGGTGTCGTGAAGGTTAGGCGCAGCATAATCAATAACCGGTCGGCCAATAGCCTTATAGGTGACCAGCAACGTTTCTTTGTCTTTGCCCCAAGTACTGCCGGCCAGTGACTTGAGGATCTTGTTGCGGCTTTGTACCTTTGAAGCTATTGCGGTGGCATGATTAGCGAAGGTGAGGCTATTGTCGAATGTAACCCCTAGAATTTTGGGGTGGTTGACAGTAGGTAGTGGAACACCATCTACGTGGACATTCAACTCCTGCCCCATCTGCGCAGTCCACGTGGTGAACAACGTCGCTAGATTTAGTCGGGGAAAGAGTCAGGTTCCGCTCTATGAAGAAGCAGGAAAGGTCGCGCAGGTAGTCGTTTAGTCTGGTACAGAGTTCGTCCGTGGAAGGTCCTTTGCCCGTGGCCATCACAGTGCAGTCGTCAGCGTACGAAACGATGGAGACCCCCTCTGGTGGGGGAGGGAGGCTCGAGATGTAGAAGTTAAACAGAAGGGGTGAAAGGACACCACCCTGCGGAACCCCTTGTCTAATTCTTCTAGGTCTACATCTCTCGTTTCGAAACTGCACTGACGCCAGCCGACCGTTTAAATAGTTGGCGGTCCATCGTTTTAGGCCGGCAGGAAGCGGTGTCTCCTCCAGGTCTTTAAGGAGTGTGGCGTGGTTGACTGTGTCGAAGGCTTTCGACAGGTCAAGTGCCACGAGAACCGTCCTGTGGTTTGGTTGGTGTTGGTTCAAACCGAAGTTAATCTGCGTCGTGATGGCATTCAGTGCTGATGTTGTGCTATGGTTTTTACGGAAGCCATGTTGATGATTGGCCAGCTGCAGGTTTGCAGTATAGTATGGGGGCAGAATAGCCTCTAACAACTTCACTACCGGCGAAAGGAGAGATATCGGACGATAAGAATCTCCTTGATTCGCCGGCTTCCCTTGTTTTAGGAGGGGGACCACAGTCGCATGTTTCCAGATGTCTGGTATAACGAAGGTGGTCAGTGAGAGGTTGAATAGAGCCGCCAAGTACTTGTGCCCCTCGTGGCCGAGGTGTTTCAGCATCTTCATGGCAATTTCGTCGGGTCCGAGTGATCTTGAACGTTTAGCCTTCCTTAACCTCTGCAGCGGAGACGACAATGGGCGCGGCTGTGTGTTTGTGTTTGTGCGCGCGTCAGATGGCTTTTCTCTTAGCCCTATCCGCAGGAGAATGCAGTATAAATTGCCGGCAGAATGCGCTCGCGCACTTCCATGGGTCCGACGTTATCGCCGAAAGCAATGGCGACCTTGTCATTGTATTTGGACGGGTTGGATAGCGCCGTGACTGTCGACCATAGTTTGCCGACACCGCCGGAGAGGTTGCATGACTCTAGGTGTTCTTTCCACTTTTTCAATTTATGATCATTGACAGTCCGACGGATTTCTGCGTTGAGATCCTTTATTCTTGGATCTGCGGGGTTCAAGAGTCTCACTTGGTCACGTTCTCTTGCCATTGCCGCTGCTTCCGCAGGGAAATTCGGCCGAATTTCCGGGATTCTGCCAGCAGGGATGAAGCGGCCAGAGGCTGAATCGATGACTTTGCGAAACTCTTTCTCACCTTTGCATACGTCCGTCGGTGTGTGTAGGTCAGCGAAGGAGTGCTCTGTAAAGTCCGTGGGGACTGAGGTGAGGCGGGAGCAGCAAGGCTGCAGGTCGTGAAGACCGGGCCACTGTTGTGGCTATTTGATGATGGTAGGTGCGGTGTGTGTGCGTCGGAGCGACGAGAACCGCGGGACGCGCTTGTGCGCGAACAACATGGTGCCTAAAAAGTACTGAAAAAAGTACGGGTTCTGGGGATGGCAGGGTTAAGCCCTGAGCATCCAGATCTATGCAACCATCTCTTGCATTTACTGCATTGAACGGAATGTGAACGTTTTACATATATTTTCTTCCAGCAGACGCAGCAGATCCAGTCTCTTGGTCCGGGGTTGGATTCGATACCAGCCTGTAGCAAGAGACATTGGAGCAACCCTGCTGCAAGGGATTGCTCCGAGGATGACAATTTAGGAGTGGGACTGGACAAATTGGACAGGGTTACACTGAAATAACAGCCCTTGGCCGGGTAAAACCCGAGTCATTCCGGTACGTAGAACCGGCTGTTGTGGGAATGTTAGCAACATCATCTTTAACCATGGTTTAATAAGTGAGGCCGTGTGTTGAAGCTGAGCCGGAAAAATTCCATCCGGGCCCGGCGACTTAAAAGGCTTAAACGAAGATAAAGCCCAGTCTAGTTTTCGCTCATCTACGATTTCTTTTAAAAGTTGATCAGAGGGTAGCCCTCCGCCAGCGAGATTTAGAGACACGCCTTCTTTTGTCGGAAAATGTGTGTCCATAAGCAAGTTCATGGTTTCTGTGCATGTCTCCGTCCAAGAACCATCAGGCTTTTCGACGTAGCTTAGCTGAGCTGGGGATTTCGATAGCACCTTCGTTAATCGTGAGGCGGCAGATGTGGTTTCAATCTTACTGCAGAAATCCACCCAGGATGAACGCTTTTCCTTTCGGATATCTTTCTTGTACGTGCTGACAACCTTATACCGGGTACTCAATCCGCTGTTATTGCGCTGTGTCCGATTCTCAATCCGCTTCTACCGTTGGTGGTGAGTGGCAAACCGTGCCCTTTAACAATAGGCGCGGTTCTGATAGGACTAAAAATAATAAAAACAACCCTGAAGTTTCGAATACTGCCGTAAATCTTGACTCCTCTTCTGAGTATTTGCACATAGTGACCTCGCAAACTGATGTTATCAGGGTGCCTCCGCGAAGGGCCATTTTTGTTTCAAGGCTGCATGCGTCGATGACTCAGGCAGATATTAAGACATATGTTTGCTCCAAACTTTTTGTTGCCCCTACTAGCAACATTAGCGTTTATAAATTCAATTTCAAATATGAAAGACATTTCATCTTTTAGGGTCTCAGTGCCGGACTCATTCTTCGTACCTGACCCTAAGTTTTGGCCGGAACACTCTATTGCACATTTTTACACGAGTAAGCCTAAAACGGGAAATGGCTCCACTTCAAAAAATTGAATAGCTTAACTACGTTGTCAACTTTAGTTATCCACTACCAAAATGTCCGTGGCCTACGCTCCAAATTGAATCACCTTTTTCTTAATAGCTTGACTTTTACTGCCCATGCAATAGCTTTTACTGAGACCTGGTTAAAGCCAGACAACATTTATTCTAAAATTTCCGCAGCAATTACGTCGTTTATCGGCGCGATCGTGAAACTAGGGCAGGTGGCGTCCTTATAGCTGTTGACTCACGTCTTCCATCTGAGTTGGTCAGCTTGGCCAATGTGTCTGATATTGAAGTTATCGCTGTGAAGCTTCATTGCCTGGTTCCTGCTTATTTATCTCCTGCTCGTACATGCCGCCTCAGTCGAATTTACTTGTTTATAATCGACATAACTCCATTATTATAAATCTGTATTCTCAGTTACGGGACAAAGATCGCCTTTTAGTTCTTGGTGATTTTAATTTACCCGTAGTGAGTTGGGTCGGCTCAAGTGACTCAAACATTTTAACCCTACCACACAGCATGATTTTCTCATTGACCTTTCTGACACTTCTCTTGTACAAATCAACAACGTACAAAATTGTAAAAATAAAATACTTGACTTCGTGTTCGTGGACGACTCTGTAGGGGTCGCTCTTAATCGCATTACTCCGTTATCTGTTCCGGAAGATACCCTTCACCCTACACTTGAGATTGCTTTGGACACTAGACAACCCAGGGGGCTTATACCGAAGGAAGACATCGATCACGCACGCGACGGTTCTATAAAGCTAACTTCGTCATGCTCAATGAGTTGCTTGCCACCCATGACTGGACGGAGCTCTATGCTTGTAATGACATCGAGTCGGCAACCTCAGTTTTCTACATTTCCCTAAATGGTTTCTTCGACAGCTGTGTCCCTTTTCGCTTCATTAATGTTGGTACGGCAAAGCCGCCATGGTGGTCTAAACAGCTGGTGAGACTCAGCAATATTAAGTCTAAGTTTTACAAGCGTTTTCAAAGAAGAGTATTCTAAATATTTGGTGGCGCGCTCCAACCTTCAGTTGCTCAACCAACAGTGCTACAAAAGTTATTTAGTGGGCTGTAAAATTCTTTACCAACCCGAAAAGGTTCTACAATTTTGTCAATTCGAAAAGGAAAACTACTGGATTTCCATCTTCCTTTGCCTTTGGATCCTTTGCTTGTTCGGATCATGATATTTGTGAATTATTTGCAGAATTCTTTATGTCGACCCACACATCTAATAAGTTGCAGTCCAGTCACTACCCTTACAATTTGATGAACATTCTGTTCTACAAAGTCTTCTTGCACTGAAACCTTCATTTTCCCCTGGTCCGGATGATGTTCCCAGTTGCGTGCTGAACTACTGTGCTATACAGTTATCTGACCCAATTTTTAAACTGTTTAAACTATCTCTTGAATCTGCTGCGTTCTTTTATTATACCTTTACACAAAAAAGGTAATACGTCAAATATTGAGAATTATAGGGTCATAGCTAAGCTCTCAGCTATTCCTAAAACATTTGAACATATAATAACTCGCCAGCTGCAATACCGGTGTAGGTGTCTATTATCACCGTGTCAACATGGTTTTGTACCCCGACCATCAACCTCAACTAACTTGCTTGAGTTCTGCTCCTTTGTTATGGACGGTTGCTTGAAAGGTAACCAAACGGATGTGGTCTATACCGATTTCAGCAAAGCATTTGACTCTGTCCACCATGAGCTTTTCCGAATCAGTTATTATTATGGCTTGAAAATTATCTTACAAACAGGACTCAACAGGTGTTGTTTAAAAATACTTTGTCTATGTCCATTGACGTGACTTCCGGGGTCCCTCAGGGTAGTCATCTTGGCCCCTTACTCTTTACCCTGTTCATAAATGACCTACCTCAAATCATCTCTCATTCTCGACCTCTTATGTATGCGGATGATGTGAAACTTTGTTTCACCTATTCGCCTACTGTACCTTCGCGTGGAGATCTCTTTCAGGCCGATTTAGAGTCATTTCGCTGCTGGTGTGCAGTAAATTTATTAATATTGAATAGCTCGAAATGTAAGCTAATGACTCGAGTAAAGCCGGTTTTGGTCTCCTAGGTACTAAATGACACTCTTTTGGAAAGCATATCTGTTGTAACTGATTTAGGTGTTCTTTTTGACCCTAAACTAAGTTTTAATATGCATATTTCATCTATTGCTAACAAAGCCGTGGGTGTGCTTGGTTTTGTTAAAAAATGGGATAAAGAATTTGACGACCCGTACCTCACGAAAGTTCTTTACACATCGCTGGTTCGTCCAATACTTGAGTATTGCTCGTGTGTCTGGTGTCCCTTGTATCAAGTCCATATACAGCGGATTGTGTCAGTACAAAAGCAATTCTTGATTTTTGCTTTGCGGGGTCTTAACTTGAGTATTGCTCGTGTGTCTGGTGTCCCTTGTATCAAGTCCATATACAGCGGATTGTGTCAGTACAAAAGCAATTCTTGATTTTTGCTTTGCGGGGTCTTAACTGGAATCCAACTACTCACCTGCTCCCTTATAGAAGCAGGCTTCTCCTCTTAAAATTACCTTCTCTGGAAAATCGTAGGGTTTTACTAGGTGTAATGTTTCTCCATAAGCTGATTGTTGGTGAAATCGATTCATCTGATCTTGTTAGTCGACTGAGTTTTGCTCTACCCGCTAGGGCGTCCAGGCACTATGTGCCTTTTCAATTACTCCTTTGTCGACAAAACTTTGCAAAAAACCACCCTCTAAACGTTTGGTGTTCATTTTACAACGAGTTATATAGCTGCATTAGTTTCGAATGTTCTTTTGCCTCACTTCAAAATTTAATACTTGCATTCCTGCTAAACGCTGACTAATATCATGTAAGTCCTCCACCCGTCGTTGCTCTGAACGCTGCGTGGAATCGCGTCCATTCCACCGGAATCACACATATGTATATCAACGTATACAACGAAACAACCGGAAATAAAGTTTGTCAATACGCGAATTGCTCCAATCGTCCGCTGCGCGGAATCACGTCCATTCCGCCAGCAAATCTCATATCGCTCTGGTACTCGACTTTACATAAATAAATATTCGACCGTATGTCAGGGTGGATTGGAGACTCGGCCTCTTCAACCATCCTATGGATAATTCAAGATTTCAATGCACAATATTAAATGATAAATATTCCGTTGTTGCACAATATCAACGAACACATTTAAACAAATAAATATTCGACCGTCCTGTGAATAATTCAAGATTTCCAAGCACAACATTCGTTAATTATTCTATCGTATGTGAGGGGGGGATTGGAGACTCGGCCTCTCCAACCACCCGGTGAGGATTGAACAGTCAAGATTTTCAAGACCATCCTTATGGATGAACCGATCGTTTAATGAGATGGACAATAATCACGGCCACTCTAATCTTTCCAGTTAATAGCCAGCTAGCTCTGATGACAATATTGCCTGAATAATCGACCGTATGTGAGGGTGGATTGGAGACGCGGCCTCTCCAACCATCTCATCTATTACTTTAATTTATATTGTGTAGTTTTTAAGTTATGAGCAATCCGATACCGAGCGCTCATCGGCACAAGAGACCAACTTGATCCTCCGCTGATGAAAACCGGCATCACGGATGCTAGGTGCAGGGCCGGAAATTTCTAGAGGACTTTTCCGTAGACCCCGCACAAACCAATTAACTCCGACTTCCAGTTGTCTGGTGTTATGTTCCCATCTGGGTGCCCCTTGTCCAGTACCGCGAGGGTATTTTGTAATTGTATTTATTTATTTGAGTGTTTTCCTAGCACAACAATTAGAAGAAATTATATTAAAGTGCTAGTCGGTACAGCGTAAAATTCAAGATAAGATAAATTAAACTAAATTAAATTAAATAATAATTATAGTAGTGATTTGACAATAAATAATAAGATTAATCATTTTGTTTTAAATTTTAATTAATATAGACTTATGATTAAAGTAGCTTAGAGCAAAAGCTTAGAGAAAGAAACTTAGAAATTAGGAGGGGGAGCTCATTTTTATTTATTTATTAGTTTGTTTAATGCATATAACTTAAAACTAGACAATATTATTCAAAGTTTTAGATTAGATGGTTGAAGAGGCCGTGTCTCCAATCCACCCTCACATACGGTCGATTCTTGCAGTGTTGTCAGCTTTGCTTAGAATGCTGTGCTTGGAAATCTTGAATTCTTGAATTATTCATAGGATGATTGAAGAGGCCGAGTCTCCAATCCACCCTGACATACGGTCGAATATTTATTTATCTAAAGTCGAGTACAAGCGCGATATGAGATTTGCTGGCGGAATGGACATGATTCCGCGCAGCGGCCGATTGGAGCTATTCGCGTGTTGGCAAACATAATTTCCAGCTATATAGTTGTATTCGTTGATATTATGTGAGGTGCTGGTGGAATGGACGCGATTCCACGCAGCGTTCGAAGCAACAACGGTAGATTTATCTTTGAATATTGAGCATTGAAATCTTGAATTATTCACAGGAAGGTTGAAGAGGCCGAGTCTCCAATCCACCCTGACATACAGTCGAATATTTATTTATTTAAGGTCGTGTACAAGAGCAATATGAGATTAGCTGGCGGAGAGAATATGAATAGAGGGAAACAGAGACAAAAGAAAGTTGCAGGGAATAGGAAGTAGGAAGACACAATCACAATTTAGATTATAGTTTAGTCGTTATAAAAGATAGTTAATTCATTTTTAAAGTGCAGAGCATTGCCTATCAGCCTGAGTCTGGAAGGGAGGGAGTTCCAAAGACATATCGACGTAGTGAAAAATTGGCGATCTGAAATCAGCATGCGATGTCTTACATGTGCAAGCAGGACGGACCTTGACGATTGGAGAAAGACAAGCCTTTGGTAAAGATAATCAGGTTCCTTCGTATATATTAGTTTGTGTAGTGCAATGAGAGTTCTGACTTTTAAGAGATTGTCGAAGGAAATGTTAAGCAGCTTCTTTGCATGGTGGGAAACATGGTCACGTCTCGTCAGCCCAAATACATACCAAGCAATGTTGTTCTACACAACATTTAGTTTATTTTTGCATACATGGTCACAATTGGAGTAGATCTCACAACCAAGGAGGAGCTTTGGTATTAGGTACGCTTTAGCAATCAGTAGTCGGATGTTTAATGGGGTATAGTGCTGGGTAAGCCAAAGTGTGCGTAGCATACCGTAAGCCTTTCCAACCGAGCTGAAGATGTGGTCCTTCCAGGGCCGTGCGCAGGAATTGGCCTTGGGGGGGGTTTTAATTTAGATTTGCATTCGCATACATTTTTCACTAAGTTAAACATATTTGCTGAAACAGATACCTAGACCCATATATCACAAATTTTAATGTTCTTTAACTTTCCTGAATGTTCATACTCTGATGACTAAAACTACTATTTTTTTGGTTGTACACATTTTTCTGTATTTGATAGAGAATTGGTGATATGATGGCATATCCCAGCTAACTAAAAGTGCAAAAAAATACTCCTTACGGAGCCATAAAACGGTCATTTCTCAGAACTTTACTCTCCAAAATGAGCTTCTTTCAGAGCCCAAATGGAGCGAAAAATCGCTCTACGCCGGCACTCCAACGATGTCATAAAAAAGAGTCCGATTTCGATGAATTTGAAGCGTTTTTTGACTCTTTTTAAATGAACTGCGGAGCCTTTTATTGGTGCTTTTCTGAACCTTTTTCGGAGCCTTTTATTCCTCCATTCTGAGGGTTTCTGGAGCCTTCTCAGACGCCTTTCGGAGCCCTCTAATTGGTGCTTTTCTTTCATTCATCCACTCAGAGGGTTTTTGAACACTTTTCGGAGCCTTTTATTGGTGTTTTTCTGAAGCTTATTTGGGGTCGTTTTTTATTTCTTTTGGGTCATAATTTCTTTGCGCAATTATTCACTCCTAACTATTCTGCCGTCACCAGCTCTGACTTTCTAAATTAGCCCTATGAGCTACATGGGAACAATTTAATTAACTGTCCAACTATATGCGCCAATGATGTTCTTATTTATCTGAAAACCTTGAAGGAATCTTTTAAATGCGGTCCTGATAGGATTCCTACATGCTTCTTGAAGAAGTGTGCTAACAATATTTACCAACCCCTTACCAATTTGTTCAATCTGTCACTAAAGTGTGGTGTTTTTCCAAAAGCATGGAAAGAGTCGTTTCTTCTACCGCTTCATAAAAGCGGAAGCATAGCAAAGCTTTCTGATATCCCAAAAGTGTGTGAAGCTATTGTTACCAATCAGCTTACGAATCCTATCTCTACCTTGATGTCCGACTGTCAACACGGGTTCTGTAAGGGAAAGTCCACCGTTACAAACTTACTTGGATTTACTTTGATTTCAGCAAAGCTTTCGATAAAGTGTGCCACTCTTTACTTATTCATAAACTGGATCAGTTGGGTTTCAAGCCGGGTCTCAATCGCTAGATCTCTTCTTACCTTTGCGACAGAGCACAAAAAGTAGTGTTTAAAAATTGTGAATCCGATGTTATTTATGTCTCCTCAGGAGTTCCACAAGGAAGCCATCTTGCCCCGATTCTGTTCTTGTTGTTTATAAATGATATTTCTACAGTAATATAATTTTCGAAAATTTTAATGTATGCCGACGATGTAAAGCTTTTTATGTCATTCGAAGAAGCTTCAATCAGATCTAAATACACTTGTTACTTGGTGCGATTTAAATTATATGCCGTTTAATCTAAAGAAATGTAAATACATGCGTTTTTCGAGAGGAAAATCACAGCCAGCTTCCTATACAATTAACAGCTATAGTCTTGAGCAAATGTATGATTTTGTTGACCTTGGGGTTACTATGGACTACAAACTCAGTTTTAACTGCCATATTAACGTAACAGTCAATAAAGCTGGAGGCGCTCTAGCATTTGTTAAACGATGGTCTAAAGAATTTAGCGACCCTTATGTAACTAAAACTCTTTACTACATTAGTCAGACTGATACTTGAATACGGTTCTACAATTTGGAATCCACGTGGATCGCTTGGAATCAGTTCAAAAACAATTTTTAATATTTGACTTAAGAGATCTTCACTGGGATCCCTTGTATAATTTGCCACGTATACGAGTCGCTTAAAACTAATTAATCTTCACAGCCTTTCTAGTCGGAGGGAAATGCTTGGAATTGTTTTCATGATTAAATTACTAAATGGCTCAATCACAAGCCCGTTTCTTTTGAGCGAAGTGAACTTCAATGTACCTTCTCGTCCATCAAGACATTTTAAACCACTTATCTTGAAACAGTGCCGAACTAATTTGGAATTAAATCAGCCTTTTCGTTGTTTGTGTCAAGATAATAACTCTCATTCTGGTACGTTTGATATTTCAGACTCACTATGCAGAATAAAAATGTCAATTATTTCTATCCTTAATACATAGCAACAATTTGCTTTCATATCCTTTGATTCTTATCTTTATTCTTTACAATAACTATTCGCTGTCAACTAATTATTTATTAATTGTGTCATCTATTTTGTATCTACCTTACTTGGCTGATGAGGTTTTCTCTGTAGCTGAGCAGTTTCAGATCTCGACGATTAACAAACCAAAGCCTTTCAAAGACTCGGCGCGGAAAATATGAAATATGCTATGTTTATTTTCCACAGACTATTGATAAACGTCCATGAAAAATGAGATCTTTATTTTCCTTTAAGTTAAAAAAAAAAATCTCAGAAAATGTTTGAAAACATTCAAATAAGTGAACGTTGTCGCTCATCTGCTCTCCAGCGTTCATTTTCTCACAATTCTCTTTACGCCTACAACAAAAAGGGTCAGAAAACACTCGAAATCTTTCATATAATTGAGCCTTGCAGTTCATTCGCTCTGTTAATTGAAACTGCTCACTGTTTTCATCGGTAAAATTTAAGAACAAAAAATGCCCATACGCTACAGAACTTTGTAATTTCGGAAAGCTCCAAGTGCAATTCAAAGTGCCGGACTTATGTATTGGCCAACCTTATTCTTTGCAACTTTCACCAATTTCTTCTTCCGTAAAATTATTTTAACTAATTTTGTCAAAAATTATTAGTCAAGATTCAATACAAGATTTATAAAGTGTATTTTGAAAATTTTTGTAAAATCATTTCAACTTAGATTTGGCCATGGGGGGGGTTTCAACCCCCAAAACCCCCCCCGTGCGCACGGCCCTGGGTCCTTCCATGATAATGTTTTATTGAAAACAATACCAAGATTAGTAGCAGAGTCTACGTATTCAATAGTCGAATTGTTTAATGTTATTGGATCCAAGCCATTTGTTGCGAGCCCCTTTCTATGGATGATAAGACATTTTGATTTGTTGGGGTTCAAACATAAACCGTTCCTAAAAGCCCAACCGCCTATAAGGTCTAAATCATGATTCAAATTATTAATGCACGAGCTGGTACGATTACTAGGGCAGCACACATACAATTGCACATCATCCGCGTTAATATGAACCTTACAATACCTAAGGACATCGGGCAAGTCGTTTATATACAGGACGAATAAGAGCGGTCCCAGATCCGAGCCTTGAGGAACACGTGGCTCTTTGGCCACCTCACTGAACGGTCTGGGTGGGTTCACCGCATCGGTTCTCGGGGAGGTCGCCGAGGGTCTGTACCTCTTGGAGTCACTCGCGGTGCTTTCCTGAAACCGCGAAAATTATAATATTTTTCTTTTGGTTGTGCACAATCACACTTATAAATATATCGCACCCTAAATCAAAAACAGTCACAACTCAAAATTTTTTTAGGTGGCTTTCTTGGCATAGATTGCCTAATAAAAAGTAGTGCAGCCAGTACATACAATATTTTTCTTTTTGACTATTATCGTTACTCTTTAAAGAGCACAGTGATGTCAAGTTTTTAAAAATCAAATCACTTTTGTGCGATCCAGAAGCAATTAACTGAAAGTTACTCGGATTTTGAGTTGTGACCCTTTTTGATTTAGTGTGCGATATGTAAACACGTATATAGGTGCGCGCCTCTCAAAATTTTTGTAAACAAAAAAACGTGTGTATTTATGTATATGTATGTCACCTAGCGAAAACCCGCATTAATATGGGTCCGTACATATTTATTTGTTTTTCTTTTGTTAAAACAAAACTCACCTCGCTTATTCGTATGATTTTGGTACCAAAAACACGCCCAAGCTGAAAGTAGAGAAAAGAAACAAACAACATATGCAGATGCGTTATCCCTGGTACGGTTAAGGGCTTTGGCCTCTTGACCGTGATCAAGGCCAATTTTCACTGACAAGTGCTTTGTACTACTAGTTTAGTAATTGGGTTCGGTGCATGTGCATTATTTTTATGCATATGCAAAACGAAAAAAGTGAATATAAAAAAAATTGCGTAAAGGGAAAAAATTTTAAATTTAGAAATTGAGCAAGAAACCAGAGAAGAGCTCGAACCTGAACCCACAATCGAAGACGACGAAATTGACGTCCCAGAACCCGACTATAATGAGGTGCGAATAGCAATATCCCGGTTAAAAAACAATAAAGCAGCTGGCGCTGATGGTTTGCCTGCTGAGCTATTCAAGCATGGCGACGAGGAGCTGGTAAGGCGTATGCACCAGCTTCTGTGCAGAATATGGTCGGATGAATGCATGCCCGAAGATTGGAATCTAAGTGTTCTGTGCCCAATCCACAAGAAAGGTGATCCTGCAAACTGCACCAACTACCGCGGAATCAGCCTTTTGAATATCGCATATAGAGCATGTCAAGCGTATTGTGCGAACAATTGAAGCCTGGCGTGAACAGACTGATTGGACCTTATCAGTGTGGCTTCAGACCTGGAAAATCTACCATCGACCAGATTTTTACAATACGTCAAATCCTGGAGAAAAGAATCGACACACACCACCTCTTTGTTGATTTTAAAGCCGCTTTCGATTACACGAAAAGGAGCTGCCTATATGCCGCTATGTCTGAATTTGGTTTCCCCGCAAAACTTATACGGCTTTGTAAAATGACATTGAGCAACACCTCCAGCTCAGTCAGAATTGGGAAGGACCTCTCCGAGCCGTTTGAAACTAAACGAGATATTTATTTTATTTTATTTATTTGTTTTATTTATTTTGTACGAAGTACATGCTGTTATCAAGCAGAGAGTCAGTGCATTCGCGCCTTGGCACCCACGCCACTGCTGGTAGCAGAAAGTTCGAAATAGTGAAGGACTTCGTTTATCTTGGATCCAGCATAAGCTCCAACAATAATGCCAGCCTAGAAATCCAACGAAGAATTGCTCTTGCAAATAAATGCTACTGTGGACTGATGAGGCAATTGAAAAGTAAAGTCCTCTCTCGACGCACGAAAATCACACTCTACAAGTCACTCATCGCTCCCGTCCTACTATATGGTGCAGAGGTGTGGACACTAACAACATCTGACGAGGCTGCATTGGGAGTATTCGAGAGAAAAGTTCTGCGAAAGATTTATGGGCCTCTACGCGTTGGCGGCGGCGAGTACCGAAGAAGATTTAATGATGAGTTGTATGAGCTTTACGCAGACGTCGACATAGTACAGCGCATTAAAACACAGCGGCTTCGCTGTCTAGGCCACGTCGTGCGAATGAACGAAGACGCTCCAGCCCAGAAGGTATACTTATCGGCACCCGCCGGTGGAAGCAGAGGAAGAGGAAGACCACCACTCCGATGGAAGGACCAAGTGGACACCGACCTGCGATCTCGTGGGGTCTCCAATTGGCGCCAGTTGGCGCAAAGAAGAAATGACTGGCGAGCTATGTTGGACGGTCAAAATCGCTCAGGCGGTTAGATGGCCATTTAAAGAAGAAGAAGAAAGAGAAAAAAAAAATAATTAATTTGGAACTTGAAAATTGAAAATAGTGAAAAACGTTTAAAATTTAAAGATAAAAACATAAATTTTGGTGAGAGATTGCTGATATTGATGTTGAGAGTAATGTTGCTATGGAATGTTGATGTTAAATGTTGAGAGTAATGTTGCTATTGAATGTTGCTGATGTGTGGGTGGTTGCGCCACAAAATGTTTAGCAACAAGACGATGATGCTGAAGTATGTGCGATAATGCTGCTGCTGTAACGTATTTGTTGGGTGTGTTGAAAAATGATGTGTTCGAACTCCTTTGTAAAATGTGTGGGTGCTTGTGTTTGTTGTTGTTTTGCGTGTTTCTTCGACTTGGTATATTTGCAATTTTTTTTAGATGTGTCAGAAATTTTGATGTTGCAAAAAAAAATGTCGCCGCCCTCGGCTGGTTTCCCGAGCTAGGATAAAAAAATGTAATATGCAATTTGCATATATAGGTATATTTACTTTTTTCATTTTTCGCGGACACGTCGGCATAGTCCGACGCAACGAATGGCCTAAATTGGGACACGTCTGTATATGTCCGAGAAAGGGTTAATAATTTTTTTTTTGTGCATTTCAACGCAAATTTAACTAAATATTCTAACCTTTAAATCGGAACTAAAAATATATATTAAAATTTTTGAATTTGAACCAAAAAAATTAAGAAATGATTTCCTCAATCTAAGCGTTTAAAATTTAACATTTTTTTTCTTTTCTTCTTCTTCTAACCTTTTTTTGTAGTTTGCATTCGTGCTTGTGTACATATCCACATACATATGTACATGTAAGTGCACTTATGCATATTTTAATATTATTGAATTTCGAATAAAGCCAGACTTATTGGATCAAGTTAACTTAATTAAAAATTCCAAAATTATTTTTGATGAGGCGTCACATGAAAACTTATTTACGCTAACAAATTCAAAGATTTATGCACAGGAAATTTTTATGAACAAAAATATTCAACAAACGATTTTTTCAACAAAATTCCAAATATTTTTAAGTAACTTACCGTGGTATTGGCTGCTTCACTTGGTGATTTCTTGGTCTCTGGTGGCGGCTGTCCTTTCGCTGGCGATGCCACTGGAGAGGATTCCCTAGGTATCAAAGGATCACTACACTTTATTTTTTCCTTTGATCGCTCGCGTTACAATTTCGTGAAGCCGCACTTTATAGAAATACTTTGCCACTCGCGCACCCACACTTTAAGGTGAACAAAACGCACTTTAAATATAAACTTTTTTTTTAAACACCTTTTTGCACTTTTAAGACGACTTTCGATTTCTGAATGCTGTTGATCAGGGGGATCCCCTGTTTATACCCCAATAATCCTTGCGGCATTTAAGACACCGTAAGGCTCGAATCGCCTGCCTGCCTTGGTCGAACCAATCCGCTTTTGACCCATTAGCGGCACGTATATGCACAAATGTGCAAGCAACAAATTAACCCACTCACACTAATAAACATCCGCTTTGCTAATATCGTAAATGCGATTAAAGGGATTCGGTTAGCGGTTGCTTGCACATCCGCTCATATACCCGCTTGCACGTAGTCAGAGAAATCTTCAAAGGTTGCCGTTACAGGCTCGCATCCGCCGATGGTGCCTGCATCATGGAGCGTGTGCGTAAAAGAAATTCCTAACGCAGCCTTGGGTTGGTTTGTAAGTCCAGGGCTAACGTGTGGCCTCGACATATGACCTAATGCCGGGCTTCAAGTTCGCTTCTTGTCTACCTTCACATTACCACATATATCTATTACAATAACATTCAACTACTAGGCACAGAAAAATATACGTACATTATCTAAAAAAAATCTAACTCTATTAACACTGGGTTTAAACAACAAAATTAACCTAAAGTATCACAGGTGAGCCTCTTAATCCTATATCACAGGGTAAAATAAAACTATATCACAGTTCAAAAATTTTTGTCAAGTTGTAAGTGTATAATTAGGAATGTATAATCAAGTCAGAAAAGTGTAGTAAAAAAAATAAAAAGAATATATAATTAAATAAAAAGGTCAAGTCGAAAGTGTATAATTACAGTAGTAGGTCAATAAAACCTAAAATAATTGAATAAATAATTTTAAGAGATTCGAAAAGCAAATCTGTGTCAATTTCCTAGCGGTCAAGTTTTTCCGGTACAAAGGTGAGTAATAAATAACATGCAACATTGAACATTTAATACTTCATGCCAGAAATATGTCTTTAGCATGGTATACCCCGATTCTATTTCCGCTAACATCGCCGAGTTCATACATCGAGTTACCGACTACCTTTAAAACTACGCATTTTACTTGCCTTGGGACAAGTTTGGGATTATAATTGTCTATTTGTGAACTCTGTTTAAAATTTCGGCGGTATACCATTTGTCCAATTTTAAACGATATATCCCTACTTCTAGTGTTATGCAATTTCTTACTACGCTCGTGAGCCAACCTCAGCTCTTGCATAATTTTATTTCTAATTGCTTGCATCTTATCTGCAGATGTTTCCACCTCACAATCTACGTCCTTAACTGTCCCTAATTTTCTGAACAAGTCGTATGATGCCCCATGTTGCACCATTGGCATACCAAACAAGGCAAAATATAGTGAGGTGTTAATCGCTGAATGGATGACGCTTCGCAATGCAAAGGCCGCATCACTGATGTGCCTGTCCCAGTTCTTCTGATTTTAGCCCACATATGACCTTATTATTTGTAGAATTGATCGATTGACCCTTTCGGCCGCGTTGCCTTGTGGCGAATAAAAAGCTGTCCTAATCTGTGTCGTACCATGTTTTGCTATAAATGACGTGAATAATTCTGACACATAGTCACCGTTGAATTTTCATCAAAGTCGGTCGCTTTCATTTTCTTTCTCTGAAAATAATTTTTGTCAAAAAATAAATACTAATATTTTTTATATTTTTCACGCGTCATATTTTTCTATTTCTTATAAATACATTTATACATACATATGAAGGGCGAGAGTGCAAAAGGGCCTAACCCACAATTTCAAAATTTTTCAAGGCGCGAGAAAAACGTTCGCATTTTTCGAATTTTCAGTGTATTGATCTGAAAGTGAAATCACTTTTAGATCTTGATAGCATTTCTTAGGGGTTCAAATTTCATGCGATTTGGTGCAGTAGTTTCGGAATTACGAGACTTCGAATTTCTCATGGGCCTAACCCAAGGGGTGCCGAGAGTGCAAAAGGGCCTAACCCGAAGGTGATTTTCACTTTGCCGGCGTCAGCTATTGTTCATTTCCTGTTTTTATTTAATTATTATTGCACACTCACATCAACAGTCGGAGACTGTTTCGCACTGATGTTTTTCCCCTTGGCTGTCGTATACGCGTGACCCTGGCGTCGCGATTCGAGACGAGAGTCTCGTTGTCTTGGCATTTCTCCGCTAGTTTTCAATCTAGAGAAATGAAATAAAGTGGAAAATGATTAGTGGGGATTACTCCACAACGCCTTGATTGCGGTTTTTTGAAATTTTGATTAAAAATTGCCAATACAAAACGATTTACAGAAACGTCAACATACCGATCGCTCTTTGAACTGTCACAACATAACCTAGGAAAACACAATCAAAAAACACTGTCGTAGGATAATTACTTGAAGCTTCTCATTAACGCTTAACACCCTAGATGTCGTCGCAGACTTATGGTTTTTGTTTAAACTTGAGCGATATGAACAAAAACACGGTTTCCCCATAAGGCGCAATGAGGGCTTAGGCCCTTTTGCACTCTCGCTACCCCGCGGGTTAGGACCTCGGCCAACTTTGAAAATTCATAAAAAATTCAAAAAATTTTTTAGAATTTTTTGGTCAACTCCTACGTGACAAGACGTGTTTTGGCAAACTCAATTTCGAAAAAAGTGTGGGTTAGGCCCTTTTGGACTCTCGCCCTTCATATATTGTGTAACTTATTTCGCGTGCTTTTGCAATGGCCCCTGGGGCCACTAATTTAGGGGATAACAGATGCTGAGAAAAAAAAGGAAAAAGTTAAATCCCATTCATTTGGACCAATTTCCAGAACTACCAATTGTCAATAAGGATGAACCTAAATATCTGGTGATGTCATCTTTAGATTCAAATAAGCCTCTTACATCTTTATCATGCTTTGCTGTTTACAAAGGTATTCAAGGTATTTGTAAAAATGTTAATAAGATCACAGAATTACGTGATGGCAGTCTTCTTTTACTGGTAAATAACAACAAAACTGCTGAAAAATTCATTTCCACAAAATCACTTCCGGGTGCTGGTGCAATAAAAGTACAACTTCATAACTCACTAAATTCAGTTAAAGGAACAATATATGCCCCCTTTCTATGTCATCTTGATGATAAGGAAATCGTTGAAGGCCTCAAAGATCAAGCTGTTTCTTCCGTATTCAAATTTACACGATTAGTTGATGGCTCTCGGAAACCATCTGGTGTTTTATTGTTAACTTTTAATAAATATTGTCTTCCTGATAAAATTGATGTTGCCTGGAGATCCCTTGATGTCCGTCCCTACTATCCTAATCCTATGCGTTGTAAACAATGCCGACGCCTAGGACATACAATTAAATACTGTAAAAATTCTTTGACATGTGTAACCTGTAACCTTCCATCTGATCATTCCTCCCCAACTGAATGTAAAAGAATTATGTGTGCCAATTGTTCTGGTAATCATCCATCATCATCTAATATTTGTCCTAAATTTCAACAATCTAAAGAAATTCTTAAAATTAAAACAATTTATAAATGTAGTATGCGTGAAGCTATCAGTAAATACAATCAGTTCCTACCCTCTTCTACTATCCAAAACTCGTTTGCTAATGTAGCAAAAACTACTACCTCCATTAATAATACTATCACTCCTAAAATTAATTCCATTACAGAAATAAATAATAATAATAATAATGATATTGATTCTTCAATTAATTATACTAACATTAATTCTATTAATTATATCGAATCTTCTTCCTTGTCTAATCTAAATTCTAATGATTGTATGGAAGTTTCTTCCATTTCTAATTCAAATTCTAATAATCATTTAGAAGTCCCTTCCATTTGTAATACTAATTCTAATAATCATATTGAAATTCCTTCCACTTCTAACTCAAATTCTAATAATCATATGGAAGTTCCTTCCATATCTGATCTAATTTCTACCTCCATCAACATCCACTCTTCATCCAATAATTTTCTCCCATCTTTTTCTGAAACTCCTTCTGAATCTGATGTTTCTATTAATTTACTAAATAACTTATTACATTGGAAATAATTTACTTTCTTAACTTTTTAAGTAATTACTTTTTCTTTTAATTTATTTTTATTATGATTACTTTTCTACAATGGAATATTAATGGTTATTTTAATAATTATTTTAATTTAGAATTACTTATAAAATTACACAACCCTTCTATTATTCTTTTAAACGAAACTCATCTATCTCATAATGTTTCAGCTTGTTGTCCACATGCCTATATAGGATACTTTTACAATCTTCCTAATATTTCTTATAGCAAGCAAGGCGTAGCTATCCTAATTAAGAAAAACATCCCTCACATTTCCCTTCCACTATCCACTTCTAATATTTCTTCTTTGGCAATAGAAATTCAAACTCCACATAAAATTTCAATTATCTGTGCTTACTCCCCTCCTAGCCAAATTTTCTCTACTAATGATTTCCTTAACCTTATTCCTTCTGACTCTCAATCTTTCTTTTTAGCTGGCGACTTTAATGCTTGGAACCCTCTCTGGGGATCATCCTCTGTTAATTCAAGGGGACGTAGTGTGGAAGATGCCATCCTAGTTTCTAATTCTTTTATTCTTAATGATGGTTCTCCCACTCATTTTTCAACCCATACTACTTTTACGCATATAGATCTCTCGCTCTGTTCTTCTTCATTATCCTCAAAATTTTCCTGGTATTGTTTAAATAATCTTCATGGTAGTGATCACTTTCCTATCATTTCTAAATTATCCTTATCCCGCCCTTCTAATCTTTTCAAACCCAGGTCTCGTTTTAAAACTGATTTAGCTGATTGGAATAAATTTGAACATTTGTGTTTATATTACTCGCGTTTTTTCCCTATATCTTCAAATATTAATCAAGAATCTTCTAGAATTCAAAAAATTATTCGTTGTGCTGCTAATCATTCTATTCCTCAAACCTCCTCTAAACCAATAGTCCGTTCTCCTCTTTGGTGGAATAATGAACTATTTGTTCTTAGACAAAATAAACAACTTGCATGGCATGAATTCAAACGTAATCGTTCATCTGATAATTTAATAATTTATAAAAAATACAACGCCTTATTTCGCCGTAAAGCCAAGGCTTCTAAAATTCTCTGTTTTCAAAAATTTACTAGTGATATAAACTCTTCTTCTGATCCTAAAAAAATTTGGACTGATATTAAAAAATTAACTGGTTGTACTCCTTTTTCATCTATATCTTTTCTTAAAACTCCAATCGGTGACTTACTTCTGCCAAAAGACATAGCCCTAGAATTTGCCTCACATTTTTCTAATGTTTCATCTGACTCTAGTTTCTCTCCTGAATTTTCCTCTAGTAAATTGTCTTTGCTATCTTCCCCTTTTATTCCTCCTTCTAATTTATCATATCGCTTCCCTAGTTCAACAACGACGCAATTGTAAAATATAAAGTTTTGGTGAAGCAAGTTTCAATATTTGTCCGCGCATACGTTAT
Source organism: Sphenella marginata (assembly GCA_951509765.1). Lineage (NCBI taxonomy): Eukaryota > Metazoa > Arthropoda > Insecta > Diptera > Tephritidae > Sphenella > Sphenella marginata. The sequence continues at coordinate 52,842,422 of OX608081.1, read as the reverse complement.
TCACGATTGGAACAACTTCGCAAGCGTCTAGCGCGAAAACTATTTGTAATACAATTATAAAATTGATACACAGCAATAATTAGTACTTTTTAAAGCTTTTGTGAGCGTTATCTCGAAACTTTAAAATTGACAATTGCGTCGTTGTTGAACTAGAGAAGCGATATTCTGCCCAACTTTTAGATTCTGACTTATCAATGTTTGAGTTTCAATCTGCTTTATCAGTTGTTAAAAGTAAATCTCCTGGTATTGATAAAATTTCCTACTCAATCATTAAGCATCTCCCCCATTCTCTTTTCTCCCGTTTACTCAATCATTATAACAATATATTTCAATCTGGCAACTACCCTATCCTTTGGAAGACTAGCACAGTTATTCCTATTTTAAAACCTGGCAAATCCCCTATTGAAGTCTCCAGTTACCGACCTATATCACTTTTACCTTGCCTTGGTAAATTGTTAGAAAAAATAATATCTGTCAGACTCTCCTGGTATGTTCATTCAAATAAATTTATACATAATAATCAAGTTGCTTTTAAAAAAGGACAAGGCACTCTTGACGTTCTTTTGCACCTAGATAATTTTATTTCTAATACTTTATCCTCTAAAAATCATGTTACTATACTCTCATTAGATTTTTTAAAAGCATTCGATCGTATTGGCATACATGTAGTTTTAAGACAGCTTATCAAATGGAAGGTTGGTTCCCGTATTTTTAATTTTATTAAATCTTTTCTTAGTAACCGTAAAATTAGTGTTCTTATATCTACTGACCGTTCATCCATTCTTTCTCTTGATAATGGTACTCCCCAAGGTTCCCCACTTTCAGTTATACTTTTTGTTATTGCTTTTGATGAAATCAGTTCAATTTTAAACAATATTCCTAATATCAATCATCAAATTTATGCTGATGACTTAGTAATATTTTCTAATAATTTGGATTTATCTATTGTTATGTCTTCTTTTTCTGAAATTTTATCTCTTTTATCATCTTGGTCTATATCTTCAGGCACCTCAATTTCTTTTTCTAAATCAAAATTGTTACATATTTGTAAAAAACATTGTTGTATTTATCCTACACTTACATTTAATAATGAAACTATTTCTTGTGAAGATAGTATTAAATTTTTAGGTATTATCTTAGACTCTAAGTATTCGTTCAAACAACATTGTCAATATGTTAGAAGTAAACTTTTTACTAATTTAAATATTATTAAATATCTTTCTTGTAAACGATCGCTAATCGGCACGGCTCTTCTGGTTAATATCACCAAAGCTCTTATGTTATCTATCATCAATTATGGTTTGGAAATATATGGACACCATTCAAAAAACCATTTCAAAACTTTTTCTGCTCCCTACCATTCTGCAATTCGTCGATCTCTTCGTGCCTTTCCCACGTCTCCTATAAATAACATTTTACCTGAATCTGGTCTTCCTTCTTTAAATGATAATATGGAAGACAGCTTATGTAAACTTTATCCAAAACTCATTTACAGTTCAAATACTATTCTTAAAAAAGATTTTAACACAACTCTATCTCGGAAACGTGCGCCAAAAATTGCTTCAGCTATTTACATATATTTGCTCTAAATTTGTTAAAGACAACAATTTACCATTCAATATATCTTCAAATCGCAATTGTAATAACCCTCCATGGTGTTTAAAGGATTCATCTTTTTTAAGTAATTTGGTTCATTTACGCAAATCAAATACTCCTAATGTCGTATACCAAGCACGTTTTAGGGAATTATATACTCAATTTAAGTCTTCTAGTTGGCAATTTATTTTTACTGATGGTTCTAAATCAACCAATACATCTTTTGCTGTGGTTGGAGAGAATGAATCCATAATATCTTATGGTTTACTATTTCCATTTTGTTCTGTATTCACAGCTGAAGCAACTGCGTTGCTCAATGCCTGCAAGTATGCTAAACAAAACAGAGGAAAATTTATCATCTGCACTGATAGTTTATCTTGCTTCCAAGCTATACAAAATTGCCGTAATTCTAATTTTATTATTGAAAATGTTAGACTTATTTTGACATCTTCTCCAAAAAAACTCAAAATTATGTGGGTACCAAGCCATTCTGGTATTATTGGTAATATGTTTGCGGATTCAACTGCTAAGATAATGCGCTTAACTCCCACTATATACTCAAATTTGTTTTCTAAAAGTGACATTTATAAATTTAATAGCCTTCAGAAAAATACTAAATTGGCTGTTTTTTGGACGAATTATAACCACCATTATGCAACTATAAACCCAAATAGAATCAAACCAATTTTTCCACTGTCATTGCCTACTAATTATATCACTCCGTACATAAGGCTTCGTATTGGCCATTCAATTATTACTCACTCTCACCTATTAGAAGGAAATTTTTCTAACCAATGCCCTTTTTGTGAAGTATCAGCTATTAGTGTATTACATTTTTTAGTTGATTGTCCTGCTTTAAAAATGTATCATCAAAATAATTTTGATAATATTAATCCTATTGATCTTCTAATTAATCCCTCAATCAATAATATCAAACAAATTTATAATTTTCTAAAAGAGTCTGATCTTCTTCGTCGTATCTAATTTATCTTCAAATATTAATCAAGAATCTTCTAGAATTCAAAAAATTATTCGTTGTGCTGCTAATCATTCTATTCCTCAAACCTCCTCTAAACCAATAGTCCGTTCTCCTCTTTGGTGAATAATGAACTATTTGTTCTTAGACAAAATAAACAACTTGCATGGCATGAATTCAAACGTAATCGTTCATCTGATAATTTAATAATTTATAAAAAATACAACGCCTTATTTCGCCGTAAAGCCAAGGCTTCTAAAATTCTCTGTTTTCAAAAATTTACTAGTGATATAAACTCTTCTTCTGATCCCAAAAAAATTTGGACTGATATTAAAAAATTAACTGGTTGTACTTCTTTTTCATCTATATCTTTTCTTAAAACTCCAATCGGTGACTTACTTCTGCCAAAAGACATAGCCCTAGAATTTGCCTCACATTTTTCTAATGTTTCATCTGACTCTAGTTTCTCTCCTGAATTTTCCTCTAGTAAATTGTCTTTGCTATCTTCCCCTTTTATTCCTCCTTCTAATTTATCATATTCTGCCAAACTTTTAGATTCTGACTTATCAATGTTTGAGTTTCAATCTGCTTTATTAGTTGTTAAAAGTAAATCTCCTGGTATTGATAAAATTTCCTACTCAATCATTAAGCATCTCCCCCATTCTCTTTTCTCCCGTTTACTCAATCATTATAACAATATATTTCAATCTGGCAACTACCCTATCCTTTGGAAGACTAGCACAGTTATTCCTATTTTAAAACCTGGCAAATCCCCTATTGAAGTCTCCAGTTACCGACCTATATCACTTTTACCTTGCCTTGGTAAATTGTTAGAAAAAATAATATCTGTCAGACTCTCCTGGTATGTTCATTCAAGTAAATTTATACATAATAATCAAGTTGCTTTTAAAAAAGGACAAGGCACTCTTGACGTTCTTTTGCACCTAGATAATTTTATTTCTAATACTTTATCCTCTAAAAATCATGTTACTATACTCTCATTAGATTTTTTAAAAGCATTCGATCGTATTGGCATACATGTAGTTTTAAGACAGCTTATCAAATGGAAGGTTGGTTCCCGTATTTTTAATTTTATTAAATCTTTTCTTAGTAACCGTAAAATTAGTGTTCTTATATCTACTGACCGTTCATCCATTCTTTCTCTTGATAATGGTACTCCCCAAGGTTCCCCACTTTCAGTTATACTTTTTGTTATTGCTTTTGATGAAATCAGTTCAATTTTAAACAATATTCCTAATATCAATCATCAAATTTATGCTGATGACTTAGTAATATTTTCTAATAATTTGGATTTATCTATTGTTATGTCTTCTTTTTCTGAAATTTTATCTCTTTTATCATCTTGGTCTATATCTTCAGGCACCTCAATTTCTTTTTCTAAATCAAAATTGTTACATATTTGTAAAAAACATTGTTGTATTTATCCTACACTTACATTTAATAATGAAACTATTTCTTGTGAAGATAGTATTAAATTTTTAGGTATTATCTTAGACTCTAAGTATTCGTTCAAACAACATTGTCAATATGTTAGAAGTAAACTTTTTACTAATTTAAATATTATTAAATATCTTTCTTGTAAACGATCGCTAATCGGCACGGCTCTTCTGGTTAATATCACCAAAGCTCTTATGTTATCTATCATCAATTATGGTTTGGAAATATATGGACACCATTCAAAAAACCATTTCAAAACTTTTTCTGCTCCCTACCATTCTGCAATTCGTCGATCTCTTCGTGCCTTTCCCACGTCTCCTATAAATAACATTTTACCTGAATCTGGTCTTCCTTCTTTAAATGATAATATGGAAGACAGCTTATGTAAACTTTATCCAAAACTCATTTACAGTTCAAATACTATTCTTAAAAAAGATTTTAACACAACTCTATCTCGGAAACGTGCGCCAAAAATTGCTTCAGCTATTTACATATATTTGCTCTAAATTTGTTAAAGACAACAATTTACCATTCAATATATCTTCAAATCGCAATTGTAATAACCCTCCATGGTGTTTAAAGGATTCATCTTTTTTAAGTAATTTGGTTCATTTACACAAATCAAATACTCCTAATGTCGTATACCAAGCACGTTTTAGGGAATTATATACTCAATTTAAGTCTTCTAGTTGGCAATTTATTTTTACTGATGGTTCTAAATCAACCAATACATCTTTTGCTGTGGTTGGAGAGAATGAATCCATAATATCTTATGGTTTACTATTTCCATTTTGTTCTGTATTCACAGCTGAAGCAACTGCGTTGCTCAATGCCTGCAAGTATGCTAAACAAAATAGAGGAAAATTTATCATCTGCACTGATAGTTTATCTTGCTTCCAAGCTATACAAAATTGCCGTAATTCTAATTTTATTATTGAAAATGTTAAGGTAAATGTCCATAATTTCGTGGTACTAAGGAATTTTCTGACTTTCTACCTCTCTTGCGTAAAAACGGATGAAGGAAAACTAAAAAAGTAAATTTTTCCCATTGAGTTGATCTATTAAGATAGCTTTCCATTTAATTTCAAACAAAACTAACAAATGTTTTATTTTATATAAATAAAAATGTGTGAGTACCTCAAATGTCCCTAATTTCGTGGCAAAAATTTTCTGATGTACCTAACTTCGTGGTAAAGTGTCCCTAATTTCGTGGTATTTGGTTAAACTCTAATTTTATGGAAAATGAAAGTTATTTTTAACGCACATTCCTAAAATTTATTTATTAAAATTTATGTTCAAAAATTTTAAATTTTAAATAATTTTTTTATTGTTATTGTATTTATGAAAAGAAAGCGTTTTAAGACCAAGTAAGTATTAATTTGTTTAGTACTTAGTAATCAATTGATTAGACGGATTTTTTAATTGTTAATGATTACTTCAATTGGTTTTTGAGAAAAGGCAATTAGTAATTGATTGCGATTGAAAAAATTCAAAAAAAAACCAATAAAAAAAAATTTATTTAACTGATGTAATTTGTTACTTTTCTCAAAATTTTTTTTATTTATTATTACTAAAAATGTTTTTTTTTTTTTAATTTTTGTGTTTTTTTGGTCTTTTAAGTTTTTTTATTTTTAAACAAAATAAATAATTAATAAAAATAGTTTTAAAACAAAAATAAACAATAAAAAAAATTAGTTCAATTGATGTAGCTTATTATTTTTTATTATTTAAAAAAATGTTTTTTTTTTAAATTTTTTTGGTATATTTTTAATTTATTTGTATATTTTTAATTTTTTGATTTTTTTTTAATTTAATTTGGTTTTTTATTCTTTTTTTAATTTTTTGGTTTCTTGTTAACAATGTATCTAAATGCGCAGTATACCACGAAATTAGGGGCATGCGATAAAATTGATGTAGGTAATTTCGTGGTATCGCTTTAAGCGGTAATATGAGTTTTATATCTAAATTTTTTTGTTTATTATCGCTATTCATTCATAAGAAAAGCAAAAAAGTATAAATCTTGGCATATTTTTTTAAATTAAATGAAAAATTATTGAATAAACAAAAGTTCTATAATGCCATTATTTCGTTAAAACACAAGCACAAGCAGAGCTTTTTGATTAAAATATTAACGAATGGGTTAATAAAAGTGTACCACGAAATTACGTCAAAATCTTCCTCAGGGGTTTATTTAATAATTAAAATACTTAAAATAATAGGGTATCTTATGAAATGTGAAAGAAAATAAGGAAAACATAAAATATTATATTCCCATAATTTCGTGGGTACCACGAAATTAGGTACATCACAAAAAACACGTGTCCCTAATTTCGTGGTATTTAAATATTAAATAAAATGTAAATGAAAAGTTATTGAAATAAGTTTTACAGTATTAAAAACGTTTAAGAAATGTTAAATAAAACCAAAAAAATTATCGTCAAAAAAAAAAATTTAAAGATACAATTTTTACAGGCTTAACAAATTCTACTGGTCTCCTTAACAGTTTCCTTAAGAGGCCTCCCTACAAAAGGCTCATTTTCTGAGCTTCCAACTTTATAATGATTGTTGTTGTCACAGGTTCAATTTTAAAAAATTTGTAAAATATCCATTATTACACCCGAAAAGTTAATCTTTATTATAAAATTTTCAGTTTTAAAAAAAACTCGCCAAATTTCTTGTTTGAAAGAAAAAATCGAAATACCACGAAATAACGTACTACCACGAAATTATGGACATTTACCTTAGACTTATTTTGACATCTTCTCCAAAAAAACTCAAAATTATGTGGGTACCAAGCCATTCTGGTATTATTGGTAATATGTTTGCGGATTCAACTGCTAAGATAATGCGCTTAACTCCCACTATATACTCAAATTTGTTTTCTAAAAGTGACATTTATAAATTTATTAGCCTTCAGAAAAATACTAAATTGGCTGTTTTTTGGACGAATTATAACCACCATTATGCAACTATAAACCCAAATAGAATCAAACCAATTTTTCCACTGTCATTGCCTACTAATTATATCACTCCGTACATAAGGCTTCGTATTGGCCATTCAATTATTACTCACTCTCACCTATTAGAAGGAAATTTTTCTAACCAATGCCCTTTTTGTGAAGTATCAGCTATTAGTGTATTACATTTTTTAGTTGATTGTCCTGCTTTAAAAATTTATCATCAAAATAATTTTGATAATATTAATCCTATTGATCTTCTAATTAATCCCTCAATCAATAATATCAAACAAATTTATAATTTTCTAAAAGAGTCTGACCTTCTTCGTCGTATCTAATTTAAATTAACCAGCCAGCCGAAAGCCTATGCCGCTAGCGCTGCGTTGTTTAGTTTGTATAATAATTTGTATTATTATGTAAGCTTTTTAAATAAATAAATAATTCTGACACAAATTGTTTGCCATTGTCAAAGTGCACGTACTCCGGTACTCGGTTTTAAAAACACAAACTTAGAAAAATGGTCTAAACACACAAACACATAAACATTACCATCACACGTACGTGGGTATGGACCCATAAAATTTATAAATAAACGTTGGAAAGGGCGTTCTGTTACTTGTTGTTTCCCCATCATTGGTTTATGCATCATTGGTATTAAGGCAGTTTGTGTTTTGTTGCCTTTACAAACATCGCAGTTTTAAACATTTTTGCACGTCGGCAACTAATCCCGGCCAATAATATTTTTCACGTACCTACCCGTGCTAGGGTCTTGTGAATACCTCCATGACCTGCAGAAGGCGAACAGTGCGATGCTTCCACCAACCCAGAACGAAGTTCAGTCGGTACCCAGAGTTTCCAGGCATGGTCTTCTTGAAGCCCTTCCCCCTTGTCGAGTTGCGTCCCTCTACATACCCATCTGCTACGCCCGTTTCAGGTAGTTTATCATCGTTTGCTGTCACCGTGTTAATAAGTTCGATGTATTCCGCCGCTTTAAAAAATGGTGAGTTGAGATCGGAGGGGCCTGTTGCCAGAATCGTACAATCGTCGGCGTAAGAGACGATCGAGACACCCTCTGGTGGGGGGGGGGGAAGCTTCGATGTATAATAGTTAAACAGAAACGGGGATAGGACAACACCCCTTGTTTAACTATTCTGGGTTTTGATCTGGCGCCTCTGAATTCAACCGACGATTGACGGCCACTCAGGTAGTTGGCAGTCCAACGTTTAAGACAGGGGGAAGGGACGAGTCTTCAAGGTCTTTCATTAGTTGTGCATGGTTGACCGTGTCAAAAGCTTTGGCCAGGTAAGGCGCAACTAGCACTGTCCTGTGATTTGGACACTTTTGGTTTAATCCGTCCCCTATCTGAGTGGTTATGGCGTTCAGCGCGGTGGTGGTGCTGTGGTTTTTGCGAAATCCATGATGATGTTCGGAAAGCCGCAGGTTTGCGGTGAAATACGGTAACAAGATAGATTCCAACACCTTCACTACTGGCGAGAGGAGTGATATCGGGCGATATGACCAGCCTATTACCACCTAGGCATACGCACCAGTCCTTGACCCCCAGCATCAACTCTACTCCCCGTTCGCATTTCGGTATCCTGCAATTTAATTTCAACGGCCTAACTGGATGAATCTGGCAACTCCGGCGTGTATACAGGCAAATTTGCGGTCATTTTAAAATATTTTTGAATTTTTAAAGTTCTTGTGATAAATAAATTGTTAATCTGGCACAAAACAGTTAAACAAAGTGCTAAAATCCAGTAGCTTATGAAATTAAGTCTATCGGCGATCTGAAATTGGTTTTTTCAACAAGTTTGCACCTACAAAAATTGGTGCTCCAATTATTGTTGTTCTTTTTGCGGGCAATTAGCTGTCTATAATTTACCAACAATAACTACAGCAGTAATAACCTAGTTGGATTGGTGTGTGCCCTGGCTACTTTTTTCAGTCAGTTTTTCTAAGATATTTTTTTGGTGTATTTTGTATTACATATTACATGTCTACGGGTTCTGCAAAGCGTCGTGGTGAAGCTATGAGTAACGATTGCCAATCAGTTAAAAAAGCTGCACGCATCAGCGAATCATCACCGTTTTCTGCACGTAGTTTGGATCAGCGTTTTGCTAAAATCAACGAGATTCTAGCTAAGCTATCGAAGCAAATGTTGGACACTGAACAGAGATTAATAGACTTTGTATGCAAAAAGCTTGAGGACAAATACGATAGTGTCAAGCGTGATATCGACGAAATAAGTGGAAGGGTTGCTCGCCTTGAGAATGAGTTTGATCGCATTGGGCGCCTTGAAAGCGAAATATGCGCCTTAAAGCAGAACTTGGCAAGGCAAGACAGCCAAAACGCAGCTTGTGACGTCCGTGTCCATGGCGTACCCTGTGAGGAAGATGAGAATCTAAAGCAAATATTCCACCAAATTTGCTTCTCACTGGATATGCAACCGCCTCCCCTGAAGGGCATTTTCAGTGCACGTAAAATGCAAGAAAGCACGACCGATCCAGCAATAATTATAAAATTTTATTCAGCAAAAGACAGAAACTCATTGTTAAAAAATACTGCCACAACAAAGACAAAAATAACAAAGGACTGCGACTAGTTGATGCGGGCATGAACTCCGATGCCCCGATCTTCATAAATGCATCACTAACCAAGGATAACTACGCGATTTTCAAAGCAGCAATACGCCTTAAAAAGCGAAAAAAGGTTTAATCAGTTTTTTCAATACGTGGCGTGGTCCACGTCAAACAAAAAGCCAATGATGAGCCCATAGCCATATCCAGTCTGGAATTTCTCGAAAGTGTAGACAAATCCTTTCCCGATTACGTTGCGGCAGCTGCGAGTGATGACGTTGTTGAACCTGCGAGTACCCCCACGTGCGACCACCCGGAATGCCAATGATTGCTCCGTTAGGCTTAGTATATTACCTTTTCAATTCTTCACAGTATATCTCTTTTCTATTTCTAACACCATAAAAACATTTAATGAACTACCAAGTGTGTCATTCTTGAATTTTAGTGCAATGCATTCATCTTACCCACCTCATGATGATGGTCCCAGATCATAGTTTTTCGAGTTCCAGTGATAGTCAGCAAACGAGCTAAAGGGCTGAACGTAATCCATATAAACGCGCAAAGTCTATATAAAAAACTAGACGAGCTACGGTTTATTTGCGAAGGTGGTGATATTGATGTGATACGCATTTCTGAGACCTGGTTTTCTTCATGTCATACAAATTAAATTAAATGGATACCAACTTTTCAGGGCCGACAGAGGTGGTCATGGTGGTGGTGTTGCAATATATGTTAAAAGTAGTTTACACTGTAAATTGTGTTGTAGTTCTAGTCCCGGTGATTCTGTAGAATATGTGTTTGTTGAGTTGTTTTCTGATAGTAATAATAAGCTCCTCATTGGCTGTGCATATAGACCTAATCGTCAAGTAAATTTTTCTGGGTTCATTGAATTTTTACAACCGCTACTTTTAGGTTATGAGAATATTATAATCGCTGGCGATTTCAACTGTAACCTGTGGTTGATGACAGCTTAAAGCTATGCATGGGATCGTTAGGTCTATATCCCACCAATTCTACACTACCAACTCACTTTACCAGTACTAGCTCGACGTTGCTAGATTTATTTTTTGTAAATGAACCTCGTAAACTGCTCTACTCCAATCAACTGTCTGCATCCTGTTTTTCAAAGCATGACCTCATATGCCTAACATATGACTTTCATACGTCGTGCAGACCATGCTCTTTCACGTATCGCGACTTTGGTAACATAGATTATGAATCTCTTGCCGTGGCAGTGGATTCGGTTGATTGGAGTATGATTCGTACTTTGGCATCGGTTGACGACCAATCATTATTTCTGCAAAACCATATAAATCAGCTTTTAGATAACCACGTTCCACTCAAACATAAATTAGTAAGTAACAAAAATAACCCGTGGTTTAATACTAGGCTGAAACACCTTATTAATCTCCGTAATCTTGCCTACTCGCGGTGGAAAAGATACAAGACAGAAGAGATGCATAATAGCTTTAAAGCAGCACGGCGTGCTGTCAATAAAGCCACAAGATCAACCAAAGAAGGTTATTACAAAAACAAATTTAGTTTTGCTTTGGATTCGAGGGATACATGGAAAAAAATTAGGGAAATCGGTATTGGCAAGTCCAAAGGGGATCTATCTGTCCCTCCCGATGTCGATATTAACGTCATTAATAAAAATTTTGTTACACCGTCAATTCCGTCTGATAATATACGTACTGGTAGTTACTGTGTTTGTGTTAATGTCAATGCTAGTCCTCTTGAGTTTGTTTGCATCGAGGATTGCGACGTTGTGGAAGCCATACTTTCTATTAAGTCGGACGCCATTGGGTTTGATGGTATATGCGCAAAATTCGTCAATGTTATTCTTCCAAGAATTCTTCCCCACATAACATACTTAGTGAACTCGATTTTGACGACTAGCGTATTTCCAAAATGCTGGAAAGCTGCCAAGATTCTTCCAATACGTAAACAAAATAATGAGTTTATGCCAATAGCAATCCTGCCTTTCCTTTCCAAAGTCGTTGAACGCATCTTGCATGGGCAGATTGCTTCGTACATAAATATCAATAAGCTTCTAACAGACCATCAGTCTGGGTCCAGAGCAAAGCGAAGCTGTACTACAGCTCTTATATCTGTAGTTGAAAATATCCGTGAGCGAATTGATGAGAACTGCGCTGCTTCCCTAACTCTCCTAGATCACTCTAAAGCTTTTGATTCTGTCGACCACACTTTACTATGTAAAAAGCTGGAAAATTTATTTAACTTCTCCGGTCACGCTACCGCGCTTATCAAATCCTATCTTAGCGACAGAACTCAGGCAATAAGTGTTGGTGATAGAAAGTCTGACTTCCTAAAGGTTTTAAGAGGTGTTCCACAGGGCTCAATCCTCGGTCCCTTGTTATTTGTTCTATATATTAATGACTTGCCTGGCGTACTTCAGCATTGTGATGTTCACATTTATGCTGATGATGTCCAGTTGTATGCATGTTGTCCTTGTGATCACCTTAGTTTGTGTATAAATAATGACTTGATTCAAATTGGCTTATGGGCTTCCATGAATGGCCTATGTCTAAAACCTAAAAAGTCTAAATGTATTGTCATTTACAGGAAGGCGCTCGAAACCAATGGCCTAGACAATATTATTCTTGATAACTCTGTGATTGAGTATGTCGACACAGCAAAGAACCTAGGAGTAATTTTTAACAAAACATTGACATGGAAAGACCACATTTTTAGTACGGTAGGAAAAGTGTACGGAATGCTCCGTACGCTATGGTTAACACAGTGGCTTTGTTCGAGGCACGTAATAATAGCGGCAACACTGCTGCGCTGATTAAGATTTGCAACCCTGTTGCAACTGCTCAGCTGATACTTTTCTGATGTTTTGCGCTTGTTTTGCAAATTAGTTTGCAAATTGTTTCCAAATAAAAGATAATGGAGTTTTCAATTAATCTATTGCTGGAAAATTTAGAAACAGGCGGAAATTTTTTAATGGAAATGACAAAAAAAAAAATGAAGCGCATTAAGCAAAGAAATTGGATGAGGTACGAATTGTGTAGGAGGAGAAGCGTGACGAAAGTGGTTCACTTTTTTAAAACCATTAAATTGTATCCAGAAGACATTTATTTTTCACACTTTCGGATGTCCCGTGAAACATTTATTGTAAGTTGTATGATATTCATTTTAAAAAAATGTTAAGAGTTGTATTTACAGAAATTAAAGACTGAACTTCAACCCTTTTTCTCAGTTGTGCCCGGTGAGTACTCATTGGACCAAAGCTTGCATATAACATTATGGAAACTGGGAAATAGCAGGATCACCTATCGTGAGCTTTCGGACAGATTTGGTATTGCAAAAGGATCAGCCCATAAAGTATTTTTCAAAACTGTTGAGGCTATATGTAAGCTTAAAAACGAGATTTCTTGGCCCTCTGTTTCTCAGCAGACCAGAATCATGGAAAATTTCCAAGAAAGCCGAGTGAACTCTTTTCCATTTGTTATAGGGTGCCTTGATGGTACCCATTTTCACATAAACACCCCAATTACAGATGCTATAAGCTATTATGATCGGAAAGGAAGCTATTCAATTGTTATGCAGGTTTGATTTTCCAACATTTGTTTTAAACCAGTTTATATACATATTTATAATCTTTTAATGTTTGGAAAAACAGTCCAATTTACAAAGGAATCGTTTCTGGGCAGATTCAGCTAGCTAAAAATGCTGTAATTTGGCAGACTCAGCATATCCTCTTTCAAAATACCTTATGGTTCCATACAGAGATAATGGACATTTGTCAAGAGAAGAGAAGCAGTTTAATTACTATTTAAGTTCAACTCGCGTTTTTATTGAGCAAGCCTACGGAATTTTAAAGAAAAAGTTTAAGATTCTAGATCACATTGATGTTAAGTCTCAAAAAGAAATCTCAAAAGTCGTCTTAGCTTGTACAATTTTACATAACTTTATAATACGGAATAGTGAAACAAATTTTGAAGTTGATAATATATCAGTAAATTTAGAGGATAACGATTCTGAAATCGAATTACCAGAAAACATCAGTAGCACTACAGAAGGCGTTGAGAGAAGGAATAATTTGAAGATGTTATTCGTTTCATAAGACGTCAACAACTTACTTACATCAAAATTTCATAATCAGTTTTTTGTCAAAGCCATTTATCTCTACAGATTAATATAAATCTAAACACACATTTTAAGCTGTTAAGTTGAATTCATTTTTATTTTTAAAGCTAAGCTTTTAAGCATATATGTGCACGAATATTAGAGGTACAAAAATATATATTTAAATAAATATTATTATTATTAAATAAAGTCATATTGATTTCAGGTAGCTGTAGGCTTGAATTATATTAAATTTTCATAAAATCAGTTCTGCGTCCTCTTTTCCAATACTTGCCTCGACTTTCAAGTTTTTCTTTTTCTAAGTTAAGTACTTCCTCATGACGCTTTTGTTCTTTAGCAGCTTCTTGCTTAAAAAAGACAAGTGTTTCATTTGCTGAAGGCTTACTGCGTTTTCTTGGTGTGCTTGCAACGCTCGTTTCCACGTCTATCTCATCCAAATCGCTATCATCATTTCTTTCATTCAACTCTGGGAGAGAGGACTGCAGATTTTGCGGTGGAGGTTGAATGGAGTGTCGCCTGCCATACACATTATCAAAATCGTCATAGAAATCCAATGTTGTAGCGTCCCTCCCAGTTGAATTGTTCCGCTTTTTAATTCTTTTGTATGACACCAGCAAGTTAAGGAATTTTCTTTGCTGCACTTCTTTCGATAAATCTATTTCGGGGTTCACCTCTTTCATTTTCTGCAGCACTTTACCCCAGAGCACACATTTTTTCCTCTTTCCGGCTTCGAATTCTGGCTCCATGTCCAGCCGGTATCTTATCAGCAACTTGGTAATGGTGCTGCTTAACTTTTCGCTGAAAAATAAATAAACACAAATATTAAGAAATTAAGTAATTTTTATGATAATATATTTGGAGGTTTCCGTGAGTTTACCTCTCAAAACTCGTTTAAATGCAAAATAGAAAACTAATAAAGGTTTAACTAAATTTATTAAACAAACTTTGTTTTAATGATCTAATTAGAATTTGCTTTACAAGTTAAAAATTAATATTTTTATGAAACAGCAAACACGTTCAGCTCGATCGGATGTCAGCGAGAAAAAGGAAAGATGAGAATTGGCGATGATGCCAGGTCATAATTTTTTGAGTGCTGCCACATACATTTGTACATCGGAGTGCTGCCACAATACTCCCCGTCTAGACGAAACTACCGCTATCGTGATGGAAAATTTACATGTCTTCCAGAGCGGGTAGATTTCGGCGGTAGAGGTGGCGATGTGTTTGCTGATCCGTCTTCTTCAGGAGTGTGGCTTGTCGCAGGAATAGGCACGGATCTGTTCGCCTGTTCCGTCTCCATACTGTCGTCTCTAGTAGTTCTATGCGTAGTGTTTTCATCCTCGTAGGTATGATTTGAATTTTCGTAATCGTCTCTCGCTAAAAAGGCGGGCTTTAATCGATCAATGCTAACGTTGCTATGTCGTTCTCTTATGAGTAGTTTATAAAACTGCGGTGATCTCTTAATGACCTTGAATGGTCCGTCGTATGGATGAGTTAGCGATGGGCGGATTGAGTCGTTTCGGACGAAAACGTGAGAAGCTTTATGTAGTGCGGGCGACACAAATACTGTAGGCGGCGAATGATGCGTTGTTGTTGTTGGGCGGATTCTTTGCATAGGCGACCGGAATTGGGATACTACATCTTCTGTTACTGCCTTCGTACTTGTTGTTTGAAAGAATTCACCCGGGAGTCGGAGCGAGGAGCCATAGACAAGCATTGCGGGGCTTGCATGTATGTCGGGCTTGTAAGCTGCGCGAAGGCCGAGTAGAATCGCTGGCAAGTGATATACCCATCTATTCGGATCATGGCATAATATTGCGGCTTTGAAACTTCGGTGCCATCTTTCAATAATGCCGTTTGACTGTGGATGGTATGGTGTTGTGCGAATGTGAACGGTGCCAATCATGTTTGTCAACTCGGTAAACACCGCAGATTCGAACTGCCGACCTCGATCTGAAGTGATTCGTGCTGGAACGCCAAATCTCGAAATCCAATATGCAATTATGGCTTTGGCTACAGATTCTGCAGAAATATCGGGAATAGGTGCTGCTTCTGGCCAACGAGTGAAGCGGTCGATCATTGTTACGCAATAGCGTTGGCCTTCGCATAGAGGGAATGGACCAACAATGCCGATATTAATATGCGCAAAACGCTCTTGTGGCGGTACGTAACTCGCTGGTGCAGACTTCGTGTGTCGTTGTACTTTCGATCGTTGGCAAGGTTGGCAGTTCCGTACGAATATTGTTGTGTCTCTCTTTATACCGGGCCAGACGAACCTTTCTGTTATCAGCTTGGTAGTTGCACGGATGCCAGGGTGCGATAAGCCGTGAATCTTCGCTAGTAACTGCTTTCGAAATTCGAGTGGTATGTAAGGCCGAATGTTCGGTGTTGACGTGTCGCATAGGAGTTTTGCTTTGCTGTTGGGAATATCGAAATACTTTAGTATAAGTGAATTACTATTCGTACCTAATCCGCTAAGAAGTGCTTGTAAATGAGAATCCGCTTGCTGAGCTGCTGCCACTTTGTTGTAGTCAATTGCTTTGTCTATTGATTGCATGCGGGAGAGTAGATCTGCTGTCGAATTTTCACAACCAGGTATATGCCGAATGTCGGTTGTGAATTGACCGATGAAGCCCAATTGCCTTGCTCGCCGTGGTGAAGCTTTTTCCAGCTTTTGACGAAAAGCGTACACTAGCGGGCGATGGTCGGTGATGATATGGCATTTGCGACCCTCAATCATGTGCCGGAAATGACACACGCCTTGATATGCTGCAGTTAACTCGAGGTCGTAGGTACTATATTTGCGCTGTGCGTCCGTAAGCTTCTTTGAATAAAAGCCAAGGGGTTGAAGTACGCCGTCTATGACTTGGTGCAATGCTGCACCAACAGCTGTGTCCGATGCGTCGACATGGAGCGCTAATTCCGCGCTTGATGACGGGTGAACTAACAGTGTCGCATTTGCCAACTCGGATTTGCAACGATTGAAAGCAGCTTCAGCTTCAATATTCCATTTGATGGTCGTACGGTCGTTTTTCTTATTGCCAACAATCAGTTTCTGTAGGTGCATCTGATATTCTAT
The DNA here is from genome assembly GCA_951509765.1 of Sphenella marginata. Taxonomy (NCBI): domain Eukaryota; kingdom Metazoa; phylum Arthropoda; class Insecta; order Diptera; family Tephritidae; genus Sphenella; species Sphenella marginata. Next base: position 52,825,661 of record OX608081.1, on the reverse strand, counting down.
GGCGTTGGGCAAAAACTTTCGATAAAAGTTCACCATGGCGATGAAACTCTTCAGCTCTTTTGCTAATGTAGGCCTTGGGTAATCAATAATTGCTGTTACACGCTCCGGTAGCGGGCGGATGCCGTTCGCGTCGACGAGATGTCCCAAGAATTTTAATTGACTTTTGCCAAACTCGCACTTTGATGCATTAATCGCCAAATTGTTGTCCCGAAGACGCTTGAAAACTTCACGTAAATCTTGTTTGTGCTGTTCGAATGAGGACGAAGCGATACAGATGTCATCGATGTATGGAAATACGTAGTCTAAACCTCGCAGGACCTCGTTTATTAACCTTTGGAACGTCTGCGCAGCGTTGCAGAGTCCGAAAGTCATAAACTTAAATTCGAACATCCCGAATGGCGTAGTGATCGCTGTCTTTGGTACATCATCCTCGTGAATTGGGACTTGATGGAATGCACGCTGCAAGTCGATCTTTGAAAAAATTGGTTTGCCCTGTAAATAGCAAGTAAAATCGGTGAGGAACGGCAAGGGATACCTGTCGGGTAACGTTTGAGCGTTGTGTGCGCGGTAATCACCGCAAGGTCTCCAAGTGCCATTGCTCTTTCGCACCATATGTAACGGGCTCGACCAGTTACTACTAGATGGTTGACAAATGCCTGCTTTAAGCAGGAAGTTGAATTCGTTGCGTGCCGCCGCGAGCTTTTCGGGAGCGAGGCGTCGTGGTCTAGCAAATAGTGGCTGGTGCCAGCTTGGCGATACCAGAAAACTCAACTAGCAGGTCGGCGAATGGGTCTGTGGCGTCGAATGTTTTAATTTCTGGGGGCTTGCACAGAGTTGGCGCAGTTAGCGATGATTTCAATTTCGTGACGTTGTCGATGAGTCGGTTGCGGCGCATGTCGATCAGCAAGTCGTAGAAGCGTATGAAGTCTGCGCCGATTATGGGGATTGTTACGTCAGCGACTATGAAAGACCAATCGAAGTCTCGACGCAGCCCAAGATCTAGTTGGATTCGCTTTTCTCCAACAACTTTAATGGCAGAACCATTGGCAGCGTACAGTCTTATTGCGGTTGGTCGAATATCGTATGATTTAGATGTTATGGGCAGCACCGATACATCGGCACCGGTGTCAACGAGAAACTTTTTGCCGGTTCGTCGTTCGTGAACCTGCAGACGAAGTACGTTGCGATTGTTAACGGGCCTTGATAGTCATGAAGATTCTGAATCTACTGCACGTGTGTGCTTCCTACTTCTACAGGGACTGCGACATTTTGTAGCGTTGCGGCCGTATTTTTGGTGGTACCAGCACTCTTGTTGTGACGATGATTGTTGTGAAGTCGACCCGTTGTTATTGCGGCCCATTGAAGTTTGTCGAGAGCGTGAGCGTCCGCGGCTACGTGAGCGAGAACGCATTGTGAATTTGTCGAATTTCTTGCCAAGCTCCATGACGACCACTTTCAGTTCATCAACTTCGTTGACTGCTGCTGACTTAATGCGGTTAAACTGATGTGGAGCGATTGCGTCTACGATGGTGTCAGCAATTTTGGTGAATTCAGCGGCTGAACCAGACGAAGCTGCGATTACCGGTTGCGCGAACTCCGGTAGCCGTTTGATCCACAGACTTTTGAGCGCCGCATCGCCGAGAGTGGTGCCTGCCACGCGCCTCATCTCAAAGAAGAGCTCGGATGGTTTTTTATCGCCAAGCGGTAGCTCAGACAGAACCCGGTTAAGCCTACGCTGCTCACTGTCAGCGAAATGCTCGATGATTTTTTGTTTAATGTATTCGAATCTGTCGTTTTGTGGTAGAGCAGAGATAACGTCGCCCAACTGACTTAAAACATTTGGATCGAGTGCAGCTAACACTGTAGCAGTTTTTTGGTGGCGCGAACTAACGTCAACGGAATTAACGTCAGTGACGTTAATTCGCACCCAAAAAGCGAATTAATGTCAGTGACATTAAGACGCATGACCAAAAACGAATTAAAGTCAGTGCCGTTAATTCGTATAGTATTTTGACTTTAGTTCGCTTTGGACATGCGAATTAATGTCATTGAGGCATTTGGGTTTGAGATTCGACGAAGTAACGCCGCAGGCGAAAATTTGAATTAGGTCAGATCCCCAATTCGGGGCGTGATCCATGGTATTTATGTGCAGAACTCCTTTCCGCATTGGCGGCCTTCGGCCGCGCTTCAAAAAATAACCCTGGGCTACGCCATTCCAACTCCGGGTGTGTGCCATAGCCGTGGCTACCGCCACGGTGATGTCCTTCCGCGTGCCACGTTTCCCACTTTTTCACTTTTTTGGCTCAGCCTAATGTGCCATTACAACAACCACGTAAAAATGACAGAACATTTTTAACTTTAACTGCAAATAACTTTTGAACGGTTGAAAGAAATCTCATTTCAGATTCTAAATCTAGACGTGGGTAATCGTTTACGTGGGGTACCGAGTGCTAATATACAACCAAAAATGTTGAGATATGTATCAGGAGACGCGCTTTGGTCCCAGGAGCATGAATATAACTCCGCTGAACCAATATTTTTAGTAGTTTCCGAGATATTTGCAGTTAAAGTTCAGAATTTTCTGTCATTTTCATGTGGGTGTTGTAATCCCATTACCCTGTGAGAAAAGAGTGGCACGCGGAAGGACATCACCGTGGCGGTAGCCACGGCTATGGCACACACCCGGAGTTGGAATGGCGTAGCCCAGGGTTATTTTTTGAAGCGCGGCCGAAGGCCGCCAATGCGGAAAGGAGTTCTGCACATATGTAAATACCATGGATCACACCCCGAATTGGGGATCTGACCTAAGTCAATCCCAGATTCATGATATAATGATCATAAGTCGAAGGTGATAATGAAAAATGAAAATTTGGAATATAAAAAAAATGTACTGACTTTAGTTCGCTTTCTTAATGCGAATTAATGTCAATGACGTTAGTTCGCTAAAAATATTGACCTTAGTTCGCTTTTGGCATGCGTCTTAATGTCACTGACATTAATTCGCTTTTTAGGTGCGAATTAACGTCAATGACGTTAATTCCGTTGACTTTAGTTCGCGCCACCAGTTTTTTGCTTGTCGGCGGCAATACCCGAAGCAGTGAACCAAAACTCCATTGATGTAAACCACGCCTCTATGTTTGTATTTGACATCGGCGGTATAAGCAAGCGAGCATATACGACAGAAACAGAGCTATGCGAAGGTGGTGTTTGGTGCGCATTTTGTTCTGGCGGTGGAGTATCCATCGTTTGTAACCCATTCCCTCCGGGCATATTCATTTACTTACGTAAAGGTTAGGAAAAAATGTCTTCTAGCGCTGCACGTGTTTGCGATCACGTCGGGGTCACCAGTTTGGAGGTTTCCGTGAGTTTACCTCTCAAAACTCGTTTTAATGCAAAATAGAAAACTAATAAAGGTTTAACTAAATTTATTAAACAAACTTTGTTTTAATGATCTAATTAGAATTTGCTTTACAAGTTAAAAATTAATATTTTTATGAAACAACAAACACATTCAGCTCGATCGGATGTCAGCGAGAGAAAGGAAAGATTAGAATTGGCGATGATGCCAGGTCATAATTTTTTGAGTGCTGCCACATACATATGTACATCTGAGTGCTGCCACATATATATCATAAATTTTAATTTAAACAATCATTTTGTTACCTTTCTTCTTCCATTTTGAATGTGCAAACAAAAAATTTGTGATGCCGATTTTGTTTACTTCGCGCGCAACAATTGCCCAATTTTTGACAGCTAAAACGTGATGCTTTTGCCAATGTTGCCAGAATTTCACATCGAACGTGATACTTTGCAACACAGCTGCTGTGATTGAAACTCGAACAAAGCCAGTATTTCACTCCCTTACATATAAGACTACTTTTATCTAAAGCGTACTTAATACCTACGGTGCTCTATGGTTGTGAGATTTATTCTAACTGTGACTATGTGAGCAAAAAGAAACTAAATGTTGTTTACAACAACATTGCTAGATATGTATACGGTTTAAACAGACTTGACCACGTCTCTCACTACGCTGAAAAGTTGCTAAACATCTCTTTCGACAATCTTTTAAAAGTCAGAACGCTGACCACACTACACAAAATAATATACACGAAGGAACCCTCTTACTTATATCAAAGGCTTAACTTTCTGCATTCGACTCGGTCTGTGGCTCTCACACACGTTATATATCGTTTGCGAACGTCTGAACGCCAATTTTTCATCGCCTCGGTACGTCATTGGAACTCTCTACCAAGGGGAGTGCCACAAAATTCACAAAAAAAAAAATCCAAAATCACAAAATCCACAGCTAAAAAAAAATCCACAAAATTAAAATCCACAAAATCAAAATCCCCAAAATCAAAATCCCCAAATACGAAATCCACACGTTTTTTTAAAAGCAGTATCACAAAATCCACAACTATTTACATATGTGCACATATAAGGCAATATAAACATATAGACATGAATTAATAATGGATTTAAAGAAGCAATATATGTATGTATGTAGGTATGTACATATATTGTAGCAAAAACAAATACTTTAGCGCTAAAGGAATTATATGTACGCGACAAAAAAATACAACATTGTATTGTTTACCACAGTATGGGGCAAAGCACAGGTTTTAAGTTTGTTAGTTTTATCAAGTTATGCACAGAAATCATTCATTCATTAACAACTTCCCTGTCCAATGAGTCATATGTGACTCACGAGAGCGTTTTCAAATAAGCTCATGAGTCACATGTGACTCATTTCCCTATACAACTTTAAGGCCCGGTTTTTCAGTGCAAGTTTAACTCAATTTGTCAGTTAAACTAAGCTTAAACTTGTTATGCAGTTTTTCAGTCAACTTTGAACGAAGTTTAAACGTAGTTTAAGCGGCCAATCTGCCAGGGTTAAACTCTAGTTAACCTGCCAGCTGTTTGCATAGTTGATTGTTTTAATTGTTAAATATTTGGTGAGAAATTCTTGCTTCTGGACTTTTTAAATTTATTTATGTATGTTTATATTTCATTTATCTTGTACACGGCGTATCTTTATCTTTGTTCACAGCGATTTTTCATTTAGCAATTGCGTTGAATATGTAAACGAATGTCATCTGTTGCCGATCTAGATAAAAAAAGCCAATGTTGCCGTATAAAAAGCAGATCAAAAAAGCGGCCTTAAACTCTCACTGAAAAACCGCTTTGCAGTTTAACTGGAGTTTAAATTTATGCCGAGATTAGGCAAACTTAGTTTAAACTGAGCTTAACCAATGACTGAAAAACCGGGCCTAAGAAGCTTTCTTGCTATGAACGTGTCGTTATTTATTTGTGAATTCTATGTGAGCGTATAGCAAAAGTCCCAAACTTTAGGGAATTGAAAGAAAATTTCGCAATTTTTTTCTGAAATTGTAAAAATTGTCCATATATACATATATGTATCTAAAAATGTATGATTTAAAATGCAAATATTACCGTCACCTTTTTACAATCACTTTACCAGCGTTCGAACTTAACAAATTGGTTTGCTCAGTACTAGATATGAGAAAAACTATAGAAGAGTGGACAAATGTGCAGTAGATTTTATAAAATTGCACTTAAATGATTTGTAATATTTGTAAATTAAAAAACTTCTTTTGTGAAATTATATGAAAAACAACGAAGTTTGTATTTATTTATGTTGCCCAAATATGTAATATTTATTAACGTTATTGTGAGCACTGCATTTTCCTTTATTTCTCTGGATTTTGATTTTGTGGATTTCGATTTTGTGGATTTTGATTTTGTGGATTTTGATTTGTGGATTTTGATTTTGTAGATTTTGTGGTACACCCTCTACCAAGCCGATTTAGGACTATAAGCAATGCACTGCTTTTAAAGAAAAGTTTAATATGTTTTTATAACCGCTCCTAGTTTTTACCAACTTTACATTCTTTTTTCTTTTTTCTATTATTACTTTCTCTTGAATCATCTTCTCAACTTGTCCTTAACTCTTTAACAACTCTTCGAACTTTTGTTATTAGATTAAGCTCTTTTAGACTAAGTTTTATTTCAAAATTGTTTCCTTTCTTATAATTGTTACTTAATTTTATACATGACTGGTACTGTAAAATAATTTTGTAAAAATTGTTGTGCCAGGATAATATTCAAATAAATACAAATACAAATACAAATACAAAATTGTTGAAGTGATAAACTTATTGAAGCGATATAACATCAAGATCGAGGCGATTCAGGAGACAAAGCTCGGTGGAAGGTCGTCTCTTCAGACCTGCAACGAGTACAATATACACCGTTGTGACCGTGCGAGAGGGCTTGGGGGTGGGTTGGCATTCATCACTCATCAATCTGTGCAGTATCGTCTATTTGAGCCTGACATCGACCCGAGGGACACCACCTTAGAACGTCAGGGCATGGTTGTCCGGTCAGGCGATGTCGACCTTGAAATCATAAACATATACATACCTCCTGTCACCTGCTGTCCCAGGGATTACCACCCCGAAATTCGTGCGTTACTCAGGGGCGAGAATCGCGTGTTGTTGTTTTGTTGTTTTAGCACTACGTTGCCCTGCCTAGGTAGTCAGTATCAACCTTACCCAATATTGTCATCGAACTCTTCTAACGGAAGTCCTAGAAACCTGGCGGCTTCAACAGGGGAGGACCAGAGGGATGTTAGAAGAGTAGGCTCGGTTGAGCAGACAAAAAGATGGTTTGTAGTCTGGGGGGACAAGCCGCATGCCGGGCAAACATTAGGCAAGTCGGGGTTCAGTCTGGATAGGTAAGAGTTTAACCTATTACAGTATCCAGACCGGAGTTGAGCCATCATCACCCTAGTCTCCCTAGGCAGCTCGCGCTCCTCTTCGGCAACGGGTGGTGTTGTTGCCTGAAGAACGGCGTTCACCGGGAGAGAGCCAACATAGGAATTTACCGAATTCGTGTGGATGAGGGTGACGGCCTGCCGGTGCACCTTAGGATCAAACGGCGTGGAAATCAGGTGCCGGATCTCATCGTAGTGTTTGCGTAGATGGCTCCTTGTGCTCCTGGGGGGCGGATTCTCGTTGATCAGGCGTCCGTTCGGATGCTGCGGTTTGCAACAGTTGAACAGGAATTGCCTGGTCAACATCTCGCAATGCTCTTTAACGGCGAGCATTTTCGCTTCGTTATGAAGGTGATGCTCAGGAGACATAAGAAGACACCCAGTGGCGGTTCGAAGGGCGGTGTTTTGGCAGACCTGTAGCCTCGTCCAGTGTGTGTCAGCTAGCCCCGGCGACCATATTGGCGTCGCGTAGCTCAGTACCGGCTGGCAAATTGCTTCATATGTAGCTAGTAACGTTTCTTTGTCTTCATCCCAAGTGCTGCCAGCTAGGGACTTGAGGATTTTGTTACGGCTTTGGACTTTATTGGCAATTGCGGTTACATGAGCGCCGTATTTGAACATGTTATCAAACGTCACCCCTAAGATTTTGGGGTGTGAGACAGTTGGTAACTTGACACTATCAACGTAGACGTCTAATTCCATGTTCACTTGCGTTGTCCACGTCGTGAATAGGGTGGCCGAGGACTTATTCGGTGACAATGCCAGGTTTCTCCCGGCGAAGAATTCGGACACGGCTGGGAGGTATGAGTTAATGCGAGAGCAGAGTTCTTCAACGGAGGGGCCGGTTGCCAGAATCGTACAATCGTCGGCGTAAGAAACGATCGAGACACCCTCTGGGGGGGTTGAAGTTTCGATACATAATAATTAAACAGAAACGGGGATAGGACACCACCCTGTGGCACCCCTTGTTTAACAATTCTGGGTTTTGATCTTGCGCCTCTGAACTCAACCGACGATTGACGACCACTCAGGTAGTTGGCAGTCCAACGTTTAAGACAGGGAGGAAGGGACGTGTTTTCAATGTCTTTCATTAGTTGCGCATGGTTGACCGTGCCAAAAGCTTTGGCCAGGTCAAGCGCAACTAGCACTGTCCTGTGGTTTGGACGCTTTTGGTTTAATCCGTCCCCTATCTGAGTAGTTATGGCGTTCAGCGCGGTGGTGGTGCTGTGATTTTTGCGAAATCCATGCTGATGTTCGGCGAGCCGCAGGTTTGCGGTGAAGTACGGCAACAAGATAGATTCCAACACCTTCACTACTGGCGAGAGGAGAGATATCGGGCGATATGACTCCCCTACGGCAGCTGGCTTGCCAGGCTTTAGTAGTGGGACCACCTTTGCTTGTCTCCACCTTTCAGGAATAACAGAGGTGGACAGGGAAAGGTTGAAAATGTGTGTAAGGTATCTTATGCCTTATCCTCAACGGAGGATGCATTACAAATTGTCTTCGGAAGGCGCTCGGGCATCCTTTTGGCTTCGACTGAACCTTATCACCGAAGGCGATGGATATTTTGTCGTTAGGTTTAGTCGGGTTGGACAAAGATTTCACCGTCAACCATAATTTGCCAACTCCAGCCGAGAGGTTGCAAGACCTTAGGTGCTCTTCCCACTTAGCGCGTTTGTCTTTATTTACTAAGCGTCTGATTTCCGCATTAAGATAATTTATTTGAGGATCCGTAGGGTCCAGGCGTGTAATATGGTCACGTTCATTTGCCAGGGCCGCTGCCTCTGCGGGGAAGAATGGACGCACTTCCTTTATTCTACCTGACGGAATGTGTTGATGGGAGGCTGAAATTAGGGCCACACGAAACGCCTTTTCCCCTTCTCGTACGTCAGACGGGGTGGGGAGAGCAGCGAAGGCGCTCTCTGTGTTGGTGAGAAAACCCTCCTAGTCGGCTTTATTGAAGTTGGTGTACGTGCGATTCTCAGCGGTGACAAAGTCGGTGGGGCGATCGATAGAGAGCACTATGGGTAGGTGGTCTGAAGCAAGCGTCCTTGGTGACTTCAACGCACAAAACGACCTGTGGCACTCCAGCTTGCAGGCCGATGGTAGGGGCAGGAGCTGGCTGACCAAATGGATGATTCGACGTTATGCACGGTAAATGGGGATGCCCCCACTAGAGTGGCGGTAAACTGCTCTAGCTCGCCAGACATCACCATAGTCAGCGCTGGCCTAATAAACTGCGTTGAATGGCGACCGATGCTGACGCTTGCTTCAGACCACCTACCCATAGTGCTCTCTATCGATCGCCCCACCGACTTTGTCACCGCTGAGAATCGCACGTACACCAACTTCAATAAAGCCGACTGGGAGGGTTTTCTAACCACCACAGAGAGCGCCTTCGCTGCTCTCCCCACAGCGTCTAACGTACGAGAAGGGGGAAAGGCGTTTCGTATGGCCCTAATTTCAGCCTGGAAACGTTACAGAACTGAGCTCACGCAAAACCGTTTCCAAGCGGCTCGGTACACTGTAAACAAAGCCATAAGGTTAGCTAAAGCAAAGTACTACAAAGAAAAGTTTAGTTCAGCCGCGAATTCGAAGGAAACTTGGAACAGAATCAAGGAAATCGGGATAGGTAAATCGAAGGGGGAGTCATTAGTCACCCCTGATGTCGACGTAAACGATATCAATAAAAATTTTGTAAATTTGCCTATTCCAACGAATAACATAGGTGTTGAAAATTATGGTAATGGTGTTAATGTTAATTATAGTCCTCTCGGTTTTGTTCGTGTTGATGAATGTGATGTTGTCCAAGCCATACTCTCTGTGAAGTCCAATGCTATGGGGTTTGATGGTTTATGTGCTAAATTTTTAAAAATCATCCTTCCTAAAATTCTTCCTCACATTACCTATTTGGTCAACTCAATCTTGACGACCTGTGTTTTCCCTCAATGCTGGAAAGTTGCAAAAGTCATCCATATTCGTAAGTCGACGAATGAATATAGACCTATAGCGATATTGCCGTTCCTCTCTAAGGTAGTGGAACGAATTATACATAGTCAGATCACTACATATCGCACACTAAATCAAAAACAGTCACAACTCAAAATCCGAGTAACTTTCAGTTAATTGCTGCTGGATCGCACAAAAGTGATTTGATTTTTAAAAACTTGACAGCACTGTGCTCTTTAAAGATTAACGATAATAGTCAAAAAGAAAAATATTGTATGTATTGGCTGCACTACTTTTTATTAGGCAATCTATGCCAAGAAAGCGACCTAAAAAAATTTTGAGTTGTGACTGTTTTTGATTTAGGGTGCGATATGTGCGCGATAACAAACTTTTAACTGATCGTCAGTCTGGGTTCACATCAAAAAGAAGTTGTACAACGGCACTCCTCTCTGTAATAGAAGACTTCCGAGAGCGAGTTGACGACATTCCCACGACAGCCGGTTCTACGTACCGGAATGACTCGGGGTATCCCCGACCAAGGGCTGTAATTTCACTACCCCCCTGCCTACAGCTACTCCCTACGTAGCACTTCCCAAGTGGATTTGAGCAATGCTGAGCGTCCGCTCTCTCCCACCCCCTCGGTCAGCCCCTCTTCTTCCAGCATTAGCACGAGTATAAGCCACAACCATCAGCTCCTGGTTCCTTATACTACGTGCACTGTTTGTCGGTTAAGATTATATACGCCGTTGGCATCAGTCAAGTGCAATAACTGCCTTGGCCTGTGTCACCTGCTCATATGCTCTGGACTCGCGAACAGGGACCTATGGACTGATACGTACGTTGCGCCATGCTGTCGAGCTACGCAACCTTCAACGTCGTCCGACTCGCCTCTACCTTCTGGTAACGCGATTCCTTCGACTTCAAGATTGCGCCGTAGTGCGCGACCCAGGGCGATAGTCGCGGGGACAGCACGTA